>NMRB01000033.1:709530-756984 GCA_002633025.1 Notospermus geniculatus
CTATTGTTCCGCACTACAATAGTCCCGTAGTAACATTCCAACTAATTGAGTGGCGGGTGATAAACAGTAATCCCAATGGGTGTGCCCTTTGAATTGCGCAAAAATTCTCCGACTGGTTCGGTTTGTTTATTGCGTTTTTTACAATTGCACTCAAAAAGATGTTAAGGAATGGCTGTTTTGACTGGTCATTTCTGACATGATGGACGGTGTAGTCTCCGCCTAATGGACAAATTTTGTAAAGTCGAATAATGAATTTTGCAATGCATGATAAAGCAGAGGGGGTGGGGGTGGGGGATCCATATATTTTGGAAATGAATATTTATTGCAGACAGAAGCTGAAAGCACATTATGGTTGAAACCACAGAGCAAGTGTACAAAATCTCTTTGTATATTATCAGATTTTTCCATCAGGCCCGAAGCCATAGCATTATTGACCCTGGTAAGTATGGAAGATGCCATCTCAAGCTTCTCATGTTCCTCACTTGGATGGGGTCTTTTACTTGCCCTCGCAAAGGCACAAGGTACAAGGCACCACTGCTTACTGTCCCGTATGACAGACTGAAGAGCCAGGGATGATTAATCCCATAAGCCCGGGATTTGAACCCGGGACCTGCTGCTTGCTAATGGACGTTATAACCACTAGGCTATTAAGGCTCTGCTCTCAACGAATGATGTACAGCCCAATAGCAAAACCGAACGTGGGGCCTGCCCTATTAGAACAAGTTTCCAAATCCAATAAAACCGAAAAATACACAAGACGAGAATATGATACAGTCCGCAGCAATATCCAACATGCTGACTGATGATGTCGATTTCAATAAACCATGGTTATTAAATAAGAATTCTACCAACTGCACGCCTACGTAATGCCAAACAGCTCGTCAAATCCTTCGTAAATGTTTCCAACGAATCAATTTTTGAGCCCAGGAGACCGTAAGTCGCGCACAGGAATTAGAAAACTTAAATCATAAACAAGAAATCTACACATACTGTGTACAAGTATGTGCATGTACATGTACATTGGGTCATATGAATAAAGACAAGCAAATGCTTTTACTTCAGATTTGTACAGCATTGCCTAATGCATTTGTATTGCAAAATTCAAGTAAAAGCATTTGCTGCTCTTTATTCATTCATATGACCCATTGTGTGTGCATATAATAATTTGATGGTTTAAAACACGTTTCCGGGCCAGAATAAGTCCTCTTTTTTTTATTTATTGAGTCGAGAACCATGATCGCTATGTTGGCTAATAATTGGCTCTTTAGGCTACCGGGGTCGAAAATTTGCAAAATTCGGAGACAACTTTACTTATCTTACCACTTTGTATGTCGTTTTTTTGTGCTCTATGTTGGATATTAGACAATATTCGGCGACTTTACGTTATTTGAATGGACGAAACTGGATCAGCGGAGGAAACCTATGCTGTCAGAGAGAGTCAGCCTCTCTGTCACTTGAGGAACCGTTCCAACCAGGAATCGAACCTGGGTCCTCAGAGGTGACAGTGCACCAATGTTTCCATTGTGCCACTCTGACTCTTCAAACGCCTATACAGTGGAACCTCGCTTAATGGACACCTCTGTCAGGAGGACACCTCTCTATTGAGGACACCAAAGTTCAGTCCCAAATTGGTCATTTCTATTCATTTTAACCTCTATAATCAGGACACCTCTCAATTAAGGACAGCATTTGTCAGTCCCGAAGGTGTCCTTAATAGAGAGGTTCTACTGGTTCTCTTGTACATGTATAATGGGTTGTGGCATTCTTATCGCGCCACGGAGGAGCCCTACTGATCCGACAGATTGAAGTTAGTCCACGGACAAGCTGAGTATGAAATATTTATACTCCCTTATTCATGGACTCTTGAAACATGCAGTTTCATGGCAAAAATTATTTTATTGCGACACATCAATTGTAAAAGAGAACCGAAGCCAGGCCGGGCATCTAAAATTCTATCAGTTCTACTTGATTTGCATAAATGAATGGTGGTAGAAATTTTATCGGGCGATATGGATGCGGAACAAGGTGCTGCAAATTTTCACACAGTAACACTTACATAAAATTAATGGCCAACATGGGAGCATATTTTTCATTTTCCACGGCTCAGACGCATTTCGTGTAAATTGCAAGCGAGGACATAAAATTTCGGAAGACCAGCCATATTTCAAAAGTAATTGCGTAATTTGTAGCGCGACCCCGAGGGACTACAAGAAAATGAGTTATAGTAATGGATACTCATTTCACAAGTGGATTTCGGTGTTGAACATGATAGTAGTTATAATTTGTTCTTGAATATCACCATTTTTTATAAATTCCATGTCTCACTGCCGAAGGGCTTAAGTAGGCCTACGTGCATGATGACGATAACTGCTAGGTGGTGCAAGGAAATAACACAATAAAGTATAATGAAATGGTAAGGGACCATGTGCTCACCTAGGTTATTATGTTCCCATCGTAAAAATTTGACGATCAGACTGACTAGAATTAAGTGGAATTCCACTTCAAATGTTTTCAGTTCTGGCCCCCTGGTGGCAGAAACTACAATCAGATTTAGAGCTGTGACCCTGAGGTACATATGCTTAAAGTTGGAGTCAATATCTCAAAATTTGTTTACAAAGGTGTCTTACATGTATTAAGGAACGACAACGGCGGTATTTGTATTTGTATTTCATTTTTCCGTCAGGGCTGACGCTACGGCACTATTGGCCTGGTAAGTACGGAGGAGGCCATCTCAAGCTACTCATGTTGCTCACTTGGATGGGGTTTTTACTTGCCCTTACAAAGACACAAGGTACAAGGCACCATGGCTTACTGTCCCACGCGATAGACTGAAGAGCCGGTAATGAAATGGGCTTGACTCGAATGCGTGACCTGCCACATGCTAAGCGTACGTGATAACCACTAGGCTATCAGGCTCCTCGACGACGGCGGTGATGACACTAGACATATCAGTATGATATATGCTCACACAGGTGAGCTAAAAAAGAAGTGGTTATTCATTCACCACAAAACAGGAGTATATCGAGAGAGACAGCTATAGGAATTATTCCCCTGGAATCCTTTCCTTTACCTCTAGTTACTACACCACAGCAATCTGCAGGACGTGAAGTGATACTATACAAAAGAACACATCTGGCATTGTGCATTTCACTTTTTTGAAAGTGAGACCGCATTTGCATCAAAATTGATACACGACGCCTATCACATGTCAGCCAAATTCAAAAACAGCCATAGCTCCAGGTGAATCTGTCATGCGAGACGACAACATAATCTTGTCACATTTTTGAAAACATGAGTTTGGTTGAACTTTGCAGCAGTACACGGGGACTGCCATGGCTAAAATATCATTTTATCCACCACTGCCATGACTACCAGGCCTATTTCAAGTTATTTCATATTGCCAACTATGAGTCGTAGATGTACGCCCTCTAGCGTGTTCTCATACATCTGGTCAATCTCCACTGCCAGTATGATCATTGGAAGGCTCTTCGTCATTGCCAAGCTTATCAACATTAGTAGAAAATGCATTAGCCCTACTACGAGTATACTCATAGCTGGCAGTCAATGTGTTAAAATTTGTTTCAGAATGCTGGGAGAATATGAGAGACAAATGGCGAATGAACAACTTAATTCTTACAACAAGATTGTAGTTTTCTTCATTGAGATAATCAACACAGCTGTCAACAAACAGCAAATCATCAATTTTTGATTGCATTAGCTAGCAGCAAATGGTGGCATTCGCTGGCTTCACTTGGGTACTGTCACATCAACCAGATCAAAAGCCAGCAGAACACCCAGCGATATCGCATGCGATCTGATCACCACTGATCTTCTCACCAGCCACTGCAGACTAGGCCATATTGGTTTTGGTACTGTTTGATATTGGGCGAGCATCGCTGGTGAGAAGATTCCACGCATCGCTGTCCAATGTTGATTGCTTGCGATATTGCCTGTGCTGCTGGCTTTAACCCATTAACTGTTAATTTTTTTAGTTCTAATTTTTCTCTATTAAAGAAATTTGCCAAAAAAAGCATTTGACACACGAGGTTCCAGGCGTAACATAACGTCCTACGCACTGTGAAGCGCCATTTCCTTGCACGGCATACCGGTACAATTACGCCTTATGCAAGCTATTTGACGTAATATGACGTCCTACCCAGTTAACGGTTAACACTAGTGCAGTTTTTGAGACATCACGTTGATAATACATGTAGGTTCAGGTCGCGTAATTGGCCTCGATGCAAAAGATGCATTTATTTTGTCAAATTCTCGAACTCTGCATTAGTTTCAGAAAAATCCCAAAATATGAGCACAACAGCATCGCCATTGTTCAGGAAACCTTTTCTGTCAGACCTAGATTCCCAGGCGAACCAGGAACTTCAGTTACTGGTACAGCAAATTGGTGTAGCCCTCAACCAGGGACTTGCAGCTTAAGACCACTGATTTTGTTTTCATTGGATATTGCCGTAGGATCATCTAAAAGAAATTCCCTGAACACAGGAGAATTATGTAGAGAATAGCTCTGCTGGAGGAAAAATATACCGGTTCAACATGTACGGTACAATAGTATTCTCAACTTGCTGAAAGCTTATATTCCGGATTTATATTCAACCGCATTTTATACCCCAGAAAATAAGTTAACACCTGTGGATATAGACCAGATATCCTGTATTGTATGACTTGGTATCAAAAGCCACAAGAAAATAACTGTTAGAAAGTCAACAAAGCACTTTCTAACTAAAATTAGCCCACAAGATATATCATGCATGAATGAACACAGACATCTCCTTAGTGCATTCAGTGCAGGAATGGTGATCTTGCCCACAAATGGGTTAGTCCCGTGGTGTTGATGATCTTTTGAAAAGTCAGTTAATCCGAATGAAAAATTCACATATCAATGACTGGTATAGTTAATGTCATTTGATGTAATTTGGTAGTGAGCACAATTACATGAAATGGAGAGTGGTAAAATAGGTAACAGATTTGAAATTTTGAGATTGGGATGAATTTTCTGGTGACGAATTTTTTTCTTGGGAACCAATTTTCCCTGGGGATGAATTTTCCTTGAAGAATTATCCGGGACGAATTTTTCCAGCGACAAATTTTCTGGGGATGAATTTTCCTGTAACACAGCTGCCACATCCTTATCAGAAGGAAAATTACCAAGGCGAAGTTTATTTCAAATTTAACTAAAGCGGGAAGCACACCAGGCAAGGTGTGGGTATTTCATTTTTCCGTCAGGGCCGACGCTATAGCATTATTGGCCCTGGTAAGTACGAAGGAGGCCATCACAAGCTACTCATGTTCCTCACTTGGATGGGGTATTTTACTTGCCCTTGCAAAGACACAAGGTACAAGGCACCACGGCTTACTGTCCCATGCGACGGACGTGAAGAGCCGGGAATGAAATCCCACATGGCCCGGGCTGGATTCGAACCCGGGACCTGCCGCTTGCTAAGCGGACGTGATAACCACTAGGCTATCAGGCTCCTCAAGGTGTGGGTGATATCACAATCGATCTGAACACCACCAATTTTATCACCAGCCACCGCAGACTAGGTGATATCGATTTTGGTACTGTTTGATATTGGGCGAGCATTGCTGGCAAGAAGATTCCACGCATCGCTGTCCAGCGCACACCTGGCGTCGACACCTGATTTTGCTCAGTGGCAACAGATCGCTCGCATTATCGCCTGGTGTGCTACCCGCTTTAATACCTGCTTTATTGGACTTCCACAACAGAAATTAACAAAATAACAATCATGATTTGACATGCATATCCATGCCGACTCTTATTTCTGACCTGAACACCAGCATTGTTTCAAAAACTTGAAGATGACTCACCTGAAAAGATAAAGGTTTAGAGAAATTAGAAGTAAATAAGCAGATATGACACACGACGAATGATGAAAATCACGGTGACACTGTATTTTCAACTTTTATTTGAACAAGCATTTGATCCTAATCGTCCTTGGGATGAACTGTCCAGGGACAAATTGTCTGCAGGGACAAACTGTCTGATGGGGATGAATTGCCGTAGGGACGAAATGTCCTATGGGACAAACTGTCTGGGGACAAGTTGTCCATGGGGACGAATTGTCCACGGACAAATTGTCCAGGGACAAATTGTCCAGCGACAAATTGTCTGGGGATGAATTGTCCAGGGATAAACTGTCCAGGGATGAAATGTCCTATGGGGATGAATTGTCTGGCGACGAATTGGCCTGAAGGATGAACTGTCTGGGGACTATTGTCCAGGGACGAATTGTCCGGGGATGAATTGTCCTCTAACCCCATCAGGTATCCACACAGCATCCATCCTGGGTGTGAGAAATTTTGTGGGCCGGGGGTGAAGGGTGGCGGGGAGGGGGGGTATGTAATACATGGTCATCTAGTCCCCACGTTTTTGGTCCAACGATGTAACAAGGAACCAGCAGAACTACTGCTACTAGGAGGCGCTGTGAACGGTTGTAACTTTCTGATGCCTCCTCCACGTTGCACCGCATCAACGATGTCATAATGCGACGATCTGTTTTTGACGTTTCAGTAAAACCGCGCACAGGGCCGACCTTTCGGGATAAAAACTTATGTGGGTTCCTCATTATCATCAACCGTTTCTTCTATAGATCGGTCCCCTGCCCTTGATGACTCCGCTTATACGAGGACAGGGGACCAGGCTATTTCTTCTGGAGGGAATTCCACTGCATCTTGAAGTCTCTTTGATCCTATCTAAGGAATATGTGAGGAATCCACGTGGATTGTAACCGTATTCTTTCCCTTCTTGAATCAATGACGGCGATTCACCAGACAATAGCAGATTAACTCGATACATGTTTTTCCCAATGTCTCATGGTAAAAACGTCTTAGCCAACTCCCCGCGGCGATTGGTCAGATTCTGTTTCAAAGAGCACAGGAAAGGAGCCTTTTTTGGTATGGTTGTCGAGCTCGTGGTGGATTGAGATTACTTTAGACGCATCGGATGCAAAAAGAAGCTGACGGAAGGAGACTGGACAGAGAGCAAGGAGTAAAACGGTAAAAGAACAAAACGGTATCAGATACAAGAAAATCTGCCAACAATACAGGGTGTTTCAGAAAAAACGTGTCATCTCCAAAATGTTCCCTAAAACTAAAACTCAGAAAGCTTTGGAGCTATAAATTTGTAGGGACGTGAAAGGAAACCCTCGTGGCACACTTCGTTAGTTCTGATGGTTGGAAAATACTCTTTTTAGGCCGAGTGCCGGTCGGCATTTCTGCGTCCTGGACAGGGCCGTCTGGCGCCGACCAGCAACGGCAGAACCCTGCAGGATCTGGGCACTGATGCTGTGTTCATGCCGTGATGTTGCTTGACATTCTGACGGCCAACATGGCGGAATCGAGTTGTCATGAAGAACCTCAATAAAGAGCAGCCACAAAGTTAAGGGTTAAATCCTCTTCTAAATTCACCGATTCGATAGAATCTTGATGAAAGAATCTCTCCAAGATACCAGCTCGGCATTCACCATCGGTAAATTAGCGTTGAAGGCAACCAAACAAAAGCCAATGTTGTCTTTTTCTCTCCAGTTGAGCTGTGTGATTAAATCCACGGAAATTTCACGGTAGATTTGAATAGGAGCTCGGCGGGATTCCGCGGAGGACGGACACTAGATGTACACGGTCGTTTTGAAGAATTTAATCATCAAAAGGGAAATGAGAAGGTATAGTCAAAGGAGATCTTGCTTCCGGAAACGAAGAGAGGTGAACAAGGAGTTTAAACCTAGCATTAGTTGACTTAAGGTTGTCTGCATTGCTGTCTTACATGATATAAAAGACTCGTACACAAGGAAACCACAGGCATTTCATCTGTATTTTGTATTAGATTTTTCCATCAAGGCTGAAGCCAAAGCATCAACCCTGGTACTAAGTACAGAGGAGGCCATCTCATGTTCCTCACTTGGATGGGGTCTTTTACTTGCCCGTGCAAAGGCACAAGGTTCAAGGCACCACAGCTTTACTGTCCCATGGGATGGATGTGAAGCACGTGAAGAGCCAGGGATGATTTATCTCGTAATTTGAACCAGGGACCTGTTGTATTTCATCAGTTTGTCATCTGGAAGAATGAGATTGGTCCAACAACACCTATTTGCAGTTAGAGCAACAACACTCCTGCTGGCAAATGTCACATCACATTTGGCTTCTGTTCACTTTTGTAGCCAAATCTTCAATACGAGGTAGCCCCCCAAAAAATGCACATGCATACTTTCCACTACCAGAGCCCAAAACGGTTCATTTGTTTGAAATAGTCTGTATCACCAGATTTTTTTTGAGGTACTATTCAAAATTTTTATGGCAATCTTTGTAGCCAAATGGTAAAGCTGTCAACATTTAAATGGTGTAGCCAAATAGGGCAATCATGTAGCCATATGTTGATACAAATATCTTCTTTTCTAGTCCTGATTCATAAAAGGGATCCAGGGAACTTTAATTATGTGATACATGAAAAACCAGACAGTGCAAAAAGCAGAAACTGGTTTATTCCACAAGCGTTTGTTACATTGTGAGATATCATACATACAATATCCTTCCAATGATGCTGCGTTGATGCTCAAGGCTGTATTGATGAGGTATAAAAACACCACAATGATATGACAACAGATCGTGCATAAAAACCAGGTACCGGTATGCATTAAAATTTCAACACATGGAGAAAAAAATTGAATAATAACGGAATTCATAATAGGCCTAGATCTACGTGTTCTATGAATATCGCGAATGGTGTATAAACAGTGTTTAGAATATGCTTTATTGACAGCAATTTTTGGCAGTGAATGTGGGGCACAGAAATGTCATAATTTCTAACAATTACCCGTAATTTAGGTATATCATGTCAAATCTCATCAAGAAATGAAGCGCATCGAGATTGTGGACATACATTGATGACATATATTCAACAAATAAAGCAAGTTGTCAAAGCTATTTTCATGACTATGTGAACTTACAGTGGACACTTTCCAATGGGAACTTCTAGTAGTTGTCTTTTAGTATTTGATTTTTTCCATCAGGCATTGTCAGGGCTGAAGCCAAAGTATTACTGGCTCTGGTAAGTATGGACGAGGCCATCTCAAGCTACTCATGTTCCTCACTTGGATGAGGTCTTTTACTTGCCCTTGCACAGCTACAAGGTACAAGGCACCCAGCTTATTGGCCCATGCGACAGACGTGAAATGGGACAAGATGAGCAAGGGAGGAAATCGTGTTTGGCCCGGGCTGCATACGAACCCGGGACCTGCCCCTTGCTAAGCGAACATGATAACCACTAGGCTATTTTCAATTTTTTCTCTGGGTGAGGACCCCATAGACCCCCCCCCCTTTGGCTTTCCTCTCTAGACTCAATCAAATTTTGCCCCCTAGGCCATAAAAGCTAGCTACACCCCTGATGACATGATGCGTCGTCTAGAGCTGTGAAGCAGTTCTCACCAAGACATGAATTGATGACATATATTCAACAAATAAAGCAAGTTGTCAAAGCTATTTTCATGACTATGTGAACTTACAGTGGACACTTTCCAATGGGAACTTAGTAGTTGTCTTTTAGTATTTGATTTTTTCCATCAGGCATTGCCAGGGCCGAAGCCAAAGCATTACTGGCCCTGAGGTATGGACGAGGCCATCTCAAGCTACTCATGTTCCTCACTTGGATGAGGTCTTTTACTTGCCCTTGCAAAGCTACAAGGTACAAGGTACCCAGCTTATTGTCCCATGCGACAGACATGAAATGGGACAAGATAACAAGGGAGGAAATCGTGTTTGGCCCGGGCTGCATACGAACCCGGGACCTGCCGCTTGCTAAGTGAACATGATAACCACTAGGCTATTTTCATTTTTTTTCTGGGGGAGGACCCCACAGACCCCCCCTTTGGCTTCGCTCTCTAGACTCAATCAAATTTTGCCCACTAGGCCATAAAAGCTAGCTACACCCCTGATGACATGATGCGTAGTCTAGAGCTGTGAAGCAGTTCTCACCAAGACATGAGAGCGTTGAGAGTTCGCAGGCACTTCACACAACCATAATAACAAGAGCAACTGTTCACTTGTAGTAGTCTCTTCATAACAAAAGAGCTAACGAAGGTTTTTTCCTACGAAATGGTAGCTGTTTTCCTTTTAGGCCAGTTTACAAACAGACCATTTTTCAGCGAATCCCTTTCATGACATATGAATACTGTCCTTTTCGCTGTAGTTCTTTACAGGATATGATAGTTTACACGAGCAAATAGTTCCCCTACCAAAAAGAAGCATTTCTGGGGTTCTATATCAAATATGCATTAACCCTGCTTCAAACATGCACTCATTAATGGAGATCTTTGCACAATCCATGCATCAACCCAATGCATACTTGATGCAAAACTGCATCATTTATACCTAATTAATGCATCAGGTTTGCCCCAGAAAAGTGGTGGCTGTTTTCCTTTTAGGCCAGTTTATAGTTGGATCATTTTTCAGCAAATCCCCTACATGTACCAAAAAGAAAGCATTTCTGGGGGCTTTATATCAAATATGCTTTAACCCTGCCTCAAACATGCACTCATAAATGGAGACCTTTGCACAATCTATGCATGCTTGATGCATTGCCTCATTTATACCTTTTTAATGCATTGGATTTGCCCCAGAAATGTTGATTCAGTTGCACATTTGATTAACATGCATCAAAAGTTTGAATGAGGTCCGATTTGCTGTGAGGCAAGGGGATGTGATGCATATATCATGCAGTGCATCAGGAATGCTCCTTCAAACATGGAGCATATTCTAGACCATCCAGACGCCCTACTGTGTCACGCCACAGTATGATTCGAACCCAGGACCCTCTGACTGTTAGTCGGACACGCCATGGTTCGTATTGTTATAGAAGAAAAGGATCAATGAACGAAAGAAGCCTTCAGTGATTTATCTGGGTCATTATTAACATAAGTAAATTTGTAACAACTGATTAATTTTGTAATTAAATCTCTCCAGAATCTTTGTGATACATTAACCCTGCCTCAAACATGCACTCATTAATGGAGATCTTTGCACAATCCATGCATCAACCCAATGCATACTTGATGCAAAACTGCATCATTTATACCTAATTAATGCATCAGGTTTGCCCCAGAAAAGTGGTGGCTGTTTTCCTTTTAGGCCAGTTTACAGTTGGATCATTTTTCAGCAAATCCCCTACATGTACCAAAAAGAAAGCATTTCTGGGGCTCTATATCAAATATGCTTTAACCCTGCCTCAAACATGCACTCATAAATGGAGACCTTTGCACAATCTATGCATGCTTGATGCATTGCCTCATTTATACCTTTTTAATGCATTGGATTTGCCCCAGAAATGTTCATTCAGTTGCACATTTGATTAACATGCATCAAAAGTTTGAATGAGGTCCGATTTGCTGTGAGGCAAGGGGATGTGATGCATATATCATGCAGTGCATCAGGAATGCTCCTTCAAACATGGAACATATTCTAGACCATCCAGAGGCCCTATACTGTGTCACGCCACAGTATGATTCGAACCCAGGACCCTCTGACTGTTAGTCGGACACGCCATGGTTCGTATTGTTATAGAAGAAAAGGATCAATGAACCAAAGAATCCTTCAGTGATTTATCTGGGTCATTATTAACATAAGTAAATTTGTAACAACTGATTAATTTTGTAATTAAATCTCTCCAGAATCTTTGTGATAAATTGATAATTAATTTGATAAGATGGTAAGTAATTGAGATAATGATACATCCATTGAGAGCTAATTGAAATCAGATGATACACCACATTTACTTTGTATGCAAGAAGAAATCTTCTAATCTGAACATCTTTGATTGTTATGGAAGAATCAATGGGTCGTATTCATAAAGCGGTTCTATCGTTAGAACCGTCTTAGGCCGGTTCCAAGTATGGTCAACCACTGAACTTGGAACCGGCCTAAGACAGTTCTAATGATAGAACCGTTTTATGAATACGACCGAATGTTCCTACACAAAGCTATTTTTACAACTTATTTCCATCTGTTCTACTGTAAATAAGAGAAAGCACAGAAGTAACGAAGGGATGTTCAGGGAAATATGGCTTAGGCTAAGAATCCATTCATGCGGTTTTCAAGTGCCAAACGCTCGAAAACATTGTTTCCACGGCGTTGGTCATTGACAGGATGCGGGATCACACCGCTCGAAAATCGCAAAAGAATGGATTCTTATCCTTAATGTTAAAATTCTCAGTCCAGTCACCATGAAATCTGCAAAGATCTTAACAAGATTTCTGTTCTCTGTTGTTTCTTGATAAAATTCTTCATACTCTGAATTATTTATGGATCTCGTGAGTTTGCGGTGTCTCAGTTTTGCAGTTGGGTCAGATTTGTGTTCTGGGTGGAATTTAGTCATAGGGGGTCTACGTTGTGACACCTACAAGAATCTGGGGTCTCCTATGAGAATTTGTAGTGAAGTACACAGAACAGATCACAATAGATGATATCACTCCAAGAGTGCAGCATCTGACGGGCCAGCGTCATGACGTCCCACACATCATTTCTGAACGCCATGACGTGACTTGAAAAAAATTCAGTTGTTTCAGCGATCATGACGTCGGGAAACAATTTGAATTTTTTTCGTCTCACGTCAAGACATCATGAAATGACGTGCGGGACGACATGACGCTGACCCGTCAGGTGCTGCACTCTTTTGGAGTGACATCATCTACTGACATTCCCATGGATTCGTGTAAGTTGCACGTAAGTTACACATAACTTGCATCTTGGTTGGTAACTCACCGTGTAAGTCACACTACTTACACGAATTATACACATGTAAGACTGCGTGCAATGTCGCGTAACATACGCGAATTTAGGGATGTCATTTTTGACCTGATCAGTACTGTATGTACATACAGGCCTATGGCAATGATTAGAGATTTGTCTGGTGACATATCATATACCACCCACACATGTGGATTATGATCTTTCTATTCTACAAATCCTTTCGTGAAAACCAAAATTCAATTGTATCAAGTCTGAACATATGCTGAAGTCCCACTTTGTACTTAGAAAGTATTGGCTATACACAAACTACAAGCCTAGGCCTAAACATGTAGATCGATGTTCTATTTACTAACAGCCAGAAGCTAATAACCACTGCTAAAAACCTGTTATGAAAACAAACATGCAAGTTGAGAAATTCCACCGGTATCTCAAAATGACTTCAGCTAATTTCTCTGCACTTGTGATTTTCATTGCAGGATTCACTACAAATTAAAACATAACTACAAAAAGAAGACCCACCACAACAAATAGGTCTACGCTAAACCAGTTGATGTTAGGCCTATCTCCCTTTACAGCAACAGGTGACTTTTTTAAAACTAATTTTTACCCTGATCTGAATATATATATATTTGTATTTATTGTCACCTATTTTACATAGCCGGCCTTTTCTAGGCCTATGAGACAGTGTTACGATGCATTAATTTTTGTAAGGCCAGGACCGCTGGCATGCAGACATATATGGACATGCAGACAGGTTCAGCCACAATAAATCAGCATATTGAGATTGATATTTAAAGTTTAATATTCATTGAAAACATTAGATGCAAACAGATGACCCACACATCATTTCTGAACGCCATGACGTGACTTGAAAAAAATTCAGTTGTTTCAGCGATCATGACATCGGGAAACAATTTGAATTTTTTTCATCTCACGTCAAGACATCATGAAATGATGTGTGGGACGTAATGACGCTGACCCCGTCAGGTGCTGCACTCTTTTGGAGTGACATCATCTACTGACATTCCCATGGATTTGTGTAAGTTGCACGTAAGTTACACATAACTTGCATCTTGGTTGGTAACTCACCGTGTAAGTCACACTACTTACACGAATTATACACATGTAAGACTGCGTGCAATGTCACGTAACATACGCGAATTTAGGGATGTCATTTTTGACCTGATCAGTACTGTATGTACATACAGGCCTATGGCAGTGATTAGAGATTTGTCTGGTGACATATCATATACCACCCACACACGTGGATTGTAATCTTTCCATTCTACAAATCCTTTCCATGAAAACCAAAATTCAATTGTATCAAGTCTGAACATATGCTGAAGTCCCACTTTGTACTTAGAAAGTATCGGCTGTACACAAACTACAAGCCTAGGCCTAAACATGTAGATGTTCTTTTTACTAACAGCCAGAAGCTAATAACCACTGCTAAAAACCTGTTATGAAAACAAACATGCAAGTTGAGAAATTCCACCGGTATCTCAAAATGACTTCAGCTAATTTCTCTGCACTTGTGATTTTCATCGCAGGATTCACTACAAATTAAAACACAACTACAGAAAGAAGACCCACCACAACAAATAGGTCTAGGCTACACCAGTTGATGTTAGGCCTATCTCCCTTTAGCAACAGGTGACTTTTTTTAACTAAATTTTACCCTGATCTGAATATATGAACATGCAGACAGGTTCAGCCACAATAAATCAGCATATTGAGATTGATATTTAAAGTTTAATATTCATTGAAAACATTAGATGCAAACAGATGGAAGGTCTAGGCATATTTATCTGCAAGTGTATCAGGTCATCTGAGGATAAATATACACTCTGAATCCAAACATGAAATTTGTGGCTGTGGTTGAGTGTCTGTACAAGGGCGAGAGGCTACGGTTCGATTCCCAGTGGGGGGGTAGGCCTACCATCACCCTTCACTACTGACTGGACATATCAGCAGCAGTTATGATAAATTTGGACATTCATATCTGTATTTTTCCATCAGGGCCAAAGCATTATTGGCCCTGGTAAGTATGGAAGAGGCCATCTCAAGCTACTCATGTTCCTCACTTGGATGGAGTCTTTTACTTGCCCTTAAGCCAGACTAGTCCCTGGAAAGTTGAACATGTGCAACTGGCGGCGACTGGCAAAATCTCAGTTCCAGCAAGTCACTAGGGTGCGTACATCGACTGTTTCTGGCGACTGATCAGTCACCTCCAGTTCCAGCTAGATCCTCCCAGTCACCAGGTGGCTCAGTGGTGACTAGTTGTCTCCAGTCGCAAGTGTGATGTACGCTCGGCCAAGGCACCACAGCTTAGTGTCTGATGGGACAGATATGAAGAACCAGGGATGATGAATCCAATATGGCCTCAGCTGGATTCCAACCCGGGACCTGCTGCTTGCTAGCAGACATGATAAACACTCAGCTATGGGCTGTTTGAATGTATCTAGTCATGGGAGGGTTAACACAGGAATTGCCATCACTCCCATAACTCACCCCACGCCAATTGAAGGCCATGACACTACATACATTATAAATGATGCTATAGAGGACAGTACTTAGTGCAACGCTACATCGAAAATAACGACAAATAAAATAACATGGCATCAGCGCCGATCAATCGAATCATGCACTTCGTCAGGTTGATACGAACTCAACTCGGATGATGTGACCTACGGAGGCTGACGATAATCATGTTTGTGCTTGTGGTCCACGCACCGTTTTTTTACTCATTGCTACAGAAGTAAATTACATTTGAAATCAATATGATCATCCAGGAAGCTCAGATTGCACCATTTGATTCTGTAACTTTGAGTTTGCTTTGAGTCAGGCAACGTTCTTTGATAGCTCAGGGGTACTGATATTCAATTTGGCATTGCTGTTTTCACTTGTGTCCTTGGGCAAAGCACCCTGAATATCTCGATCAACTCTTCTGTGAATGGTACAGTACGTTGCACGATTGACCTCCCTTCTATGCCGCGCACCATCTGCGTACCACATGCAGCGTCATGCGCGTACCGTCCTCGTATCTTTTGCAGATGTCGAGCGCCAACGTGAAAGGCAGGCAGTGAAGACATAATGTCATTCGCCCATGATGCGCGGACATCCACAGCAACGTAGCTTCCTCTCCAGGACACGAGAACGTGGAGCCAATAAAATTTCAGAAGTGACGAAAACCAATGAGACACGTCCTGGAGTACTCAAAATGGTCCGCGCGCGATATTGACCAATGTGTCAAACAAGAGCATCACCACATCCACTGTAAACTAGGTGATGAGTAGATATCAATCAGAATTAACCTCTTTGCCGAAATTTAAGAGGCATCAACATCGACCGTTTCTGGCGACTGATCAGTCACCTCCAGTTCCAGCTAGATCCTCCCAGTCGCCAGTAGCTCAGTGGTGACTAGTTGTCTCCAGTCGCAAGTGTGATGTATGCTCGGCTTCACAGAAGTACAAGGTGCACGGCACCACAGCGTCCGATGGGACAGAGATGAAGAACCAGGGATGATGAATCCAATATGGCCTCGGCTGGATTCCAACCCGGGACCTGCTGCTTGCTAGTGGACGCGATAAACACTCAGCTGTCAGGGCTGTTTGAATGTATCTAGTCATGGGAGGGTTAACACAGGAATCGCCATCACTCCCATAACTCACCCCACGCCAATTGAAGGCCATGACACTACATACATTATGAATGATGCTATAGAGGACAGTACTTAGTGCAATGCTACATCGAAAATAACGACAAATAAAATAACGTGGCATAACAGAGCCGATCAATTGAATCATGCACTTCGTCAGGTTGATACGAACACAGCTCGAGCGATGTGACCTACGGAGGCTGACGATAATCATGTTTGTGCTTGTGGTCCATGTACCGTTTTTTTACTCATTGCTACAGAAGTAAATTACATTTGAAATCAATATGATCATCCAGGAAGCTCAGATCGCACCATTTGATTCTGTAACTTTGAGTTGGCTTTGAGTCAGGCAAAGTTCTTTGATAGCTCAGGGATACTGATATTCAATTTGGCATTGCTGTTTTCACTTGTGTCCTTGGGCAAAGCACTCTGAATATCTCGATCAACTCTTCTGTGAATGGTACAGTACGTTGCACGATTGACCTCCCTTCCATGCCGCGCACCATCTGCGTACCACATGCAGCGTCATGTGCGTACCGTCCTCGTATCTTTTGCAGATGTCGAGCGCCAACGCGAGAGGCGTGCAGTGAAGACATAACGTCATTCGCCCATGATGCGCGGACATCCACAGCAACGTAGCTTCCTCTCCAGGACACGAGAACATGGAGCCAATAAAATTTCAGAAGTGACGAAAACCAATGAGACACGTCCTGGAGTACTCAAAATGGTCCGCGCGCGATATTGACCAATGTGTCAGAGATGGTTCAAGAGTTATTCTTATAGTAACATTGGATTCAAGTAGGCCTATATTGTCACAATTGTTAGAGTACCAGCTGTCATTTCCCAGATACTACCCACAATAATAACTGGAAGGGATCAATCACACACAATATGTAGCTTATGTTATGTATGTTCGTAGAATTTCAACGCAATGAGAGTGGTTCTAAACCTTTGTATCCATTGCTGGCATTTTATGCCTTCAAAGAGACAGTTGCACGCTGAGTGCTGAAGACAATATTATTGCCTCTTTAACCAATGAGAGACCACTATATCATCCTCCCAGGGATGGTAACCTTGATAGGATAGTGGTTATCACGTCTACTTAGCAAGTGGCAGGTCCCGAGTTTGCATGGGACAGAAAGCCGTGGTGTCTTGTACCTTGTACCTTTGCAAGGGCAAGTAGACCCCATCCGGGTGAGGAACATGAGTAACTTGAGATGGCCTCTTCCATACTTACCAGGGCCAATAATAGTATGGCTTTGGCCCTGATGGAAAAATCTAATATGATACAAATCCTCCCAAGGTTTTTTTTCGTGGGTGCCACAAAAATGGCCAAGTGTGCTGTGGCTGGCAACGACCACCATGGAAATTTCTCACCATGAAAATTGCTTGTAGTTGCCAGTTGTGGTGATGCATGGCCATCAGCAGCACACGAGACCACTGAGTGGTGACGTCTGCTGTAGACCGGCAACCACCACAAAAATTGCCGACCACGAAAATTGCCTGTATGAGCAACGAAAGTGGTGACGTGTGCTGCTAGCTATAAGGACAGCAACAACCAGTCCTGAAGGTGTCGTAAGAGAGAGGTTCCACTGTGACCAAATCTTTGAAGCAAGAAAACAAATCAAAACAAACCACAAGAGATCTTCACCCTAAATTCAAATCCCTCTCGATATTTCACACGATTTATTATCCACTCTGAACATCGGCGAAAAAGATTCCGCCTAATTTAAAAGTGGCAGAAAAATTATAGATTCGTCCAAATTGCACCCAGTAGGGTAATCTGAAGCAAGCTGCAGCCATCACGGGAATTCTATCACGCATTGAGATGCTGTATGGCGGGCATTTACAGTCTATGGCCTCAGTTGCAGCTGCAGACAGAGCTATTACTGCTCTGCAAGCCGTTATTCCCATAAAGAATGTTTCTGATTAGCATGGGGGTAGCGGATGATCGTACCGGCCGATATATCCCCCTCAATGGTCTGTAATGTGGCCCGCAATAGCAGCGGGGTATTAACCGGCCAGTCTACACTCACAGACCATTTCATATCATTTTTTCCAGGAAATTGCCCATTACGACATGGCCCATCAAGTGTTGGTAATGGTTTTTCTGGTGAATGTTACATGAATAAAATGTTCAGTTGACGCTTTGCGGGAAAAAACTCGTCTGAAGTGGTCCCTTGGTGCGTCTCTACAGGTTTCACATAGAAGGAAGTGACTTGATTGGAACTGTCAAAAAAGTTAATTGATCACTTGATCTGCATATGCAAGTAGTATACAGGGTGGCCCAAAAGAAACGCACAAGCAAATTCAACTACCCAAATTAATTACACAGTTAACGGATTAAGGCGGATTCTCTACCCATTCATACCGGTGTTTTGAGACCAAGGGTAATATGCTTGTGCATTTTTTGTGCCGCCCTGTACAGTCATAGGTTGTCACGCATCAATGCTGTCCCTACTACATGTACATTCATGCACTTTGTCATTCGTTGTGTCAATGAAATAAATAGCAATCGCAGACGGCAGACATTGACTCAAATCCAATTACTTCAGCTGTGCTAATATTTGGATTGCAGGTGCATTTCAATCGATTCACCCTGTATAGACTACAAGTCGATCAGGGTTGTTTCACAACTAATGAACCTGAACTAATAATTCATACAGACACAATCATAACCACTTGCACCATTTAGGGAGCAGATCCTGGAGAGCCGTGATAGCCTAGTGGTTATCACATCCGCTTCGCTAGCGGTAGGTCCCGGGTTCGAATATAGATACAGTGCACCCCCGCTCTTACAAACCTCGATTTTACGAACCTCGATATTACGAAACCAACGTCTGGCTCCCAAAATTTCATGACATGTAAATCCTCGCTATTACGAACTCTTCACTAGTACGAACTTAACCCTTAGACTCCAGAGGGTTCGTCATAGCGAGGGGGGACTGTAATTTGATAGCAGATAATTTGAAGCTTCATAACCCTTTTGGATCTTAAGCTTATACGACAGTGTGGAGTCCACAACAGGTTACTGTGCACCTGTGTGGGGTCTTTTACTTGCCCTGGCATAGACCCTCAGGTACAAGGGACCACGGCTTTGGGTCTCATCCGACAGACTCTAAATTGGTTCACAGCTTTTTCACATGTCCTGGCCGGGGATTGAACCTAAGCACTGACTCTGTTAGGATTGAAAGTCAAGCATGTTAGACCACTCGACCACCAGACCAAGACAAAGCCCAGACCAGATGGGATCATCCCTGGCTCTTCACATCCGTCGCATGTCGCATGGGACAGTAAGCCATGGTGCCTTGTACCTTGTACCTTTGCAAGGACAAGTAAAAGACCCCATCCAAGTGAGGAACATGAGTAGCTTGAGATGGCCTCTTCTGTACTTACCAGCACCAGGGCCAAGAATGCTTTGGCTTAGGCCCTGACGGAAAAATCTATATATACAATACAAAATTTATGGCCTTTGCAACGTTGGATGCACAAGACGGATGTTCTATTTTTTCCAACATCGGACAAAGGATGCATGAAGTCGACCAATCAGGTGGCCACACTGAGGTACTAGCATGCTTGACGAAAAATGAGCCTCTCCGTGGATGAGGATGATAAACCGGACCGTTTATACAGAACTATCCAATTTGAGAGAATCATACGACAAAATCGCATGTCTTGGCCATAACGGCCAAATCACAACGTGTAAATTGGCCTTAAGAGGGTGCAGGGTGACGTGTAAGCAGTCATTATGATTGCAATAACTGATTTCATGTTTCGATGATGGGAAACAATTAATCAATTTTCGAGTGTTAATAATTAATTAGGATTGATCGAGATCGGAGAAGCTGTCAATCTGCCTTATAGGCGGTCAATCACTTGGGTATTGTCTGGCCTGGTCAGTGATGTAAACCTACGCAGTAATAAAGTAGTTACTGTAGGGAATGGTATTTATGCAATCTTTTTTTCAAGGTGATAAAACTGAATGCTGGCGCAAAACAAGAAGATCTGGCAATGGATTTCAAAGTCATTGATGATGGATTTTTAGGCCTACATCGCTTGTCCAGGGCCAACCGCACAGAAAGACTGATAGTGCTTTCGGTGCTTATCGTTGGTTTAGTTATGGGAAAATGCATTTTTAACTAAATGCCTAAATGTCGCGGTATTGGACTTTCTGTGCGGTCGGCCCTGGTCTGGGTGAATTACTGGATGGCAGTGCGGTGGAAAATAGCAAACAACAGACCGTTCTCAAATTGACATAAACGACAAAGATCTGCGCACTTCTGCCGAAATCTCAACCACAACCTTGGTCTGAAATTGAATGGCGTTCTACACACACAACCCCACGACATCAACTTCAAAGACATTGCGTCAGAGTCGACCATAGCTGAATTATGGATTGCATCACGTCGCCCAGTTTCAGATCGAAGGTCTGGTTGTGACTTCAGCAAAAGTGCGCATATACTGCTAGTTCGAGAATCTTCTATTTAGTGCCGAATGCCCTTTGAAATGCACAAATGGGTGGCGGTCTAGGAAAACCCGTAGGATGTCACTGAATGATCAGCAAGGACTGTCAGATTGCCTGTGCTTTGATCTGCTGTGTATACCTGTTACGAANGACTGCCTCACAAGGTTGCGAAGGCCGTAAAATTCATTTACATGACGCAGTACGAGAGGCCCACCGAACAAGAGGAAACCACAGCCCAAGGACGGAGATCTATGAGCCAAGTATCATTCATTCTGTACAAAAATACTGAATGATTTAGACTGAATGCAGGAGGAGACCAGAGTCCCGGTCTCAGACAATCTAATCCTCCATACCTAGATACCATGACAACCGTCATTACATGCTAACTGAAACTACCAACACGACACAACAACAACCGATATTTCCACAACGACAATTCCAAATGAAAAATGCTGCAAAACTTTGAGTGTGCAGCATCGAATTCAGGTAACAGAACTTTGTCTATCTCCCAATAAATACACAAGAAATGCTGGTGATGCCTTTTTTCTCTTATGGCGTAGAATTTTCTACGATTCGACGAGCTGGGAATATCAACGACGGTGTCATGGTACTGTCACTTCTGTTGCTGAGCTGTCAGGAACAGTTCATGGATTACTAAGCAGCTTGTCAAGGCACAACTGGACTTGGGTTCGTCATTTGAGCATTTTGCGCAATTCCGCGCCGCTGTCATGCCTCTTTAACCCAATAGAGCCACTTATTTTTTGCACTTTCCATCTGTAGCTTTCACTGCCCTGAACCGCCACGAAATGCCACTGCATTAAAGCTGAATAGAGAGACGTATAATGAGTCAAGGCGGTTTATGGTGGTATCGGCATCTGGAGACATGGCGGATTGTGGCGCTGCCACCAGTAATTGATGATTTTGATTAGATGTGATGGGTTTTTTGTCAAAAAGTGGGTGTGGTCTTCTAGGTGGCTCACGGCAGGGCGGTTTAGGGCGGCATGGGCTCTATTGGGTTAACACACCCATGACACCAGTACACACAACAGCCCTCAAAGGCCATGAAGTGGATTTACTGATACTGATACTGATACTTCCAACATCCAAAGAAATAGCACTAAAATTGACACACAACGTGATAAAATGCAGGAAGTCAACTTCCAGATTTTGCAAATTTTCGACCCCAACCGGGGTCTTCTTCAGGCTGGCACTTAACAGTACAAGACTCTAGAATAGACTGAGCTGAGTCCCTGAAGTAGATCTAAATATCCCCTGCTACTTCAGGGACTCAGCTCAGTCTATTCTAGAGTCTTGTACTGTTAAGTGCCAGCATGAAGAAGACCCCGGTTGGGGTCGAAAATTCCCTCACCGTAGATCAGTGGCCACTGATATTCAGTGGTGAACTGAATCACCACCAATTTAGCACCAAAACAACACCACATTCAAGGACACAATAATTAGGGCTGCTGCATGAGTCACTGTCTCCTAGCTTACTAGAATAGATGAGTCAGGCCACAACGATACCGTCCAGGTGCGGATCCGGGGGGGGCCCCTTTCGGCCAATAAATCTGTAAAGTTGACCGTAAAATTCTGATCATTGAAATTCACCGCAGATTTCAATGTAGCACAATGCGCCCCCTCTTCCGAAATCGTGTATCCGCCCCTGCCTCCCCCTCGATATCATGTCAGGTCACCTGAGAAACTGCATCAAACTCCTACGTTTGGCGTTTCTTTCACATCTTCTTCATTTGCTGTCACATTCTTTCTTTACCCTCACCGTAGATCAGTGGCCACTGATATTCAGTGGTGAACTGAATCACCACCAATTTAGCACCAAAACAACACCACATTCAAGGACACCACTGATTCCACACTGAAATCGCCACTGTCTTGATCAGTGTTAGTTCCGAGTATAACTGATTTAACACCAGAAATCAGTGTTGAATCAGTTATAACTGAATCAGCACTGAAAAGACACTGAAACAACACCATCTGGACTTAGATTTCTCAGAGCAACACTGATTTAACACTGATTCAATCAGCCAAATCAACAGCACTGAATCACCACTGATTCCACACTGATATGACACCAAAATAACTTAGGCATTCTGGAGGACAGCACTGATTTAGCACTGTTTTCTCTTTGTCAAAAATTGTTCCCAATAGAACTGATTTAGCACTGATTCACCACTGATTTACCACTGCGGGCCTCTCTCAGGCCAAGGTGGAGTTGGTCACTCAACATTGATAACAACAACTACAACGAAAAGGATTCAAACTTAACTGCCACATTCAAATGATGATTTGTGATGTGTGGAAGTTTTTCTGCACAAAAGTGATCCCATTTCATTGGAACCTGCATTCTCTTCACTATGGATCAACTACTAATGAAATCCTATTGTATACAAGGATTTAGCTGGTAAGTTTCTGAGAAATACTGCCAAATTTTATCGATTTTCTATCATCATTGATGATCTGCATCCATCATTACATCAACCTACTACTACTATTAGGCCTACAAACTAAAGCACCAGCATTTAGTGTTCACGTAGGCCTACAAATGCACCCAGCTAACTAGAATTAGTAAAGAGACTAGTTTCCCCCAAGCACATGCAACCATAACCAAGCTACCATTGATACACGTATCGACTATGAAGTCCATCTTGTACATTATATACAAAGCATAGCCTACACCATGGAAGTATTATATAATACTTCTGTGTCTACCCCATGATGCATATAGCCTTCATGCACACTGTATGCTCAAACTACATGAATCCTTTGTACTGCATCAATCAATACAGCATCACTGAATTACCACCAAATCACCACTGAATTACCACCAAATCACCACTGAACTAGCACCAAATTTAACACTGAATTACCACTGATACCAACACTGAATCACCACAAGAACCACACTGAAATGCCACCAAACCAGCACTGAATTACCACCAGAAAGAACACTGATTTAGAACTGAAACTGACACTGATTTGACACCAAACCCACACTGATTTAGAACTGAATTACTCATTTGCATATTCTGGAAATACCACCAATAGAGAACTGAATGGTGTTGTTTGGTGTAACACTGATTTGCCACTGATTAGCACTGAAAACACCACTGATCTACGGTGAGGGGAGGTCAGGAGAAATAAGAGACTTGATGCCCGATTGCTCTCTTACTTCAGACAGACTGCACTCCCACTTGGCTAGAGACAATTTATTTCTCCAAGTGCATGTTGGAGAAGGCACTTTCCCTACTGGAAATTTGCTGCCGATCATGGGTGATCATGATCATGGCTGATCTAGCTGATCAAATGTGATGGGCCATCACCGCCGCCTTTTTGGAACATCATAGCTGATCGAAATGATCATGCCATCCCAAAGCGATCATTCAACCGATCAAAGCGATCATTGGCAAATCGTTCAACCGATCGTTGACGGGCCATCATATACTGATCAGGGTGATCATCCTGGCTGATCAGGGTGATCAAACCGATCACGGCTGATCATAACCGATCTCGAGTGATCAGAGCGATCCAGGCTGATCAAACTGATCGAACTGATTGAACCCATCCTGCAATCAATTATTGTGTCAAGGTCAGGCCATTGTTGTGGTGAATGTAGGCCTGTCTACATACATGTACATAGCCTATCTGTCATGGAAGGTTGTTTAGCAGGCTGGACTGTAATCTGATTCATTCTTGAAGAGCAGCACTCATTGTCACAGTTATGATGTGCAGAAAAGTCACTACCGTCAGGCCTACCGCTACACAATATGGCCGAATGGGTAAATGCCATCCAGTCCTGATACTACGCGCTAGTTCATACAGCCCAAGCCCCTAGCCCTCACCCCCAACCCTGACCCTCAACCCTTGCCTTGTCACCAACCCCTGCCCTAATCCTAAACCTGCAGTCATGACCCTCGTTAGCCTATCCTAACCCTGTAACCTAGTAGGCGTTGCCTGAGCATCCATGAGTGGAAGTTTTTCTGCACAAAAATGGTCCCATTTCATTGAAATCTGCATTCTATTCTCTGTGGATCAACTACTGATGAAATCCTATTGTATATACAAGGATTTAGGTGGTAAGTTTCTGAGAAATACTGCCAAATTTTATCGATTTTCTATCATCATTGATGATCTGCATCCATCATCATATCAACCTACTACATGTACTACTATTAGGCCTAGGCCTACAAACTAAAGCACCGGCATTTACACGTAGGCCTACAAATGCACCCAGCTAACTAGATTTAGTAAAGAGACTAGTTTCCCCCAAGCACATGCAACCATAACCAAGCTACCGTTGATACACGTATCCACTATAAAGTCCATCTTGTACATTATATACAAAGCATAGCCTACACCATGGAAGTATTATATAATACTTCCATGTCTACCCCATGATGCATATAGCCTTCATGTACACTGTATGCTCAAACTACTTGAATCCTTTGTACTGCGTCAATCAATACAGCAACACTGAATTACCACCAAATCACCACTGAATTACCACCAAATCACCACTGAACTAGCACCAAATTTAACACTGAATTACCACTGATATCAACACTGAATCACCACCAGAACCACACTGAAATGCCACCAAATCAGCACTGAATTACCACCAAAAAGAACAGACTAAATCTTGACTTTGACTGTGACTAAACTGTGGTTTGGGTGTGACTAAATCTTGACTTAAACTCATTTGCATATTCTGGAAGCACTGATAATCACCACTGATTTAGAACTGATAACACTGATGTGGAACCAATTACCACCAATAGAGAACTGAATGGTGTTGTTTGGTGTAACACTGATTTGCCACTGATTAGCACTGAAAACACCACTGATCTACGGTGAGGGTTTGCAAAATCTGGAAGTTGACTTCCTGCATTTTATCACGTTGTGTGTCAATTTTAGTGCTATTTCTTTGGATGTTTACGTGTGCACTCGCTTCTCGGTGGATTCTTGTGGATTTTGTGCTGTTCCCCGTTGTTTAACTCTTTATCCTTTGTTTGCAGGGATATTTAGATCTACTTCAGGGACTCAGCTCAGTCTATTCTAGAGTCTTGTACTGTTAAGTGCCAGCCTGAAGAAGACCCCGGTTGGGGTCGAAAATTTGCAAAATCTGGAAGTTGACTTCCTGCATTTTATCACTGATACTGATACTGATACAACTAAAAGGCACACTCGAGTTGGAAATTTCTCAAGAACAGCAAAAGCAGATGAATTGGAAACATTTGTCATGGAAACTGCTACTTCTGCAAAAAGCGAGCTCCAAACTCGATTGCAGGTGCGGCATCTTCTGTTTCTACGCTTTTCAAACCATTATCGGCCTCTCAAGTGAGCAAACAACACATTCCTAGGTTTACCCTGCAAAAAAATCAAGTAAACTGTTGATGTGTCTACAGGTTTTAAAAGTTGTTTTGTCTTAGCTCTACGGACTGCAAGAGCAGGATAAGCCATTAGGCACTGAATGTTCATTGACATTATAGACAAGGGCAACACAGAGTATGGCATTGCCCCCGGTTGTTTGTGGGCATGGCCCAAATGGTACATTTGGGGGAAACGGTGGTGCTGGTCATTAAAAGGAAACTTTTCCTCATAGAGACAAACACTCACAAAAAAATTCCTGTTGACTACTCAGTGCGTTTTCAAGATAACTGCCAGATGCTGAAATCAAGATGGCCACCATAGCCGCCATCATGGACGTGCTCTGGTCCTGGTTATCGAAAAAGAACCTCTTCCTCATAGAGACAAACCCTCAAAAAAATTTCAGGTTGATCGCTCAAAGCGTTTTCAAGATAACTGCCGGACACTGAATTCAAGATGGCCACCATAGCCACCATCTTGGATGTGCTGTGGTCCTGGTCATCGAAAGGAATGTTCCCCTCATAGAGACAAACAATCATGAAAAATTTCAGGGCAATCACTCAAAGCGTTCTCAAGTTAACTGACGAGAGCTGATTTCAAGATGGTCACCATAGCCGCCATCTTGGATGGGCGGCAGAGCTGGTCATCGAAAGGAACCTTCCCCTTATAGAGGCAAACAATCATGAAAAATTTCAGGTTGATCGCTCAAAGCGTTCTCAAGTTAACTGACGGAAACCGGTGAGTTGTATGTGATGGGGAAGGTATTCACTGGTTCATGTGAGCCTATAGTCCCTTTAAGTGACCATAATATGTGGGCCCGAAGTGAGCTTGTATTGAACTAGTTTTGTCAAGTATTCCGCATGGGTAAGGGTCATCTGACCTTCCCAAACTACATGTAGCAGCTCTGAACAAGCAAACCAATCTACCGCCCCAAACCAGGCGCGACCTCATATATATTTGAATACTTCTTACCATCCCTTGGTAACCTGAGAAATAAAGGTGTCTGACAATGCATATCCATCACCACGACCGCGGTGAAGTGAGCCGGCGTACTTGCTGGTTACCCATTCCTCCCCGTGCCATGCATTTTTATTAGCTTCATCAATTTTTCATCGTGGATAGCGTACATTTCATTTCACGTTGAGTTTGACAGAATTCTGAACAAATTCTCAAGAGCTGATAGCCAAGTGGTTATCACGTCTGTTAAGCAAGCGGCAGGTCCTGGGTTCGAATCCAGCCCGGGCCATATGGGATTATCCCTGGCTCTTCACGCCGTCGCATGGGACAGTAGCCGTGGTGCCTTGTACCTTGTGTCTTTGCAAGGGCAAGTAAAAGACCCCACCCAAGTTAGGAACTTGAGTATGAGATGTCCTCTTCCGTACTTACCAGGGCCAAAAATAGGGAGGTTGAGATCAGCGACTTATCACGGATCCTTACACGTATAAGGATCGAAATGTACGCAAAATTTGTCCTCGTACAGAATTCTATCTGTATACGTATAAGGATCCGTGATAAGTCACTGATCTCAACCTCCCTATACACCTTTCCAGAAATTCAGCGGCCAGTTGCTCGAACTAAATTCTCCCCTCTGCACGTCATCAAAAGAATTCAAAAGTTGTGGTCAACCGTGACCGTCCCTTTTATATGGCAATGGAAGGGGCTAAAGATTCCCCCTTAGACATCATCACTGAACACAGAGTGCCGTATTTCTGAACGGGTGTATTGCTGTGGCTTCAGCCCTGATGGAAACATACAAATTCAAATACCAATCCTCAAAACAATCAATGCCCATGAAATTCTACACAAAATTTTTCCTCAAGCCACGTTTTAAAATCTGAATACATCCCATGTGGGAGGATGTAACCACATGAGATGAACTCGACTTAACCTTGTAGAAAACGTCATAAAGAGTTTGAGTCAAGATGAATGGAAATCTATATATCGGTCGATGGCAGTTCAATTACTTTCTTGCATCATGGGACCATTCCTATTGAAAAAGAGACGGACAATTTTATCAGTTATTACCCATTTCACTGAGGATTACCCCTAAAATTGGTCCGACGTTTTTGGTTCGTTGAAAAAGATAACTGCCTTTAAGAATGGAAGGTTATTGAACATGGGATGAGTTTTCAAGCATTAATCATGGACAACATTTTGTTTCATGTTTGTGGGAACCTCCTTTCAGCAACGTACACACTATGTTGTTTTAAACTCTCGTTTCCCCACCCACACTTGACAACCTTTGTCCAACCATGTTGTTTTGACCGGCAAGGGTTCTTTCACGGACCCATAGTGTACAGGACCCATAGCATGGGTTGGGGCAGATGGGAACATCATGAGCCATGCTGCAAAGTATAGGTTGTAGTATTGGTAAATCACTTGGATGGGGTCCTGGCTGGATTTGAACCCGTGACCTACCGTTTGCCAAGCGGATGTGATAACCACTAGGCTATCAAGGCTGCTCATGACCATGTGATAACCACTATAGGCTATCAAGGCTCCTCATAACCATGTGATAACCACTAGGCTATCAAGGCTCCTCCTGACCATGTGATAAGGCTCCTCATGACCATGTGATAACCACTAGGCCATCAAGGCCATCATAACCATGTGATAATCACAATATAACCATGTGATAACCACCAGGATACCAAGGCCCCCATGACCATGTGATAACCACTAGGCTATCAAGGCTCCTCATGACCATGTGATAACCACTAGGCTATCAAGGCTCCTCAAGGAAGGGGTTAACGTCATCTCCTTAGCATTCACCATCGAGCGGCAGGAAAAGACGATTGGCCGTAATGTCTCAGTTTGGGTCGGTCTTGAATAATTCAAGTTGTAGTGGGTCAATGTTATTACCGGGCGCCGGATATCTATTTGAATAATAGGTGAAGTGCCATGATTTCTAACGTCGTCAGAACTTCGCGTTCACAATTGTTGCATATTTTTTTGTTTGCTGATTCATTGGAATGGAAATGTTACGCATGTCATTTTCGTAATATTCTTTGAAATATGGTACTGCGAAATTTAACCTGCTCCTTACAGTATGGGCATTCGCTACAGGATTGCAAAAACGCAAAAATAACTTGAGATTTTCACTCCAAAGCATATTTTGTGATTTTTGACCACTTGACCTTGACCCCTCGGATCAAGGTCAAGAGGTCACCTGAGTGCATTTTTAGGTCAATGTAAAGGATACATACTCATCTATATCATGTCAAAATTTCATGACAATCCATCCACTTTCCAATTTTTGGTGAATTTTTTTGTCTTGAAATAGGGTTCTTTGGGACCCCCAAAAAAATTCCGCTCTGTGGGAGAGGTTACGTAATTCAGATATATTCGGCAGTCGCCCACGAAGGGTTAAGAAACCAGTCCCTAGACCACTAACAAGTACATCTGTTGTCTGTGAATGACTAACATGACTAAGCATTTTCACGGCTGCTGTGACATGTGCATCAATAACTGCACTTACATTTCCAGAACAAAGAATGGCCATGTAAAACTACCCCGCAGTTTTGCCAGCAGCTTTGTATGGGTTAATGCTCACCCCCTTCTGATTAGGCACTATTAATTCAGCGCAACCATGCGTGTGCGGTAATTACGACAAGTTTCCCTCTCCCCGGCATCAAAATAGCGCTGCCAATGAAAGACCGTATTGGAATTTGCGCCGTGCACGATTTAATGTTTTAATTAAAACCAAGTCGTACTGTGATTGACTACATCAGCTCAATGCTAGGACAATGATAGAGTGAATGCCATTGGATTGGCTGATTAGCAATTTTCCCCCGCATCCTCACGATTTCGCTTGGATCCGGTTGTGTACCTGTAATTACCGTGACATTTTGACATCGGTAATTATAGGCAATGAATAAGGTGGAGATTTTCACATGTATAGTAATTACAAGCCATCGATATAAGATCTCAAGTTACCTTCAACTGATTTATCGATATACAAGAATCGTGGAACTGACGATTTCATAACCCAGCAGCGTTGATCAATCCATGCAATCTCTTGTGAGCACTGTATTGTATTGTATTAGATTTTTCCATCAGGGCCGAAGCCATAGCATTATTGTCCCTGGTAAGTATGGAAGAGGCCATCTCAAGCTACTTATGTTCCTCACTTGGATGGGGTCTTTTACTTGCCCTTGCAAAGGTACAAGGTAGGCCTACGAGGAACTTGATTATTTCTAATTTAGGAAATTGGTTGAGGTACTACCCTCAAAAAATAATTTTTCCTGCAGAGATCGTGGGTCAGGACAACATGAGTCACCATCAGCCCTCTTCAACAACACAAGCCAAGAGGAAATAAACTAATTGAAGCCTTGCTGGGTGAAATGCTGACGGTAAAAAGTCGGCAATTCATCAGTTGAGGAGACCAAGACAACAGCGATTATCATGATTATCTTGTCACAGAAGTGAGAGCTGCCTTGGCCAGCCTCCCCAGGCCATCAACCATTGTATCGATCTCACTCGACAAAAACGCAGAAGATTCACCTTTTGTTGGTCAGTCAGTCATTCACAGCCACTTTCAGGCCCCATAAAAATTAGTTGTTTATCATCCCCGCCCACACCGAATTTTTGGCCCGCACCAACTTAATTTTTTTTTTAAATTCCTTTTTAAGCTGTGCTAATGGTTGAAAACATTGTTTATCTGTTATCCAAGTAATTACTGTGCCTGTGACCGATCACTACTTCTACAATGAACTGTGGACCAAAACATTTGTGCCTAAAGTTGCTGATGGACGTCTCAGCAAAAAGCTCCCCTAGAAACTGTCTTTCTGTTGCCAGTTTGTGTTTTTGATTTACGTTTAAAAAAAATTGATCCTCCCCAGGGGCAGGCGTAGCTAGGGGGGGGGGGGGGGCAAGGGGGCTAATGCTCTCCCAGAGCAAAAAGGGACAAAACAAATTTTTGCTCTAGAATGTCATTTCCCCTCTTCAAGCCAAGTTATTGTAGTGTCAGATGTGGGGAAAATGCATCTGAGAGGGTGAAGATTTTCAATTTTTTCCTGGGGGAGGGCCCCCACACCCCCCTCCAGCTTCACCCTTCAAACTCGATAAATTCTGCCCCCTACGCCATAAAAGCTAGCTATCCCCCTGCTCCCTCACCTACTTTTTGAGAATCAGCGGATGATAAACAACTCATCAGTTTTATGGGGCCTTACACATCAGGTACAAAGACAGTACACGTGACAGGGTTTCAACTTTGAATGATGCGTATCACATCTATAGTACTTTTGATCAGAGCTCTAGCTATCCAAGACAAATACCTCCTTCTATTAGAATACCTTTGATACTAATACCACTGTAACCATTGTCGTCGCAAGGCATCAAACTGACCAACTCTCCTGAGACTCCTGTCAGTTTTTTACACCCCTTTTTAAGAGAAAGCAGCAAAGGACATCTTTTGAAGTAAGTGGATAGAAATGGTACAAAGAAATGGCCTGCACCGAATCCGCAATCTGCTCCAACATCAAAGATGTGTGTTAATGTATGGTATCTCTTCGTGTTACAACAAAAAGATGTCCTCAGTCCAGGCCATTCATGTAATCACCAATATTGCATGCAGCATTTTTTTAGTTGTGTAACCCGCATCATGTCAAGGTCATTTTGTGCATCCTGACAGGAGTAACCAACCATGTACATTGACAATGTACCGGTACATGGTTGGTTAATGTCATTATATGACCTTCTACAGGTGCAGATCCGGGGGGGGGGGGGGTCGTGCCCCTGCTGTCCACCACCACCAAGTTCATTTCAATAATTTGCAACAATAAACAAACAAATGTCAAAGCTTTTGTTTTGATACTGAGATGCCAGGAAATCGCTTCTACGGTCTTCTAAATTTCAAAATTTTCTGGGCCCCGAGACCCCTGTCGCCTCCGCCTTCAGCGGCCCTGACCCCCCTCTGAAATCCTGGATCCCCGCCTGTTCCACAACAGTCAAAGTTGCTCTGCGGTTGGCAAGTTGGGACCAAATTATCTGTCAATTTCAGTATTGTCTGTCTATCTATTGTGAAGTCTGAGTGATTCTGTTTCTTTATCTCTGGTGTCATCTCAGTACATTTAGGTTCATTTTCCATGTGACTTAGCACTGGTTTTGTAGTGGAGGGTCACTCAGTACCAGCTCATCTGTCATAGCCGTCAGGAACATACAGTTCCAGCAACTTCCAAATTCAGTGGAGTAGCCTAGTTCATGCCCAAGGATGGAAAGTTAAAGTCAAAGTTTGGGTTTATAGTCTGATATCAACAACGGTAGAGGTTATCATCTGACAGACTTTAACTCCAGTCTGTCCTGAAACCTTTCAGTAGAACTCAGATGAGCTGCTCATTCAGCGCTACAATCTGAGCATTTCCGACCGGTACCCATTTATACACTTGGGTGGAGAGGGGCCAGTAAGGCAAAGAGACCTGCCCAAAGTCTCACGCCAGCAGCGGGATTCGAACCCGGGATCCTCTGACCGCTAGTCGGGGGCCCGAACCACTACACCACCGTGGCTCCTGTAAATGGAATGCTACCCACTAGCTAACACTGTTCACTCTCCACCTCTTATTTGGCTAAGACCGAGCCTAAAACTTGGCTCAAATTATAATTTTGTGACCCAATCTTCATGTAATATTTTAAACTAGGTGCAAGTCGCCTAGGAAAGGGTTAATGGCCTTACCAACACAATAGCTGAAATGTTGTTTCTGCAGGTTGACAACAGCAGTAAACTGATGACCAAGTGATGGTCATCTGCGGCGTGCCTACTTTTGCTAGATTGGGTCACATTTGGCTATAAATCTGTTGAAAATGCATGGGACTATATGTTTGGCAACCTAAATGCCATAGTGAATGTTTGGCGAATTCAAAATTTGGAGAATCGTTGCTAATTGATCAGGGCTGTACCCCATCCCTGCACACGATCTTCAACTGCCAGACTCCAGCTACTAGTAACTTTACAAAACCTGAATTGCCCACCAGACTTTTAGGATCTCTGGTGACTGGTGTACTTAGCTGGCTTCACTGTTGCCAAGAAATGGTAACATCACAAGAAGGCACTAAAGGACAAAATCAAATGCCATTTGATGTCAGCCTTTGGCAAGAAATCACTCCCAAGATCAAGTCAGCAGAGACACCATGCTATAAGAGGGTACACTCTTGAACATTCACCTATCAAGTGGCCAGCAATTCTTGGTTCAGAATTAGGGACCGTCTCAAAAATACCTTGAAGAATACCCCTCCCCCCCCAAGTGAAATTTCAGCATCTAATAGACTCTATCACTCCAATAGAGCGCAGCACCTGACGGTAACTTGCTAGGCCTACAGCGTCACGATGGCGTCCCGTCCCCCATTCAAACGCGGTGACGTCACCCGAAAAACCTCCACTTGGTTCAGTGATCATGACGCCGTCTCAGGTCAAGATGTCATGGAATGAGTACGGGACATCATGACGCTGTAATTACCGTCAGGTGCTGCGTTCTTTTGGACTGATATCGTCTATTGGCTTCACCCATGGGTGGTATTACACAAGTCTTATTAACATAATGAAAGTAGTTTTTTTCATTATTTCTGTATTTTGAAGAAAGATGTAATTGTATTTTTTTAGAAATTCCATGAAGCCAATTTTTTTCAAGAAGTGAAATGGTGACCATGAAGTTAGCTACCCCCTACCCCCCTAGGGAAAAAATTTACACTTCGGCTTCAAGGTATTTATGAGAAGGTCCCTTATTATCAGTGTCATCATCTGCTAATTAGTCTTGGCCTCCATCCCTTTTTCCGGTGAGTTTTCTGCCTCTCTATGCACACAGGTGAATAACTTTTTGCTCAGCAGGTAGCTACAGTGAGAGACAGGCTTTAAGTTCAGAATTAAAATAAAAAGATGCTTCTTTTCTTTCAGAGAAGATGTACTTTTACATGTATTTTGATATCTTAGTCTTCTGTGTTAATTGATATATTTACATACACTGAACACAAGATTTTACAGAAAAGTGCCTGCAGCAGAGACCCAGAACTATTCTGTAGATTTATAGGTGATATTACTGAAGTTAATTTGGCAACTTTTTCTCCAACAGAGAGACTAGATGATGCACAAGCATCGGTATCCACTCTAGGTGTTGTAAGGCTCAGCAAATCTATGGTGATATCACCACTCAGGACCGGATCCAGGATTGACAGAAGGGGGGCATAGCTTGATGTGGCAGTGAGCACCAAAAGTGCAAAGCCCAAACTGGGGTCCTCTCCAGAAAAATTTGTGGAAACACTGTAGGCCTAATCAGGCATGTCAGGCTCTATTTCTGTCAACCTAACACCACTTTTGCTGCTTCTTGTTCACCTCAAATAACAGCAATATTGTGAACAACCTCCAAAATTCAATGGCACGTGTCATGAGCGAGCCCCAAGGCACAATCCCCGCCCCTTCCATGGTCCCAGACCACCTGACATATCCCCGATATTTACCAAGCAAACAAAACCCCATGAATAGAAGTGGAATGCCAACAGAGCTAAGCGTCAAATGCTCCCTTAACGAGCCTATTCAGTAAGCCACTCAATAGTTTTTCAAATAAATCGCAAGTTTTCATCAAAATCACTTCAGGATAGCAAGGATGATCTCAAACACAGAGTTTGTCTGCACAGGCCACCTTAGAAAGGGGCTGTTCATTTTCGTCAATACACACGATCACACACGATCGCACTGGGCAGCGCCCCTAGTAGAATTTTCAACGGCCACTTCCGTTTTCAACCTCACTACCAGGAGTACGGGCAAAAATTTCCTGGATCGAGGTTGAAAAATACGTGTTGGTTCCTGATACCGCCGCCAGGGATCCATCTCCTGGTGGTGGCATTGGGAACCAATGCGCGCTAGTTCAACCTCAATCCAGGAAATTTTGCCTGTACTCCTGGTAGTGAGGTTGAAAACGGAAGTGGCAGTCGAAAATTCTTCTTGGGGCGCTGCGATCGTGCGAACCAATTCGGAACCAATGCGTGCAATTCAACCTTGATCCAGGAATTTATTGCGCGTACTCCTGGTAGTGAGGTTGAAAACAGAAGTGGCTGTCGAAAATTGTTCTTGGGGTGCTGCGATCGTGCGAGATGTGAAAATTATCAGTGTAGGCCTAGGCCTATTGAGGAATCTGAGTTGTGATCCTTGAGAAAATGGAGAAAGCTATGAACCCTGCAAATTGCAGCGATTATTCTGAACAGTACAACAAATAATCCCTGCAATTTGCAAGTGCATTGCTTTTTCCGTTTTCCCAAGGATCACAACTCAGATTCCTCAGGTGACGAAAATGAACACTGCCCCTTTAACAGAATAAAATGTCCACTGGCGATCGCGACCACGTGCAATGAAGGCCTGGCGCTAAAACCGTTATATATACATTGTATTGAAATGGAACTCTATTGAAAGTAGGCTTACCATGATGTTCCGTCGAATGTGCAATTCCTTGACGCGTCCAGCCGACGGGGTGAAGGAAAATTCTTGTTTTTTCGTGTATTTTATACAGCGTCCCGAATCGGAATTATCCATGTTTACGTCAGTTCCAAAAAGTAGCTCCACACAGAGAAAGAGGGCAAATGCCCGAATAAAAACATATACCTCCATTTTAGAATAAATCTCCAAGCTCACCTAAACGCACTAGAAATCCAAATGAATTTAGGCGCATCTTGCCTACACTTCAAAAAGTATATCCATGATATTCTCACAGGTTTGGACCAAAAATGATCAACTTTTTCAGAGATTCTGAAAACGCGTCAACGCTGTTTGGACCTCACTTAGAGAACTGATATCAAGCGGTGCCATTTACCAGCTCCCTCCCTCCGCGCAGTCAGCTTGACATTTCATTTACTCAACAATGTTCTATTTACCAACATGACGAAGACCGTGACCTATTCAGAAATTGTTATTGAAAAAGATTTAAGATATCCGCCTACTCCATTGTCATATTGTAATCTCTGCCTACAAGAAATTCGTACAAAACCACCTTCATGATATCTACGCAACAGCGGGGGTGAGGCAGGTATTTAGACGCGCTGTCATAAGCGCTACCAGCTGATATAGCGAGCGAGTTGCTCTGGATATCGCTAGGAAAAATGGCCAGGTACGTGATAAATTTACATTTTCCCAATTTTATTATCATACAAACGTCATCCTTTTGATGCCTACGTTACACTGATACCATTTATTGTTTGTAAAACGGTGTAATTTTGGTGCAAACTGTGATGACATTTCGTGAAAATCTCATCAGAAATCCCGTTATGTCTGTGTAGTGGTTCCTACGGAGGCCGGATAGAGCCACGTTGAATACACAGTGTGCCTGGGTCCTATCCATACAGATATCGATAAAATGATGGAAGCGGTGGAGAATAAGGGGAATGTATCTGGTGTGTGTTTCTGCGTCAGTATTCAGAGGTTTGGCGCAAAATATGCACCAAAAATATTCAATTTTCATGCATTGGCATGATGCCATGTGTTACAGTGGGATCCAAATATTGTTGTGCAGTTTAAAGGTAGGCCCTATACATTGTATAAACCAGGTTCTAGTCAGGCCTTTTAAACAGGGCGGTACCACCCTATTCAAAATTCAGAGGTCATTTTTATACCACCCTGTTTAAATTTTTACCACCCTGTTTGAAAATGTAACTTGCAGTGCATTTTCAATTAGGCCTACACTCCACCCTGTTTGAATTTCACTCCCACCACAGGCATCTGGGTCGTTGTCTGTAAAATCAAGGTGTTAATTAATGAGTTTGTCTCCAGAATAGGCCTATCACCTTGAGTTAGGCCTGTGTACATAACTCGAGGTGATAGGCCTATTCTGGAGACAAACTCATTTAAATTAACGCCTTGATTTTACGGACAACGACCCAGATGCCTGTGCTTCCACCCTGTTTGTGCAGCCATCCCACCCTGTTTGGAAAAATGTCTGGCTAGAACACTGTAATTACCATGTAGGCCTATAGGACACAAAAATTGTGCCCTTCAGACCTCTAGCTAGAATTTAAGAAGGGCAGGACACTTTTTTTAAAGAGGGTACCTTTGAGATTGAAAAGGTACTCACTCCAAAGGAGAAGTTTGAAAGAGGGCATATTTTGAGTGTAGACCTCCGCATCCCAACAGAAATTCAATGCTACACTTGTAGTAATTGAATAAAAATGTCATGAGCCTTGGTTCAAGTAATCTACAATGTTTGTCCTATCCAAATGCACCATAATGGTAAATTGCATAATCTCTAGGCCTGCTTCAAAAAATGGGCAGGGTGCATTATATTTGACATAAGCCGTGGTTACACTACATGTACATAGAAATCCCCGGGTTTTTTGACACCCGGGTCTAGCCCGGTTCTGAAAAATCCCTCCTGAGGCCCGGTGCCCGTCAACACTACTCAAATTTTGTGACAGGGACCTAAATTAAGCCCACAGGGACTTGAGGCATGCATGGCAGGGGTGGTGGGTGTTTCCGAGGTCCAAAAGCACCCCACGGACAGTGCCCTGTCCCCTGGGGTAAAATACCCCAGAAATATGTATATACATGTAATAACAAGGGATCTAACTCCAACTCTCAGGCAGACTGGTGTTTTTAATTTCAAGTCTTGCTCACAAGAAAACCCTGACACCTATGAATGGGAAACACAACTATTTCCACTCAGAAATTCCTCATCTTTCAGAAAAACACAACAGTTTCACCATCAAAGGACCCTAAAGGGTCGAAAATGCCCTTGTTTCCTCGCGAGACCCCCCAAAATCACATCTTTGAAAAATTACTGGCAGCACAAAAAGTGAAATTTTCACACTGTTTATGGCTAGATCTCTGCAACCATTCAGCCAATTGGGACATTCTATATACCAATGGACAGCTAGGAACATGCACTAAACAACTGACCTGGTGTCAAAAAGATTAATCCAAATAATAAGGTGGTATCCGATGATTTTCTGCAATTTTTGTACAAGATTGTCAAGGTATTTTCACAGGAACCGCCATGCTGACAAGAATGCCGGACTGAATACTCCTTTCATCGCTGATTGGTCGAAAAAAATCCCATTAAAGTCCAATTTAAAATGAATTTATTTCGACCAATCAGCGATGAGGGAATATTCAGTCCGGCATTCTCGTCAGCATGGCGGTTCCTGTGAAAATGTCTTGACAGTCTTGTACGAAAATTGCACAAAATCATCGGATACCACCTTATTATTTGGATTAATCTTTTTGACACCAGGTCAGTTGTTTAGTGCATGTTCCTAGCTATCCATTGGGATATAGAATGTCCCAATCGGCTGAATGGTTGCAGAGATTAGCCATGACAGTGTGCACTTTTAGTGCTGCCAGTAATCATACTAAAATTTGACAAGAGTTTGTTTGTTTGTTTGTGTGTTTGTTCGCGATTTTCTCCGAGACTAATGAACGGATCGCCGCCAAACTTGGTATGCAAGGGCAGACGGGCCTGGGAAGTGTCCTTACGAAGCCCGAATTTTGATATCACTTATAGTTTTCGAGATATAAAGATATTAACGAAAATAACAATGCTGTTCAGGCCTTTTGACGTCATGACGTCACCGAGATTGCCGTCGCGTNTTTAGCAGTTCCCCCATGCCCCCCCCACATCGTCGTGCGATCGTATGCAAATTAATGTTAATGAGGGCCGTGCGTATCGGCTACACACACACACTGAACGGGTATTGCCTAGTTTTTCAAAGATGTGATTTTGGGGGGTCTCGCGAGGAAACAAGGGCATTTTCGACCCTTTAGGGTCCTTTGATGGTGAAACTGTTGTGTTTTTCTGAAAGATGAGGAATTTCTGAGTGGAAATAGTTGTGTTTCCTGTTCATAGGTGTCAGGGTTTTCTTGTGAGCAAGACTTGAAGTTAAAAACACCAGTCTGCCTGAGAGTTGGAGTTAGATCCCTTGTTATTATACATGTTCTGGGGTATTTTACCCCAGGGGACAGGGCACTGTCCGTGGGGTGCTTTTGGACCTCAGAAACACCCACCACCCCTGCCATGCATGCCTCAAGTCCCACTCGGCGTGAGACTTTGGGCAAGTCTCTTTGCCTTACTGGCCTCTCTCCCCCAGATGTATAAATCGGTACCGGTCGGAAATGCTCGATTGTAGCACTGAATGAGCAGCTCATCTGAGTTCTACTGAAAGGTTTCAGGACAGACTGGGGTTAAAGTGTAAGTCGGATGAGAACCTCTACGTAGCACACAAACTTTAAACTTTTATAAATTGAGGTGCCAGGTGGCTTAGCCTCTCATGATAGCATTGTGACACGCCTTGGATACATACCGAGTTAGTCTTTGATGTTTTTACTCTGTTGTACTAAGACAGCGTTTGTGAATTGAGATGAATTATTAGCTCACCTGGTGAGGTGATCACAGAGTCCATCGGGCCTTTCTATCCCTCTCCGAGGAAGTGACATCAAGATCTTATTGGATTACTGCTGTCCTAGCATCAGTTGGCCAAACAATGCCAGGTGGCCATCAGGCTTTGATCTGTCATGTCTGTCACGGTCATTACAGGAGAAAGTTTTTTTCTAAAGTCTGGTATGAAAGCTGACAGATTGTAACCCATGCTTTGAAGTCAATGGCTGATATTCATAAAAGCTAGCAAATGCTTTTACTTCAAGTGTTGTGGTACATTTACATTGGGCCTCGCTGTGCAAATCTTAAGTAAAAGCATTTGCTAACTTTTATGAATACCAGCCAGGTTCATGCTGATCCAGCCATTCTGAGATAGGCCAGTAACATTCCGGTTAGGAGAGTGAGGTTACTTGTGATAGATGCCAATGAGTCCTGTGGTGCCTGACAGACTTAAATATTTTCAATGAGTCCAGTGGTATGTGACACACTTGTAATGGCAATGAGTCAAAGTGATGGGTGACACACTTGAAGTGGCAATGAGTCCAGTGTGTGACAATGATGTAATAATGAGTAAAACAATGGTCATGTGTTCAGCGTGGGTGTGTCACTGAGTGTTTGTTGTTCAACTTGTATCGTGAACTTATAATTCTATGTCTATTTCAGATTTCTGGCCTTGGTCCTGGCCACAATCTTGGTGACTACTCAAGCTCGGCGAGACGATGAAACAGCAACAGAAGAATATGTCTTCAAGGAACTTCCAGCAAATGTTGAAGCTCCGGCACACCTTGTCATCAGAGACACATTCAAGGTAGGCTTGGCCTTGATCATCTTAGAAAAACTCCATCGGTCGTCTTCTTTCCTATTCATTGTGACAATGTTAGTATTCATCTGTGGTATGTCATTGTCGGCGTAGAGTCCGCAGGGATTGCCTTTACATCTTTGGCCTTCAGACATATCAGATTAGAGCCTGTTGGTGGTTGATTCACCAAACAGCATATCATTTTTAGCCCGCTTGGCCGATAGGCCAAAAGGGCTTATGCTGTGCTTGGCGCCTTTATTAGTGGTGGTCTGTCGTGCGTGCGGATGTAAATTTTTGCCTTGTCAGATGGATAGCGCCTTTAGTTTTTGACAGATCATTTTCATCCTGGGTGTGTATGGCCACAAAATCTAGGTCAAGTTCGATTTTGGGTGCGATGTGATTCCTACTTTGGCCAGTAGGGGGCATTTTGTGAAAAACTTAGAAGGGCGATATTTGGATAATGGTTTGAGTTATTGCGTTAATACCTTGTGTGTATGTACCTCTAGGTTGTAGTGACATGCTGACAAAATTTCAGTGAAAATTTGATTCTCCACTTTGGCACTAGGGGGCCGAAACCAAAATCACAAAATCTGCTTTTTCTCCTGAACTACAAGCAACAGAATTTCATCAAATTTTTATCATAGGTATGTGTAAAAAGGACACATAGCACAATGCTCAAATTTTTTGATTTGACCTACTTTTCAAGGTCACAGAGGTCTAAGTTTGTCTGAAATTACAATGATTGGCATGTTCTGTAATGAATCAATTCTATCGTGTTGAATCTTCGCACATATACTGTACATGTATGTACTCTTTGGTCATTGATATCAGATATGGCTTGTATGGGGCTCTGATATGGCTTTTGATGACTTCCATCACCATGCTAGCAAAAATGCCAAGCGGGCACAGTGCCATTGGCACTATTTTTTTAATGGGAGTTTACTGAAGTACATTTCTTTTGATCTTATGGACACTTCATTCATGTCGAGAAATAATACATTTTTTATCAAGGGTACTCCCACAATGGATAATAATATGGTGATGTTGCCTCGGTCACGTATCTTTCAGATTCATGAATTTAACATGGTGTTCATAGGGTTGTTGGTGGGTGTGCATGATGGATAAGACAGGATCTACTGTGCCATGTATGCAGGCATGTCAGACTCTCTTTAAAGAGGCTTTCTCGCCTTAAGAACTCCAAGTCCAGTGGGGATGTAACACTTTTTATTAGCTCACCTGTGCTGAGCTTATACAATGGTTGTGCGTCCGTCGTCCGTCGTCGTCCGTCGTCGTCCGTTAGCAGGGCACGTTTCGTAACCGCTGGGGCTATTGATCTGAAACTTGGTACATATATACCCCTAGGTCATATGACCTATGACAACAAGTTTCGGTCCAATTCGATTCTTGGCTTGGCCACCAGGTGGCTAAAACTGAAAACACAAAAAGTGCAATAACTCCTGAACTAATGACATGATCATCTCCAAATTTTTATCATAGGTGTATCTAATGAGGATACATAACATATATAACGGGTTTTTGATTTGACCTACTTTTCAAGGTCACAGAGGTCAAAGTTCAAAATTTTGCCTGTTGGTGGCACGTTTCGCAAGTGCTTGGGCTATTGACCTGAAACTTGGTACGTATACCGTACACCCCTATGCCAGATGACCTATGACACCAAGATTCAGTCTGATTCGATTCTTGGCTTGGCCACCAGGTGGCCAAAACCAAAGCTCAAAGCCTAGTAACTCCTGAACTGTTAACTGGATTGTCTCCAATTTTTTGTCAGGGGTGTATCTAATGAGGATACATGACATTATGAAAAGAGTTTTTGATTTGATCTACTTTTTACAGTCACAGAGTTCAAGTGCCAAATATAGCCATTTTAGTGGCATGTTTCATGGCTTATGGCCCTATTCTAACATGGTGTGATCATCTATGTGTACTGTAGAGCAAATTTTTGTCCCAAATTGGAATGCAATTAGTGGTTACCAGGCAGCCGTCTTGGAAAATGGACGTCATAAATTCTCAAGCTAGAATGTTTTGACCTTGAAATTTTGACCGTAAATCATGACCCTGGAACTCACAGCCTGGAGCATTTCGATTTTACGTTTGTCATTTGTTCTTCTGGTACGTTCACACAGGTGAGCACATGGTCCATGGACCATTTCATTCACGGGTTGTAGGAGTTTCAAAACACATCAATACATTTTACTTTTTACGTACTCCTTCATCTAGCTTAGGTCACATAAAGAACGGTGATCGTCCTTCTCTCGGGGAGGAGGTGGGTAGGGGGAGGCTTTTTTTTAAAATTTTTTTTACAGTGAATTGGCATGAAGAATGAGTCAATGGTAACAACCAAATGCCTTGAAATCGCGTCCTTTGTATCCCAGGTGCAGATATGAACTGATGTCAATGGTCAAAATATATGTACATTGTAAGAGGGCAATTTGAACGTTTTGGGGAAAAAAATAGAAAAAAACTTATTTTTGATGAAAAAAAATTTTTTTTTGAAAAAAAAAATTTTTGAAAAATTTTTTTTGTTGAAAAAAAATGGGTTGGGGGCCGTTTTCGCGGGTAGGGCAGGGACGATCACCAGCTTTCTTTTTTTATGTGGCCTTATAGACGATTTTCGAATTCGCAGATCTGTGCACTTCTGCCGAAATCACAACCACAACCTCGATCTGAAACTAGCTGACGTGACACAGTCCAAGATGATTCAGCAATGGTCGACTCTGATGCAACGTCTTCGAAGTCACTGTCGTGAGGTTCTCTGCGTCACGTCATTCAGTTTCAGACCGAGATTCTGTTTGCGATTTCGGCGGAAGTGCACAGATCTTTCTCGTTTACCTCAATTTGGGACTTGCTAAGTTGTATAATAGGAACAGGCCCTAATAAATGGGATGTTGTTTATCAAACACTTTCTTTCATCAAAAGTGTTACATCTCAATACAACATCCAGGTTTTCAGAGGGACATTTTAAATTACAGCTGATAAGGAAATATAGCCCCTTTAACAACATTTTCGCCTGCCTGCAGATATACTTTGCTGAATCCCCCCCCAAAATGCTACATACAATTTACATGTAATTTAGTAAGGGCCAAAACCAAGGCATTTTTGGCCCTGTTGTGTTGGGCACCTACATGAATTGCACCAACTTTGTACCTGTAACATTCTGGGTATAACCAACATGGCCTTCACAGATCGATTGATTTCAACTAATGTGTAAATGTGTTTGTCAATTTCAACAGCTGCTCTGAGCATTATGGAACAGCTGGCAATATGGTTGTACTACATACTACCTCTACTACTACACATAGGCCAACCACCATCAGTCTATGTTGATCCAACATTGCCTGGATTTACATAAACTGATACTGGGTCAGTTAAAAAACATTACAAAACAGTTTCTATTTTAGGGAAGCTTTCACTTTCTAGGCCTGAATCAACACACAAGTCATGCTGTCTCTGTTTGCAGGGTCGCATTTGCATGCTACTGAGGATGTTTAAGGGTGTCAGAGATTTGGAAATATGCTCAAAATAGGGGACCAAGAAGTGTGCCCAAATTACAATAAAAGAAAGACAAAAATTCACAGGTAACAAATGGCCTTTTATGGGGTTTCTGCCCATGAAAAATGTGCAAATCTGCTTCTAAAGACCCTAAAATGACATAAGAGCCCACCGCAAGAAGGTGTAAAAATTATGCAATTCTTCGTGTGGCGATCACTAAAATCAGTATTATTGGAGCTCAAATTAGAAAGAAGTTGCACTCAAATTCATTACTGAAATAGTGGGTGCAGAGCACCTGATGTAATTGAGATGCCTGGTTTGAAACTGGCATCCTATAATAAGTCTTGTTCAGTTAAAGGGACCCAATAGGCAGTTAGCTATCAGTTCAGTCACTTCATCACAGGTGGCGCTTGCAACTGACAACCTACGAATTTTGGCTCAAATGTTGATGTTTAGGTTGATGTTTAGGATGAGTGTCCCTACCTAGAATAATTAGGTGTCCCCAGGACAAGGGCTACATGGCCCCCAGGAATGAGGACAGGGCAGAAGGGCACTGTGCAAACTTTGTGGGCACTTCAACTTAGAAAAGGGCACTTTTCACTCGCAACATTTCTACTAACAGAATTTGATAAGCTTGTCAGTAAAAAAGGTCCCTATAACTCCAGTCAACAGCCAATTTAAGCCACTTTCTAAGGTGATATCACCAAAAGCGACCATGACAGAGGGTCTGGGGGTACTCTAAAAAAATATTTTTTTTAGGGCCACGGCAACCTAGGGGATTAAAAAATGGCACAGCTGCGCCCCTTTTAGTGGCATGGTACAGCGCCGCTAAAAAATGGCCGAGATATAACTCTGGAGGAAGGTACAAAGGTGCAGTAATGTCAAGGCCTTGTGTCCCAGATATGGTTTGACCTCATAAGGTTGTTATGTCTGACAAACCACACTCCAACACCATCCCAACTGTAACTATGCAACCGCAACCATGTTTTTTTATTACATCGCCTGAAACTAATATCTGCATCAATTCCCAGAGGCAATTAGATGGAATGTACAATGATTAGAATAATAATTTTGTTTGATGAATACATTAATTGATGTTATTATCTGTGTTGGTGCACTATCCTTAGCCGGCCACTAATTTTTCGTCCCAGGAATGCTTGTAAATTACCTTTTCTGCCACCACCTACAAAAGGTTTTACATGTATGTCACTTGTCATGGTGTGAATCCAGGTCAGTATATGGGCGGTTATAACCGCATAAGACGTTACAAAATAAAGACATTGTTGTATTGTGATGATCTCGAGTCGTAGCTAAGAAAGACGTAAGGTGGCGCTGTATCATTCGTACACTTTGGGTGCTTCCGCAGCTGATCATACAAATCAACTAACCAGCATGGTCACTTGAAGCAACACAGTAGAAAGAACACCGTAATTGTGAATCTGAAGAGGCCGCTACCATTATTCCTCATGGGGTGTTGAACTGTGGGTACGAGATTGCACCTCCGCTGCCGACTCGGATAAAAACAAAAATGTAAATTTTGGAGTTTGGATCCAAGAGGCGGGGCGGGCGGAATAAAAAAAATAATAGAATTTTTTTTTTTTTATTCAGTTTCAGTCATTTGGACATCGGCGGATCCGAGAATTTGAAGAAAACATTTTTTTATTTTTTTTTCAATTTCGGAAAATACATCGTCGGCGGGTCCGAGCACCAAGGTATAAAAAAAGGCTGGCCTAAAGGCGGCAATTGATCAGTGCTGCGTGTGGTACCTGCCAGTATCCAGGGGATCCGTCCCGCCTCCTGTTGACCACCTTCTGCAAGTCTCCATCACGAGACCTCATTATTTATAATGAACCTACATGATAGCACAAACTGTCACACTAACTTACCCTTGTTACGTTGTGGATCGCTAATGTATGTACCTAACAAACAAATACGGCCTGTCAATTACAACCAAATTGATATAAAAAATGTGAAATGCGTTGACAAGATAATGTGGGCTTGGTTATTATGGTGGTTGAAAGCTCTCATCAGTATGTCTCATTCATTCGACTGAATGAGGTGATATAGTGTCCTACACAATGTCCTTATGGAGTTGACGGCAGTCATGGCAAGTGGTGTCTGGCTGTCTGAGTTATGATACATCCATGTAAAATTTTGTCAGGACATGTTTTAGTGTTATAGACGATCCTCAAATTTGTGTCTCTCCACACTTCTGCTGAAATCACAACCAGAACCTCGATCAGAAACCGGATGACGTGATGCCATCCATGATTCAGCTATGGTCGACTCACATCACCAGAAATCTGTGACCTGCGCACTGCGCATGCGCAAGAATCGGCCACCAGCGTCAACTGGAAAATGCATTGGACTGGGGAATCCGATCAATAGTCAGGCAGAGGTGTTAGTGCTATACATCAGTTGCCGATATACATGTAGTACATTAGATTCTCTGTACCAAAACAAGTTATTTCACCAACTCATCGTCATTTTGATGTGCTCATTACACCGATCGGTTGGCATGAGAATCTAACTCTGACGACATGTATTGCAAGTAAAATACGCCAGTACACTGAATATCAACATTTGAGTAAAAATCATTATGAGTTGTCAGTTGCTAGCGCATCCTGAAGAAATCAGGGCCCATATTCATAAAACCTTGCAAGCTTTGGTTGCTAGTTGTGTACATTGGTCTGTACAAACTAGGCACTTTAGCAGGCAGCTAAGCCTAGCAAGGTTTTATGAATATGGGCCCTGGTCCTCTTAGCTTAGCTCACAGGGCATCATTGAAATGTCATCTGATTGGCTAATCATCAGTTATAGTGATTGATGATTGGCCAATCAGACAAGATTTTGATTGGATACCCTACTTCACAAAGTACAACATCAGCACCATCTGGTCTCTTGTTGTGACAACAGTAGGCTTGATAACTTGCACACTGTAGGCCCAGTCACGTGCATATAAAATTGGTCCAAAAAATGCTATGACCAATGAAAATAACTTACAACTTACCTTAAAAATGTATTCCTTATCAACATATATCAAATACACTTTAAATCATTCACCTCAGTTGATGCAGAGCGCAGTGCGTGTGTCCGTATCCAAAGATAAAGTTTGATCTCCCCTGCTCTATCTTCCAATACTCTCACAGTCTACCAATACCAATCACTTCAAAACATTCACCTCAGAAGATCGTTCACCACCAGGTGTTATTAACTTGAAAGGGTAGTCTTCTAAAAGACTTTGTGAAATTAAACATGATGGTTCCAAAGGTATTTCATGCCCCATACCTTGAAAATGTTGTTGAGGCAGTTGCTATGACCTTTACAGAGATTTTTTCTTGCCCGATGATTTTTTCGGGTCATTAGGTTCCGATGCTAAATCACCACGTTCTTCATTCCTGCTGGTGTCTCCAGTGCCATGAACCAGCTTCTGGCTTAAGGGTGGTCAGGTTCATGGGGGGATCTCCAGTGCCATGAACCAGCCTCTAGCTTGAGGGTGGTCAGGTTCACCGGGGGGGGGGGGGGGGGGGGT
>NMRB01000033.1:766194-795807 GCA_002633025.1 Notospermus geniculatus
ATTGTATTGGACCGAGTCTCTAATCATAATTAGCAGACTTTATCCCATCAAAACATGCACACCTGGTGAATGAAATTTGACATCATCCACGAACCGTCCTAAGACTGCAGTAGGCCCTACCTCTTAGGCCAATGCCTTAGCCTATCAAACTGAGACATCAAATGTCAGCTGAGCGCAAGGCCCATGGGCCTCTTGTTATAGTAAGGTCCCACTGGCGACTTTTGTCCACGACAAGGGGTGAATCTGAAGTCTGCGATATTCCCTCGACAAGCTGCGATGTTAGCATTCGTAGTTTTTCATGAGTTGTCAACTGGTCGCTGATTGGTCGAACACTCGCAGGCCTAGATGAAGTTAGTCGTTGGTGGTCATAGATACTCGTAGATGCTCTTAGTTTCTTCGCACATTACTCATAGTCGCAGACTGTCGTAGGTTGTCGAGGTTACTCTTCCATAACCAAGATCTACGATCTTGTACGACTATGTGCGACATGGGTGCAACTATACGAGATAACTTTGACTAAAATTTTGCCACAGGCAAATTTTGAATTTTTTTTGAAAATTTTTCTGCGAGCCATATTGGGAACATAGATGACGGTCTTAAGAACTGTAAGAGGAGCTACAATTTTTTTCATTCGTCCCTTGTTGCAGGCAGAATATTGCCAGTCGGACAACCGCCGATCAAAGGTGACATCATGAGTCACTGCACAAGCTCTATAACCCAATGTCCTGACAAAGCTTTGGTCTATTCTTTTCCACTACTGCTTCAATTCCTAAACCATAAGTCAACACCTGAATCCTAGAAAATCAATTCTTCTTCATACTAGTTGACTACTAACGCAAGCAATTAGCATTTAAATAATTTATCAAATTACCTGTGGCGTACTTGACAACTTCCACCATGAATACCAATAACTCATTAATGTATCCTGAAGTATCATAATATTATCTTTGCTGTTTGATTTAAAGCTGTTTTATCTCCTCGCTTTGCCTTGATTTCCACAGGATGAGAGGAGTTACTGCAGGTATGGAACAGAAAGCCAGGAGTTGGCTCTAGAATGCTTGTCACTCTGTCCTTCTGCATTTACAAGACTGCATGTCCCAATCTCTTACTCGAGATACGTTGCAGACCGCACCAGGATTTGAAACAGGATCTCCTGCGTGCAAGGCTTAATTTGACTGCCGACGTAGAGGGAGCCACCTAGTGGTAACAACACGAACTACAAAAATCCATTGCAAAATGTACGGAGAAATCGGGTCCATTTGCCGACAACGTAGTTAGTCCCTAGGGTTGGAGAGTGGCGCCAGCTGTTGAGAAAAAGTGGCAATACCGGGCTCATATAGCCAAAGCCAAGATGGGAGAGGAAGCGCCTTTGCCGACAACGCCAAATGTCACAGACCGCACCGGGAATTGAACCCGGATCTCCCGGATGCAAGGCAGACGTTCTTAATCCATCCAGCCAAAGTCCAGACGGAGGCTGGAGGCCTAACCCCTCCTAAATCTACCACAATATTATTAATGAGTCTTATAGTGCAGTATCCAATGCAGTTAATTTGGATCGCTCAAAGTGCTGAAAGATCCCTGGCTGTAAAGGCCTGAGCAATCCAGAGCAAGCTCAACTTCCTGGGAAGTATTACAGTCCGGCTGCTACAGAGTGTACATGACTAGACATTCACATAAACCATCATCTCTGCCAGCTAGGTACCCCTTTAACACCTGGGTAGGGCGAGCCAAGTGAGGCGAAGAGACTCAGCCAAAGTCGCACGCTGAGTGGGGATCGAATCAAGGACCTTCTGACCGCTAGCCAGAGACCCGAGCCACTACACCACGGTGGCTCCATGAACATAACTCACCAGTTATCTCCTCCATCTAAATTTTCCACTCGCATCTTTTCAGGGCTTTGTTCAAGGTCCACATCAAGATTGTCCGAGACACGCCATTTAGAGTGTCATCTCCAATCACTGTCTCCTATAGATGACGTCCATTGATCCGTCATCAAACACCTCACCGCGTTCACTAAGACTCTTCGCAAGTTTTATTGTAATAATATTAATCTCGGAATGACTAACACCATGGATGCAAGAACTAATGCGTTTCCTAATGACATTGCCAGGTCTTGCCTAAGTGGGTAATTTTCATTTCATAAATGGTTAGCTTTCTTGGCTGATGGAGCGAGCCATGAACCAAAATGGAGGTCAACTGCTCGAAGGCACTCGCCATTATTCACGGTGCAGTGCGTCCATTCATGACTTCTGTACGATTATCATTCGTTCCTGCAGTCTCATTGCATTCTGATAGACTCGGCGTCTCGCTTTTTTTTCATCAGCCGTGGGTGAAAGGACAATACAGCGTAGTCTGGTGTGGCAATCATTGGCATTTAAGGAGGAGCCAAGGTGGTGTACTGGTTCGGGTCTCCGACTAGCGGTCAGAGGGTCCTGGGTTTGAATCCCACTGGGCGTGAGACTCTGGGCAGGTCTCTTTGCCTCACTGGCCTCTCTCCACCGAGGTGTATAAATGGGTACCGGTCAGAAATGCTCAGATTGTAGCGCTGAATGAGCAGCTCATCTGAGTTCTACTGAAAGGTTTCAGGATGGACTGGTATGGTATGGGGTTAAAGTGTCAAGTCGGATGAGAACCTCTACTGTTGCTGATATCAGACTATAAAACCAAACTTTTTTTAGCTCCCTTGTCTTTTAGTTGCCCTTGCAAAGACACAAGGTACAAGGCACCATGGCTTACTGTCCCATGCGATGGACATGAAGAGCCGGGAATGAAATCCCATATGGCCCGGGCTGGATTCGAACCCGGGACCAGCCACTTGCTGTGCGGACGTGATAAGCACTCAGCTATCAGGGCTCCTCAAAAAAATGTGACGATATCTCTAGATGTGCAGAAAATTGATATCTGTGCCAAAGGGAAATGTCAGCATGCATGCAGATTCCTGAACGGTGATGGTTAATCCATGACTGTATGTCAAGCAAATCCGGCTCAGTACCGGCAAAGGAGTCAGCTTAAACACCTGCCGTGAGATTATACAGCGAAGACTTAGTGCCGCGATCTGGATAAGACACTGATGATGATCGTGCGATAGAAAATCTATCAATAAAATGATAGAAGGTGCCACGATGACAAATGGACACTTAATTGCGTGCGGTTTCATATTAAGAAAAATGAAAATTACCCACAATTGCTCTCGAAGTCACAATGATAAATGCACATTTAGTGATATCGGTTTAAAACTTGCAAAATTGTCTTTTGTAATTCTTCGATGCTGAATGTCAAAATGACAAATTGATATTAATTGCGCCACGTTTTTGATTTAGAAATAGATATTTTTCTTGGTGATTCATCTGAGGTTAAATACTGGTGTCAAGATTGTCTAAAACATGTTATTTGGAAAATCTTTCGTTAAAAAGAGTGATTTCTCTGTCTGCTTCCAGTTCTTTTGGAGACGGCTCGGCTAGATCAGAATAAATTTGTTTTCAGGCCATGGCACTGGTTTCATTAAATGTAGCCTACTTTAAAGGGAACGCAGGCCCGTAGCTAGCATAGGGACAAGGGGGCAAATGCCCCCCCTCCAGGCAAAATAGGCCCTATAGTACGTTTGAGTCATCTGGAGCTCGATGGGCGTATGTCAATCAAACCCTTAGTTACCCAGACCACAATGAACTTAGGGTTTACTCTAAACGGTCCAACGCACATTGTTTTCTAACCAGCTGACCTTGGTTTGAAATTGAACATACAACTAGACCTTGATTGAAATTGAACACAGGCACAGGCATGGGATTGGCTGGAAGTGTCCTGTCAATAAAACGCATGTCAATAGCCAGACTTCACCAACAATACCAAGGTCTGCCTGACAACCGAAGGTCCGCCCATCGAGCTCCAGATGACTCAAACGTACTATAGTGCAAACAAAGTGTATTATTGTTCAAGTCTCAGAGTGCAGGAACTTGACCTCAAATCGCATCTCAGAGCTTCTAATTTTCAACATTTTTAGAAGTTTAAAAATCCAAGATGCATTATAACTCTCTTGGTCTTACATGGTATGCTAAAAGATGCAATGGCGACAGGGACAGCAACCATCTCCAGAAATACATTACGTCCTGGAAATGAAGTTGAATTTCGTATTTCATACTTCGTGTTTCATCAGATTTGTGAAACCTCCTTAATATATAGCTTGATGTTCTTTCGTAAGAAAGCTCTGTTTTTCATGTAAACTTGTATGTTAACTTCCTGATGGCGAAACTGAAGTATTTTGTGACAACTTCCAATGATTAAAGCCACGCCGTGTTGCCAGGCAACCATTCTGATGTAACAAACTCCCTTGACAGGAAACCCCGTCAACCAAAAAAAGCATTGCCTCGCGCGTATTTTCTTTGAAGTCCGTTCGAAACAGTTTGAATAACGTCTTCAGGAAGGGGAAGTAGACAGGAAAATTACGTGGAGACCAAATTACAGCTGTCAGTTTCTTTGGTTGAGCGTAAAACAAGGAGACATACAGAGTTTGGGATTACTCCAGGCGCAGGGCAATTAGCAAGATCGTCATGCAATATTGAAATTACGAGGTCTTTGACTTCAGTCATTTTGAGAAGGATATCAAGACAATTTCAACAGTTATCATATCACAATAATAAGGGGCCTTTGATAGCCCGGCCTACGTCCGCTTAACAACCCTAACCCTAATCCTAACACTAACCCTAAACCCAGGTTTGAATCTCAGGCCATACAGGGCTTCCGCTAAGCAGCACGATTGCGGTATTCCCGCTAAAACTCCCATATCACCCGCAAGAAAAAATAGTCAAAACGGGCCCATTCCCGCGCATGTTTTCAGTAAATAAAAAATCTTTATAAGTGAAGCCGCCATGGCCGCCATTTGCAATGCAGGCGTGATGTCAGACTCTTTCCAGGTCTCACAACACAGTTTTGGCGAAGTGTCACTACACAGTTATGGCGTATCCTGCTCTGGTAGTGCCGGGCATGAGTAGCCCCCCCCCCCCCAAAAGTTGGAATCCTCCACCTCAAAAATATTTTGGTGGAAGCCCTGCCATATCATGATATGGGATTGATCATCCCTGGCTCTTCACGCCAATCGCATGGGACAGTAACCTGTTGTGCCTTGTACCTTGTGCCTTTGCAAGGGCAAGTAAAAGACTCCATCCAAGTGAGGAACATGAGTAGCTTGAGATGGTCTCCTCCGTACTTACCAGGGCCAATAATGCTATGGCTTCGGCCCTGATGGAAAAATCTAATACAAATTTACAAGACATCCATTAGAATTCAACTATGGACCTACTGCCACAACCTGACATGCCTGACAAGTTAAAAATTCACTTTCAGGTTCGCCCTTAATGGTAGGGTATAATGATCAATGGGTTAGCCTTCAGGGCAAGACTAATGGGCTGATAATTTTCATGCGTGGGCAAACCCACCTGTAAATGGGAAATTCTGCTTTGACTGACACCGTGAATATTATTCTTGATCAAGGAAGGGAGCAAATCACTGTATCATGTCTTTACCATTGATATAGACAAATCCCAAATTGACGTAAACGAGAAAGATCTGCGCACTTCCACCGAAATCGCAAACGCAACCTCGGTCTGAAACTGAATGACGTGATGCAGAGAACCCCACGACAGTGACGTCAACGACGTTGCATCAGAGTTGACCATTGCTGAATCATGGATTGCATCACGTCAGCTGGTTTCAGATCGAGGTTGTGGTTGTGATTTCGGCGGAGGGACGCAAATCTGCGAATTCGAGAATCGTCTATTGGTGGCCTTCTTTGCCTACATCGCCTGTTTCATAAAAGCTAAAGGCACCTTATTAACTAATAAAACTTGCTTATGCTCTAAGGAATAAACTGGATATTGACACAAGTCCAGAACGAGCATATTCAAGTATTATTAGTTAATGAGGTGCCTTTAGCGTTTATGAAACAGGCCCCTGGTGTGCTGCTAAAGCAAGCTCAACACCTACATGTAGGGCCGATTTCAGAAAGGATGTTTATCAAAGACTTGGACACATGTAACTCCACTAAATGCACGCACTTCCACCATGCATTTGATGAAGTTACATGCGTCTAAGTCTTAAACACCGTTTGTGAAATGGGCCCCTACTGTTGTACCGCGACTGTGTTCTAAGCCACCTCCAGCCGCCAAAATCTGCTACAGCATCAGAGGAAAACCCACTCAAACGCATTTGTGAATCAAAGTCAACACTGAAGTCATGAAAATCTGTAAAAGGTCGTCAGTGCCTGCGTCTGTTTCTGAGTTCTACTTTGAAGAGCTGTCATCATGAAAACACTGTGTTTCACGTTTGCTGTGGGAGAGGCTGCGTAAGACAAGGGAATTTAAACTCCATTGAAATTCAAGCTCCAGCTGAGCCCAGCTTACGTCATCCTCGGCATGAATGGCGACATAAGATACCAAAATATCGTTTTTAACCAACTTGTGTGAACTTGGGAAGGCACGACAATCGTAATTGTGGAACGAGGAAGGATTGGTGTTGCCACCTTACAAATAAAACAAAAGAATGTTCGTTCACGGCCCCAGATTAAATCCGCACGTAAAATCCAGTCACTCTACTATTTCATGAACGTGTCTCAGGTGTTGGGTTTGTTACGTGATTTCTGCCGTCTCTTTTTGCGTTTACAATGCCTGTCGCGAGATAGATCACTTCTTGAAATTTAAGCACAGCATGCTGGGAGCCATCACAAAGGCAGAAACTCGGTGTTTTGAGGTTGTTGCGAGCCTTGTTCTCACTTTGTCACCGGTGATGATATCTGATGCAAGGGCTTTGTTTTCTTGGCAAGTTAAACAACGTTGGTTGCTCCAGAGGTTGAGAGACCGTATCAAAGTTCAGATCACACCTAAGCGGAAAGAAACATATCTTTTGGGGCTGGGTCAAAGGATTTCTGAAAACTTCCTCCCCTTTGTGAAATATAAGACGTCAACGTGGCGTGTGAGATCACGCCTGACAGTTCTTTGCATGCTGACTGTTGCCTTCATCTGACTTTTCAAAATTCTCCACCAAATGTTTGTATTTGTATTTTTCAATCACAGGTGTTTGTATTTGTATCTTTCCCTCAGGGCTGAAGCCATAGCATTACCTGGTAAGTATAGAAGAGGCCATCTCAAGCTACTCATGTTCCTCACTTGGATGGGGTCTTTTACCTGCCCTTGCAAAGGCACAAGGTACAAGTCACCATGGCTTACTGTCCCATGCGACGTATGAATAGCCAGGGATGATATCAAATATGGCCCGGGCTGGATTCGAACCTGGGACCTGCTCTGCTTGCCAAGCAGATGCCTCCTCAGTAAAGGGTAAAGCTTACTGTCCTGTGTGATGGATGAGCCAGAGATGATATCCCATACGATGATATCCCATACGGCCTGGGCTGATTCGAACCCAGGACCTGCTGCTTGCTTTACGGACATGATAACCACTCAGTATCAGGGCTCGTCAAATGTTCATGTCAGTACCGAATCAAAAATACAAGATAAAAGATCTCACGTCATGTACTGCTTTTACTGGTAATTCCACGAAGACCTTCTGGATGATCCCTGTGAAAGGTAATTACTAAGAGACACTGTCCGCTGCCTCAAGTTTCATTGCTTTGAACAACGGTAAAGTGGGGTCGTCGATGGGAGCCAGTATCTCGTGACAACTTCTTCAGCTGATTAGCCCCTTGGGTCCCGATAATGCAAGGACACATCTTCCGATGGCAAGAAAAGCGAGCGGGATTCTGCGGCCAGTTTTGTTTGTCCTTTGAGACCAATAAGGTGTTGCTAGTTTTGTTGGTGGATAGAGCTAGTGGTGAATTGGTCACATGGTGATTAGGTGTCATCAGGGAGACGTGCTCATGTTCTCTAGGTAATTGTTTCTCATATCTTGTTGGTGGTAATGACCTCCGAGGGGTCTTTCATTACTGGACCATAGCGATCATGTAAAAAAGACTGACCCTTTGGGAAAGGTATGTATTGAACTGGCCCCCAGTTATATGCGACCAAACCTGGTGGCCATGGAGGATTTCCTTTATGGCCTAGTGGTTGGCATGTTGGTCTCTGAGGTAAGTTAAGCAATGTCGAGCACGGTTAGTACGCTGATGGGTGACTGGTGAAATTGACATCTGGCAGACCTTCCCATACGATCTTGGAGTTAGTTCTGAAATGAGACACAGTGTGGCGCTAAGTGACTCCAGGATGAATCATCTTTGTCCAAAGGTTTCAGGATAGACTGGGGTTAAAGTTTGAAGTCAGGTGATAACCTCTACTGTTGTTGATATCAGACTATAAACCCAAACTTTTTTATGGGCCGGTGAACTGTGCATTTGACAAGGGACCTAAAAGAGGGTCTCTGATGTAAGACCCTTTTCTGTCGTCAGCTCAACACTGATACTGTGAACCAACTATTGGCACGATCGTGGTTTCATGAGATGAAAATACTTCAATCACGGCAAAACATATTTGATGAAACTTCTCATGAAAGTCATATGAGAAATTCACGGGTGTTTGTCACTTTATATTAATGACCTCTAACGACTATAACAGGTCATTACCCTCGGAGAACAAACTATATTTCGTCCATGCAAGGACAAGATGAACTGACCAAATATTTGATCAGATCTTTGGAGCCAGTGAGGGTCATCTATCATGTATATAACGGCAGACTCCGAGATAAGTAGCGAAGTCGGGATCATAATTTAACAGTTTGCTAAATTTGGTAACAAGTACATTGGAACCTCGCTTAACGGACACCTCTACCAGGAGGACACCTCTCTATTAAGGACACCAAAGTTTAGTCCCAAATTGATCATTTCTATTCATTTTAACCTCTGTGATCTGGACACCTCTCAATTAAGGACAAAAACAATGAGTCCTGAAAGGTGTCCTTAATAGAGAGGTTCCACTGTAATACAGGGCTTCTGCTAAGCAGATCGATTGCGGGATCCCGCCAAAACTCCCGTATTACCTGCAAGATAAAATAGTCAAAACAGGCCATTCCCGCACATGTTTTCAGTGCCGTAAATAAAAAATCTTTATAAGTTAAGCCACCATTTGCAATCCAGGCCTGACATCAGAATCTTTTTTGGTCTCACCACACAGTTTTGGTGAGGTCTCACTACGCAGTTTTGGCGTATCCTGCTCTGGTAGCGCCGGGCATGTGTAAAATCCCCTCCCCCCAAAAGTTGGAAAGGGCAATCCCCCCCAAAAAAATATTTTGGTGGAAGCCCTGTAAAACACTTTCATCTGATAGAATGCGTCTTGCGAAGGAGTCAATTGCACGCGTATGTTCTTTCTTCAGTTTGGCAAAATCATGTGTTGCCTGTTGTCCGTTTCAGCCTAAGATTGTCAATATGAGCTGTACATTGTGTACGTACATGATGAAGAGGACAGTTCTAGCTGCCATCGTCAAATGTGACGAACAGATTTGTTATTGGTTTGAGTTCAAGGTGAATGAACACTCAATGACAGTGTGGTGGTGGATAATATATTGGCAATAAAAAGGAGAATATCGGCCTTGAGTTCCAGAAGTCGAGGTCAGTATCTATCCTTTTTGGCAGATTGGTGTCATCTGAAATTGGCTGCCGATCACAGATATGACAGAGCATCCTCCCACCGCAGGGCTTTGGTCTCGCTCCTCTTCATACACTTCCATGAGGGCTGAGGCCACAGCATAATTGGCTTGGTCAGTACGGAAGATCCCATCTCAAGCTACTCATGTTCCTCACTTGGATGGGGTCTTTTACTTGCCCTTGCAAAGGCACGAGGTACAAGGCACCACGGCTTACGGACGTGATGAGCTAGGGATGATTAACCCATATGGCCCGGGCTGGATTCGAACGTGGGACCTGCTGCTTGCTTAGCGGATGTGATAACCACTAGGCCATCAAGGCTCAAGCCGCTCGATGATTTCAAGATATGATGGTGGGGACATGAACCCTGCTGAAACTTGTACCAAATCCAATTCCTTACGTCAGTGTTTATCGCCAATTCCAATTCCTGAAGAGCCTTGATAGCCGAGTGGTCATCACGTCCGCTCAGCAAGCGGCAGGTCCCGGGTTCGAATCCCACGCCATGCCATATGGGATTTCATTCCCGCCTCTTCACGTCCGTCGCATGGGACAGTAAGCCATGGTGCCTTGTATCTTGTGTCTTTGCAAGGGCAAGTAAAAGACCCCATCCAAGTGAGGAACATGAGTAGCTTGAGATGGCCTCTTCCGTACTTACCAGGGCCAATAATGCTATGGCTTCGGCCCTGATGGAAAAATCAAATATTAAAACCCAATTCCTCCTGCAGAAATGGAACTCTGGCTTCAGGCATGATTCTGGGTCATTCCCTGCAGCATGCTGCCATTCCACACATCGAACAACATTTTCTGATTCTGTGAATATCAATCAGTGCCATGTAAAATGGATGGATCGCTTTCTTAAACATCTGATTGTGCCATTTGACTCCGTTGTATGAGAGACATAATGAAATTTCACATATTTAATCAAATCACTCCATTTCCTTTGTGGTAGTTAATTGGTGACAGAGCTGCATAAGGAAATCAATTTGACGTCAACTTAGCTGATTCAGAGCGTTGCGGGCATGACGTTTAATGTAGTTTCTGAGGGAAAACATGGTTTCTGCCAGAAATAGAAAGAAGGGGTAACACCAGATGGTGTGGTGCGGCAGCGGCCCTTCTGCATAAAAGGGCCCTCAGAAATTTGTTTGTAACCCCGAAAACATATTTTCCTGACATTTTGAAAAAGAAATGTGCATTGCTCAGCAGACAGAAGGGGGTACGTATAACTTCTTTAAGGGATTTTCACCCCCAGTGGCAGATACCCTGGAATATGGAAAGTGTTGTATTTGTATTTTTCCGTCAGGGCCGAAGCCATTGCATTATTGGCCCTGGTAAGTATGGAAGAGGCCATCTCAAGCTACTCATGTTCCTCACTTGGATGGGGTCTTTTACTTGCTCGTGCAAAGGCACAAGGTACAAGGCACCATGGCTTACTGTCCCATGCGATGGATGTGAAGAGCTAGGGATGATAATCCCATATAACTCATGCTGGATTCAAACCCGGGACCTGCCACTTGCTAAGCAGACATGATAACCACTTGGCTGTCCGGGCCCTTTGAAGTACATGATGTATTTGAATAACATGAAGCATTTGATGTATTTCTTGGAGTGCAGCTTTGCCTTTTCAGTACCGGTATGGGTAACTGCCTGAGGGGTGGATAGGCCATGTTGCCCATTGCACCCTTTTAGCAATTCCTCCCCAGCAGAAGTATGAAATAGTTCATGGCCATGGAAACTTTTGATAGCCTTGGGGCATTCATCTGTTACTAGTGATATCCACACGAATCTGATGGCCACTCTTGATTTCCATTGGAGTTGATTGCAAATGAATCTGTCACAATGTTGGTGTCATCAGGACATTTCGCCCGAGGGCAACCTCCAGAGCAGGGGTTTCATCCATTCACACATAGGTCTACACACAAACTTTGTGTGCGAGTGTATGAAGAGGAGCCCTGCTATGGGAGGATTACCAGAGGCCATAACCTTCAGCCATCCCTAAGCCTGGCGTCATTTGAGATGACCGTTGTATGTGTGATTGGACTCCAGCCATCTTTCGTCTGATATTTTTTTCGGGGCTCCATGGTGTGATGTAGTACTCCTTAACATCATCTTTAAAAGACACACAAGGGTAATAGCAGACATTCTTTCAAGTGATGGCTTCAATATCCATACATAGAGAAAGTTTGAAGGAGGTTTGCAGTCTTCTGTGTCCATATGATTTGGTCTTGTCTTACATGAATGTTTTTCAGCTTCTACCCTTTGGGTTTTGCTGGAGGTATGGAGTCCACTACACTTGCGACTGGAAGTAACTGATCTGATCAGTCGCTGGTGATGTACGCGCTGCGTGTACATCGCAGATTCAGCAACTCTGTAAAACTAGGAGGATCCAATCAGTTGTGATGTCCTGACCGCGTACATCGCACTTGCGACTGGCGACAACTCAGGTAACATCCGTGATGTTGAGACTCGACGAGACTAGGTTTCGTTCAGAAAACTGGCTCTGATCAGTTGCAAGCCACTACATTGCAGCGACTGAATCTCAGTTCCAGCGAGTCGCAAGGCTGCGTACATCGACCATTTCTGGCGACTAGTTCCAGCTACATGTAGATCCTCCCAGTTGCCAGTAGGTCAGTAGCGACTAGTTGTCTCCAGTGGCAAGTGCGATGTACGGTAGGCTAAGTTAAACCACTCGACTACCAGGCCAGGGCATCTATGATCTACACAGATACACGAGACAGGCACTAATCTGAGATGAAAAAATCCCATTCCAAATGTGGCCAATTCGGTGTTCCAGAGTGTCCATGATGTCACGTTCACACCAAACTAAGAGACACATATGTCTGATCGTTGGCAGGCAAAAAGACGTCCCTCCCATTTATTTCTGTAACAGGAACCTGACAAAATTCTTCCACACCAATCTGCATCCATGATCCCTCTAACGACAGTAATTATACCATTGTTTCTCCTGTAATTGCACTGTTTTCGGATTACCGCACATGTTTCACGGTATCGTCATCAACAGTACGATGTCCTCTCTGATTACTCCCTCAAGATACTATCGAGTTACAAGGACGGTAATTGTCCTCCGACCTTGAGATCTGTAAACATGATGTGATTCTGACAAAGATTTGCCACTTTCAGTATTGTGTTGTATTTGTATCTTTCCATCAGGGCTGAAGCCAAACGGCCGTGGTGAATATGAAAGATTCCATCTCAAGCTACTCATGTTCCTCACTTGGATGGGGTCTTTTACTTGCCCTTGCAAAGGCACAAGGTACAAGGTACCAAGGCTTGCTGTCTCATGCGGCGGACATGAAAAGCTGGGAGTGTCAAGCCCACATTGCCTGGGCTGGATTCGAACCCGGGACCTACCAACTATATAGTAGACGTGATAACCACTCAACTCAAAATTGGCTTTGGCAGTGGGAGATTTAGGCCCGTATTCTAGAACGTTCCTTAACGTTAAGGTCGGCCTTAAGTCTATTATAAAACCATCGAGAACAATAGACTTTAGGTGGACCTTAACGTTAAGGAACGTTCTGGAATACGGCCCATAGTCTACCGGTACCCAATTATAGTGTTGGCACATCTCTGTCTTTACCTAATGATAAAACCCTCCAGTGTATAATCAATTCATTATATCATTGCTTAATTGCTGTACACTGACCACTGCGATAATTAGATGAGGTGTTTTATGACTTTTATGAGGGTGGTAGACTGCCTTCCATTGTCTAGTAAATCACCTTGGCTTATGGGACACTGGGCCGAATTTATAAAACATAGCAAAAGCTTACAAGCCAAAGCCCCAAGGCCAAGCATATTCATAATAACACTTTGGCTTCGACCCTGGTGGAAAAATAAAATACAACAGATCGTTCCCAAATTCATGTAAACGACAAAGATCTTCGCACTTCCGCCAAAATCTGAACTATAACCTCGGTCTGAAACTGAATGACGTGATGCAGAAAACCCCTCAACAGTGAATTCAAAGACATGCGTCAGAGTCGACCATAGCTGAATCATGGATTGCGTCACGTCAGCCGGTTTCAGATCGAGGTTCTGGTTGAGATTTCGGCAGAAGTGTGCAGATCTGCAAATTCGAGAATCGTCCATACATTGGCTTAATACCCGTTGAGTTAATAGAGACCTTAAGATCCGTCACGTCTCTGTCCCCGTCGTGGGCAAACAACGTCACGGCGTCACGACGTCATGCACTCCTGATTCCTGAACACGGAACAGTTTTTGGGGCATCAATAAAACCATCGATTGTCGTGAATCTGTTCAAAGATTGAGTAAATAAACGTGTTGTCCGCACGCTGGGAGACTTTAAGCAAAAGTATATGCCTTTGTGGGAAATTAGCGACTTTTAGCCATTTCTGGCAAACTGTGAATAAACCCTTTTTGTGTTTTCCACATTATATTTACCTAACCTGTGCAAAACAATTATTATTCATTATGATTCAATTCAGTTACACGCCAGTGGGTCGCTTGGAATGCGCTTGTCTGGGGGAAAACCCAATGACTATAGATCGACCTTAAATATACCTGAAATTCGATGGTAAACTGGTCAAAATTCACGACGGAGAGTTGGAAATTGACTCACATCGTCAGAGCTTCCATGCCGTATTACAGTCCGCCATGACGTCATCCACGCGAGGGAATCCCCACCAACTGATGACGTAGGACGCAGAAATGGGATCACGATGGGGACGGGGATGGCGACGTGACGGATCTTAAGGTCCCTAATATTCTGTACATCGTATATTGACCACTAGTACGTACTTAGAAAGGACCACGGTATTGCCACTTTTTCTCGATAGCTGTTGCCACCGCGCCACTCTCCAACCCAAGGGACGAACTGTATTGTTGGGGAATGAACCCGATTCACTAGGTAAATTTTGTAATGGATTTTTGTAGTTCGTGTTGCTGCTGCTAGGTGGCTCCCTCTACGTCAGCAGTCAAATTACTTATTGGAGATCACACACCGTGGTCCTATAAAGGAGGAGGGTATTGGATCTCAAATGTGTTATTTGACTGCCAACAGAGGGAGCCACCTAGTGGCAGTAAGACAAACCACAAAAATGCATTACAATATGTACGTAGTAAATCGGGTCAATTCGCCGATAGCGTAGTTAGTCACTGGGTTGGAGAGTGGCACGGTGGCACCGGCTGTCGAGAAAAAGTGACAATACCGTGGTCCTTTAAGGGAAGTGGAGTCAGAAACGAGCATTCAAACATGCTCGGCCTTAACAAGAAACAAATAGTTATAAAGCCATTAGGAAGAGAACAAGTCCAAACAACCTTTTCAAGAGGTTTTTATTAGACAGCTTTTGAGGATTATCATTAGGGAATCATTAGGCACATGTCGACCATCCACCATTTAGTCTTTGGAGGTATTCATAGAGGTATTCTGAGAAGATGAGATGTCTGTCTCCTTGGTGATGTGGTTCTGGTGATTGCTTTAATGAGAATTTGCTTTGTGTGAATTTTCATTGTAAAGATTGAGGTAGACCAAAGATGTATCTTAAAAGTCAACATTGTCGATGTTCACAATTCCGTACACAGGGTGGCCCCCTGAAAACGAACAGCCTCTTTGATGAAAACACCTCTGACTTTGCTTCACAAAAATGGCTCTGGAGCTAAAACTACTGGACCGAATTGACGTATCGTGTGTTATTTTTCTCCCAGAAAGATTCTCATTCTCTACCCATTCATACCAGTGGTTTGGGACTGAGAGTAGTTTCCTTGCGCGTATTTTTTTGGGACACCCTATCTTGTCCCTTGTGGTATGTACCAGGTAAAGGGGAGCAATTTACGACAATTTCTCCCAGTTTCATCATGTGCCCCACTGTGCCTCCAAACCCCAACACTCTTCAGCTGTGGCCAATCTTCCTGATTGTGCCGTGTCCTGATCTCACAAACTTCATCCATTTTCTAGCCGATTGTTCACCAATGGCAACCTCACAATCTGAAAGTAACGCTGATACCGTACCTAAAAGGCACTTTGTAAGAAAAAAATCACTGTCTGTCATCATAATAATTGGGGTCAAACGTTTTGACGTCTGCAAAGCCTCAGGATTCTGAGCATAAGTTGGCGAAGTTTGTCATCATCATCATCATCATCATCATCATTTACCTCCATCATTGTCTGACCAAGGGGCCCGCAATTAACGTATTGACAAAGTCATAGCAATCATTGACAATTACATGCAAGGAATCATAGGTCAATTTGCTAAATTAGGGTGTGTCATTTTTGGCTATTGGTCGTCAATTGTGCCCCTTACAGCCTTTGGCTAGTTGACATCAAAACTGAACCAATAACTTGAAAAGATGTTCCTCTACTAAAAGAACGAAATTACTTCTTGTTTTTTTTGCCTTTTTAAAGTCTTCTGTATTGCACATCACCAGTGCAGTTTCTATTTTTACCAGCAAAGGTCAGATGAAATGTGATATTACAACGAGACTTTACTGAGTGACCACATTGTCAAGGTGAGACAGGACAAAAGCAGGGTCGGACAAACACGATGAAATTCATAGGACTGACTTCATACGCGCGACTCTTGTTCTCTCTGAAGTGAGACTGTAATTTAATGGGAAAGTTCTATGAAATAGAAATCAAAGAAAACTCTTTCTTGTGGTATTTGTATTATATGCGATTTTTAGCCCGCTTGGCCCATAGGCCAAAAGGGCTTATGCTGTGCTTGGCGCCTTTAGTGGTGGTCTGTCGTGCGTGCGTTAGTGCCTGCGTCCGTAAACTTTTCCCTTGTCAGATGGATAGCGCCTTCAGTTTTTGATGGATCATTTTCATATTGCATATGGGTGTGTATGACCACAAAATCTAGGTCAAGTTCGATTTTGGGTGCGATGCGATTTCTACTTTGGCCAGTAGGGGGCGTTTTGTGAAAAAATTCAAAGGCCTGAATTTTGAGAATGGCTTGAGCTATCGTGATGAAACTTTGTATGTATGTACCTCTAGTTGGTGGTGACTTGCACAGGAAATTTTGGCGCAGTCTGATTCTTGTCTTTGCCACTAGGGGGCCAAAACGAAAATATCAAAGTTTTCCTTGTCAGTTGGATAGCGCCTTCAGTTTTTGAGGGATCATTTTCATATTGCACACAGGTGTGTATGTCCTCAAAATTTAGGTCAAGTTCGATTTTGGGATTTTGGGTGCGATGCGATTCCTATTTTGGTAGGTAGGGGGCGTTTTGTGAAAAACTTAAAAGGGCTATATTTTGATAATCGTTCGAGCTATTGTGTTGAAACTTTGTATGTATTTACCTCTAGCTTGTAGTGACTTCCTGACAAAATTTTGGTGAAATCTATTTCTTGACTTTGCCACCAGGAGGCCTAAGCCAAACTCACAAAACCTGCTTTTTCTCCTGAACAAAGCAACGGAACTTCATCGATTTTTTATTATAGGTATATCTAACAAGGAAATACAGTAGAACTCGCGTAACTCGACGTCGTATAACCCGTCACTGTGCACAAGTCGGCACCTGCCAGAAAGTCCCGATTAACTACAACGTTAATTCCATTTAAAAATATGCACACAAGTCGTCATTCGTAAGTCGTCATTTAATACAAGTCGTCACTAATCTGACAGTCCCGTGTTATAGAAAAGTCATGTAAACGTACACCTGTAACTCGTCACCGCCGGAAAATGATTTGACGGATGTTGCATCAGCGATTCAATGAATCTCGCTCAGCTGCACCTCATTCCGCAATTGGCGAAACGCGCCACACAGGTTTCCTTGAACCCTCCCGACTTGAGTCCGGTCCAGTTTTGATGCACTTATTGTGTTAGGGAAACAATTCCTTCCTCACACTGAACTATCAAAGTTTCCCCAACAGATGGCCTGATGTGAAATACATGGTATCCCTTGACAGACGACGTTATCTCGACAGTAGGGCCTACTCATTGCTGCACGCTTGTTTCTGCAGCCCACACAGATCAAAGATGATGTATAGACGTACGTGCACACATGTACAATGCAGGGAAACCAGGAATTCCCAGTACAGACATCAAGTCGTCACTGATGAGTTAGACTGCAAGTCGTCATTTTGACGAGTTACATGCAAGTCGTCATCATGACGAGTTATCTTTACTCGTCCTTCTTGTAAGTCGTCAAAAAATTCCCAGTCCCGAAGGTGCCGAGTTACGCGAGTTCTACTGTATAACATACTGCACGAGTTTTTTATTTGACCTACTTTTCAAGGTCACAGACGTCAAAGTTTGTCTGAAATTACGAGAATGGCAGATATTGTCAAATATGGCTTGTATGATTCTGATATGGCTTATGCCTTCCACCACTCTGCTAAAATGCCAAGCGGGCACAGTGCCATTGGCACTATTTTTTCTGTCAGGGTCAAAATCAAAGCATTATTAGCCCCGGTAAGTATGGAAGAGGCCATCTCAAGCTACTCATGTTCCTCACTTGGATGGGGTCTTTTACTTGCCCTTGCAAAGACACAAGGTACAAGGCACCACGGCTTGTCCGATGTGATGAACGTGAAGAGCCAGGGAGCGATCAGGGTCGAAGTCATACCATTATTGGCCCTGGTAAGTATGGAAGATGCTATCTCAAGCTTGTGTTCCTCACTTGGATGGGGTCTTTTACTTGCCCTTGCAAAGGAACAAGGCACCACAGCTTACCGCCCCATGCAACGGACGTGAAGAACCAGGAATAATCATGGCCTGGGATTCAAACCCGGGACTTGCTGCTTGCTTAGCTGACATTCTGATGTGCTCACTACCCGTACAGACAATGGCAAGAACTCGGGCCATGAAATAAGGATCAAATGATTCTAATTCACGAATTCATGATTACATACTCAGCATTCAAAGTCCGCTCTGGACCTTATCACTATTCACCATTTCCCTTATCCAAGGTCACCCTTCAATTTCTCTTCAAAGGTAAACAAGGCCATACCCTTTCTCTCGCCTTGTTTGATGGAGTCATCACACGGTCCCTCAGGAATGGCCCCAGCTTCCTTGCATGCTACTAATAACTAATCCAATTGTTATTAGACAGTGGACGCGAGGGATCTTACTTAATAAGACACTTTCCTCGCACGCCGCAACATTCACACTTCTTAAGCAGTTGTATCCGGCACGTTGGTTTCAATAAAGGCATTACGTCTTATTAATTTACCATTTTGCGGTTCAGTACGCTGATGCTGTCGTCATTGTGAAGACAAAAGCAAGATGTGTCCCTTTCTACAGAAGTCTTATCTCCTGCAACCCTTCTTAAAAATGGTGTAATTATTATCAGAATGGATGTATTAATGAGCTTAATCCTCTGATTAACGTGTGATGATTAGGTACGTTTATTCGTGTCTATAGAAGCTGAAGAATGGCCGCTGTTCATCCGTGATACTTATTATGGTATATTGAGGAGGGGGCAGGGGATACTGCGATAATGCGGAAGGAGTGAGTAAAGTCGGTGCGTGACTCTTCCGCGATGGGCACAACCAATAGGTATTGTATTGTATGTTTCCATCAGGGCCGAAGCCAAAGTATTTGGCTCTGGTAAATACGGACTGGGAGGGGCCATCTCAAGCTACTCATGTTCCTCACTTGGATGAAGTCTTTTACTTGGCCATGCTAAGGAACAAGGTACAAGACACCATGGCTTAAGGTGCTGCTCCACGTGAGAGTTTTCTTGCGCAAGTTGGCTCTCTATGGGCAACTCAACAGCGAGCAGTTGTTTATGTCATTGGTCACAGCGTATGCTGACAGAAACAAATAATCGTGAATTGCCCATTGTGAGCCAATTTCTGCGAGAAATGTCTCACGTGGTGCCTTTATTGTCCCATGCAACAGACGTGAAGAGACAGGCATGAGGCCACAAATCATGAGCTGCCAAATTGATATTAGTGCTGTCCAGTTTCAGCATGTTTGTCCAACCCCTCTTTTGTCCTGTCTTACCTTTGGCTATGTGGTCTCCCAATAAAGTCCAGTAGTGATCACTTATTTGTCTAACCCTTACTAGTAAGAGTTACCACTTGGCTGAAATGAACTCTGAGTCAATTTGTCACACGTCATCGCGACTGCTTGACTACTAAACTGTCTGTAAACATGTCACCCATATCTCACCTCCAGCCATCAACTTGACCGACGTACGCTAATCACAATGTTAAATCTGGCTCAGTAGCGGATTTGATGCAAGTAGCCTAGCACTTGTGTTTGGATCTGTCACCAGAGTGGCACTAACTACCCCAGGGGACGGCTGTTCGTACCCAAATGGGAATGATATTGACAGGGTTCGTAAAAGGTCTTGATCAGGTAGAATTAATCAATTCAGCCCCCAGGCTGTAGAGTTCACGCCAGCAGTTAGGCGTCTTACGCTTCGAGAGGCAGTTTAATTATTTGTCATTGAGATGTTCACCCTTTAGTTGCTACTGTGTTTGTCATGTTCTATCACGGTACAGCCATCCAATGGCAAAAGGTAATATCTCCACCGATATGGGGGAGCTGTCAGGCCTTTAGATTGCCCTGAAGTAACGATGTTAACGATCGTCACCCAAAATATGCCCTCATGTCTCCCAAAATGTGCCTCCAAAAAAAATAAAAAATGCAAAATCTCAAGTTTTGGGTGAAATTTCGACGAAACTTCCACATTTTGTTTACATCCACTGCCATCTTTGATTCTGTTCGATCGGGTTGACTAACCCACCCGGGTTAACCTCGTCATTCACTCAAACCAATTTGTATGCAGCAATGTCGTGTAAAGACCCGTTGAACAGTACACATTGCGAGGTTAATTGACACTCGGTCAGCAAGACAGTTTTCAAAAGATAACTTTATTTCTGAAATGCTCAGATTGTATAGACCATGTGCACGTGACGTCATCATTGACGTCATAATTCGCACGTCAGCCATTTTGGACGGCATCTGATGCTACGAATGCGTTGGACGTGCCGACCAAAATGGCGGCATCTCGACGTCGCGGTGATGTCACAATCGTTGCTGCACGTCCTCTATAGTGCTGAATGAGCAGCTCATCTGAGGTTTCAGGATAGTTGGGTGGTACCTCTTCTTTACCAGTTGATATTAGACTAAAACTCAACCTAAAACTTTTAACTTTGGTATTGAATTGTATTTCCATCGGGGCTCAAACCATGACCCCATCCAAGTGAGGAACATGAGTAGCTTGGGATGGCCTCTTCCGTACTTACCAGGGCCAATAATGCTGTGACTTTGTCCCTGATGGAAAAATCTGATACAGTGTACGGGTGATCAGTGGGGCATGGTTGATTGACAGAACAGCTATTCCCTACACTACGGTGTACTTCGCACACACAATGAAGCTCTTACTTCAAATGAGCATATCCCCACTGAAGGAGATACTGCTGTTCACCATGGCAACAAAGAGTACACGTCAAATCTCTGTGGAATTTTTTGAATGTGTCACTATGGTGTTAGGAAATTTCAGAAAGAAAGACTACTTTAAGTGGCGGTTTTCTCTGTAATTGAAATGATGACAAAGCGAGTTCGTTATGCCTAATGATCAAACGAAGCAAGTAAGAAGTTCATTAATTATACGTGTTGATGAAAATGAAGCACCAATTGATGCCGTCCGCTTAAGTGGGACTACGATTACAAGGTGACATGTCGCTTTGAAGTGTTGGTCCTTTAATTTTTCTCCCCTTACTCGGCATCGAGATATCATTAAAGAACCCTTATTCCTGCAGAAACAATTAGGGTAATGCCCTTCATCTTTTGATCATGACTGTGTGTTAGAAAAGGGTGATTACACCTATTTGTATTAAGGAAGAAAGTGAAATCATGCAATGTGCTGTTCTCAAATTTCATGGTCAGGCGTGGATCCGGGGGGGGGGGGGGNGGGGGGGGCCCAGGTGCAGGCTTCCCCTTAATTCTGTAAAATCGACCCTGAAATTCTGGAATTCAGTGCAGTTTCAATGTTCCCAGCACCTCTTTCCCCAAGTCTTGGATCCGGCCCTGATGGTTGCAGCTAGCTGCTAGTTCTGATAGCTGAGTACATGTCCGCTTAGCAAGCAGCAGGTCCCGGGTTCGAATCCAGCCCGGGCCATGGGATTAATCATCCCTGGCTCTTCACGTCCGTTGCATGGGACAATAAGCTGTGGTGCCTTGTACCTTGTGCCTTTGCAATGGCAAGTAAAAGGCCCCATCCAAGTGAGGAACGTGAGTAGCTTGAGATGGCCTCCTCTGTACTTACCGAGGTCAGTAATGCTATGGCTTCGGCCCTGACAGAAAAATCTAATGCAATGAAATAAAATACCAACTGATTGTCAGTGACGTCACTTGACGTTATCTGATGTCATTCACTATTAGCATGAGACACTATGACTTGACGTGGTAGACGTCATGGTGATGATTTTGTGGCACCATGCTCATTTGAAGCTGGACCATTAGGTCAAAATTCCAGGATGTAGGCCTAGTATTTCAGAGGTGCACATGCCATCTTGTAACATCTGAGTGTCTAGACAATGATTCTTCTTCATATCCACGACTCATGGGACACGGAAGTCATTACTGGACAGACAGCTTGCCTCAAATAACAACCTTTTTTTCCAGATACACACAGACAAAATAGAAAATGTCTTAACGGAATCAGTCATGAGAGAAAAGACATTGATTGGTATTGTCCTGATCATGATCGCTGGGAGCAAGTGTATATATATAGACATCGAAATGATACGTCCAGTGTCTCATAATTAGACGGCTTCTGTGTCCGTATCACCTGACACCACGGAGGTTGAGCAACCGTGTCTGACCCCAGGTGCTTGGTCATCATCAGTCTTTGTTCTTAGCGAGATGTACGCTCCAGGCATCTGTTCTTATCGCGAGTTCGGGGAGGAGATCGGGGTATCGATGACGGAAGGTGAGAGAGTTTCTTTGTCGTGATGTGATGGTATGAAGGTGTGATAGGAAATTTGTTGACTTTTATCGATGATATGAGGAGGAGTTCGCCATGATTTTTCGACTGATGCTCATTATGAACAGAAAGCACCTGTGTTCGACTAACATCTTTCGTAGTTCTACGTGGCTTTTCAACTTCACCCGATCTGTGCTGAAAAGCTGTCTGAACAAGAGGTCACCTTGTTCAATGAGGCAAAGTTGCAAGAAGGTGTCAGTCGCAATTGTTTATGATCTTCTTAATATACTAATATTTAATGATCAGAAAGACATTGCTCGATAGTGTTTTCGCAAAGCTCCCAAAACACCAATGCAAATATATATACTTTCATTCAGTGCTCTTTGTGGCATCAAACGTTGGGATTGGTGTCCGCATTGGCTGTTTGTTGTGAATATCCAAAATGTCCACAACCTGACATGTTGAATGTGAATGCTGAGCCAATCTGACAGGCCATTATCTGGTGTAGTACTAGCTTAGAGGTATACAACCATCAGAAATCAAATAACACATTGATAATCAGTTGTTTTCTATCATCAATTTAGTCACTCTAGCTCTCGAAATGACTACAGTGTTACCGGATTAATCTAGTTCGCTTGTTACTTGCCATAGTAATTTGTATCACAATTCATCACCCGGGTATTCTCATGGTCACAATGACGGTCGAAGCTGTCTGGAGTTGTATGAGAAGATCAGCTCGCTCCACAAGGCTTTGTAGTAAATTTCTGTAAATTTCTCCTGTAAAGCAGCGTCTTCTATCAGCAGTTGGGTAAAGTGCTGTTTTGCAAACTGCTGGAGTCACACCTTATACATCGTTATTTACGCCCACCTACGACAAGCGATAGTGATACACTGAAACAAAACACCCTGTGGTTTCCGTGATGGTTCCTGATTATTTTCTACTAGCTGTGTCAATAATAAATAAAAAGCCAGCGCGTCTTGGGTAGCTCAGCGATATAGAATATCAGTGCCGGAGGAATCGGAGTCAGATGAACTAATCGAAGGAATGTGATTGGTCGATTACCCGATTGCACCATGCGCAGATTGCAAAGGTCTGTGGTGAATGTGTTTCTTTGATGAAAAAAAATTGCAAGGTGTAGTGTTAGTCTGGTGAACATGCCAGTTGCTGAATGCATGTCTCTGGGATCCCTGATAGCCTAGTGGTTATCACATCCACTCAGCAAGAGGCAGATCCCGGGTTCGAATCCAGCCTGGGCCATATGGGATTTTATTCCTGGCTCTTCACATCCGTTGCATGGGACAGTAAGCGTAGTGCCTTACCTTGTGCCTTTGCCAGTGCAGTAAAAGACCCCATCCAATACAAGTGAGGAACATGAGTAGCTTGAGATGACCTCTTCCATACTCATCATGGCCAATAATAAACTAGTACCTGATCCTACCGATGGTGTCGCTTTTGAATGGTAGGACCAGTCGTGGCCGCCATTTGTGGAGGAATTCTGACAGTGACGTCACTTGAAAATTTTATGTAAATTATGTAAATTTATTCAATTCTCAATACGGCTGACGTACCAGAATGCAGATAGAAGGTGACCGACCTTTGACCCAGGAAATTCACCAATCACGCCGGGGGTTTCCATGTTAAAAATAGAAAATCTATCAACATAATAGTTCACATACTTACCACCTGCGCCAGCACCGACCAATCAGAGGCACGAAGGTGGTAGGCACGCCCGGTCCTAACATGCAAAAGCCCGATGCAAAATAGTTAGGATCGGGTACCAGTCTAGGCCGATAATGCTATGACTTTGGCCCTGATGGAAAAAATCTAATACAAAATACCTGACTCTGCCAATGTGCCTGCAGAATGACATTGAGAAAGTTTTTCCCGATTCCGTGAGGGTGGATTCCGGAAGCTAATTGCAGAATTCTTCTGACTCGATCCATGGTTAGATTGATAAAATTAACTAAGTCGTCTCCTTGACGTGACACAGGACCAGCATGCAAAATTTCCATCCCAAAATAGAAATTAGGGAATCACATTTTGCTAATGTCACCTGCGTGTGCCTGCGACTGCCGTTCCCTCGGGTGACACGCGACTAAGCATCACTGATATTTCACCTGTTTCCAATGGAAGTTTAAGTGTCAAGACTGATGTTTAACTTTCAACGGGGATGTTCATCAACGTGTCATGCAATCTTTAGTGCAGGTTTCCACATGGTTGGTTGGGTAAAAATCAAGTCTTGATAGATTAAAATGGCCATGGCTGGTTGAGATGTACAGGATTTGGCAAAAAATATGTTTCAACTTCAATATCTATTGTTCATGACTACGTGTTTCAGGCACGGATCCAAGGCGCACCCGGCACATGCCCACCTTTCGGACAGCAAATCTATAAAATCGACCCTGAAGTTCTGAAATTTGGGGCAAATCATTGAAATTCACTGCAGATTTCAATGTTTCTAGCACAGTGCGCCCCCTCTTTCCCGAAATCCTAGATCCGTCCCTGAGCAGCTTAAAGGTCGTCATTGCATCTTGAAGCAACTCGCAGCAACTAGCTTTCTGGCGATGGAAGCAACTCGGGAGTGACTGATCAGTTGCTGATTTGTCGACTTGAACGCGCTTGCATCTCCGAGCAATTGGCTGCTAGTTGCCACAAGTTGCTTCGAGTTGCCCATGATATACGTTTCGACAACTGGTTGTTGGAATGGACCGAGGGCATGGAAGACGCGCTGTCGACATGAGTGTGCTGTTAGAGGAACTGCCAGTTGCTCCGAATTCCTCTCAATCGCTGAAATGTCGACTTGCCTGTGGTGGTTGTTTGATCTGCGACGGATCCGTCGTCGACGGATCCGTCGAGTTGCTTCAAGTCGCAATGTCCACCTGTAAGTCCTTATACTGGTCAGTGTTACAACACAGTTCTACTGTATGTCAAGGTTCAGATGGGCCTTGCAGTGCCTGTCTTATACGGTGTGAAATTAGAAAGAGAGTAGGGGTTCAGACAAACCAGAAAACAAGACCAATATGACCCGAGGGTCGTCTGAGCATAGTTGACATGCAATGTAATCATCGAGTTCTGAAGAACTGTATGATACATTAGTCCACCTTCTTGTTCATCGCATCTGGTGACTATGGCAACTCTACGTTTCATCACCATACAAAGAAACCTTCACTAATAAAAACATGATTAGTCTATCTCTTCCTTCTCGACTTGAAAGTCCGTTGGTGATTTGGGAATTCCGGTGGCGAGAAGTTAAGGAAACGGGTAAGAAGATGAAAAGGAAAGAAACAATAGGCCGTGAGTCAATGTTTTGTCAAAAAGTTGCATAATGGAAGCAAGGTAACCAAATTTCTTTGGAATTCTACTTAAAAATGGAATGCGTGGTTGTCTTTGTTGTGGAAAAGAAGATGACCGTGATTCTCCGAGCTGCAGAACCTAATGATTAAATTTCCTGATTTCTATATCCTATTAGGCATTATGAGATAAAGGGGACTATTAAAGGAAATCTGTATGGACAATGGTTTATCAGATTCACCTATTAAGCTTGTCATTTCTCCAGATTTTTGGTGTTGAGTTACGTTGCAGACAACGAACAGATGCAGAGACAAGAGTGGGGCTGATGGCACTAACTTTTGGAATGAGTAACATGCATGTTCAAGGGACCTTGTGGGCAGCTAGCTATCTGGCTCACATCATGCGTCACTTCATCACAGATGGCGCTAGCAACTGACAACTTACAGATTTTTGCTCAAATGTTGATGAGCTCGATGGGGCTAATAGACTAGACACGATCTATTTAAACACGGCAATTCAAAGGTGGAAGTGCAAAAAACACGGGGATTTAATAGGTGGAAGAACAGCTTATGTCTTCCAAATTCAAGGGAAAATTGCTTTCAAAATAAGGGTTAAAGTAATCAATACATGCAAAAAGGACTCGCTAATCACTGAACGTAATTGAAGATTCATTTTTCCTCGCATAAAAACCAAAATCACACCATTTGACTCCGAGCAAATTGAAGAAAACATGCGTGATGCTAATCTGGATGACATAATGATGATTTTCGTAAATAGGGACCTAAGCAGCCGTGATTCGCGTTCAAGGTTGTGAAAAACATGTCGGGGTGAAACTTGAGAAGATGGTGATTTGCAGGAAGCTGTAGAAAGACACTGGGGGAAGAGATGAGAAAGTTTGAAATATTAATCAGAAGATTTTGCGTCGCTTGGGTGAGAACTGTTTGGCTTCAGATGTGGCCCTTTGTTGAATAGTTGATGTCGTGACGAGATTTCAAGTCGTACAGTGAAATAATTGCTTTGGGGCCTGATGCCCTTGAAAGTCTAAGACAGTTGCTGTCAACGACTTTGAATTCCCAGTGGAAGGAAATGACTTTCATAGTTCTTATAGAAAATATTACAGTACAGGTCACAAGTGACATCCCTAGGCTTCATGTTAGGCCATACCAATTTGATTGTTCGTTTAACGGATTGTTAGGCCATACATGATGGAGCATGAGGGCAAAAAAAAGAAAGAAAAAAAATGCAAACCATAAGTTATGTGGTCACACAAGGGTGAGTGTGAAGGTAAAAAATGAAGTTCTCAGGCCTAAAATCCAAGGATTTGGGGTTTTTAAGGGTAGCATGGCCAAGAGCAGTGATCGATGGCAATGAATTTATGCCCTGCCTCTGCTGCTGGCATCTCCTATTCACTTTGACGATGTTTGATGAGTTCACGCCTGTATATTTTTCCCCAAAATGGCGTTTTGAGCATGCGGGCGGTTAAAAAAACAAAGCCTTCCCGCATGTGCAAAAAATTTTTTTTCGAATTTAGAGCATTTTAAACATGCGGGAGCAAAAAAATTTTTTTTTCACTTTTGGGATTTTGGGCATGAGGGAAATCCGTTAAACGAACAATCAAATTGGTATGGCCTTATGCGTCAACGTTACGCATAACTTATGTCTTGGTTGCGTAACTCACCACGTAAGTCAAGCGTACGTTCTTACGCATAAGGCGCAGGTTACGCAGATACAATACCCTGAGTTACGCGTAACTTACACGTTACATGGCCCATAAGTTACACGCAGGCATTACACGAATTTAGGGATGTCAGTTGTGACCTGTACTGTATTCTGTAAACTGACCATGAAATTCTGGAATTTGGTGCAAATTTCACTGTTCCCAGTGCAGGGCGCCCTCTTTTCCCAAATCCGGGATCTGCCCTTTTCAGAGATGGCGTGGGTACTGGGTCCGAAAATATTTTCAAGAAATGTGACCCTGAGCCACAAGAAATCATTAGTAGTTCTTATTTGGCCAATTAGGGAAATATTCGTCAAAGAACGCAGATTTCTTGTGCGTTTCACGTTCACTTGGCTCGTCATCATGACATATTCATGCCGCCTTTCCGAAACAAGGGTCCAATCCTAATTAACCCTGATGGCCTGTATCACGGCTAAAAGGGCTACTACCCTTCAGCCAATTCCCTTAATACCAGCAAATGATGCATGCCTAATGTCAGCCTTGTATAATAAGGCCGGCAGTCGTGTATGACAAGTTTGGCACACGCTATAAATATTGACCAATGGCCATGTGCCAGAGTCGCAGCGGCAGCCGCGGCCATGACTCATTAGTTCGCCAGAAGGAATCGGGAAGTAAGTTTCGCAATATCTACTGACTTCACCGTGTCCCTTAGGGCTCTCAACAAAGACGAGAGGGTCACACAATCTTGGAACACTTCATACACCTCCCAAGGGTGGTTCAAGGAACCCAGAAGGGAAATATCGCCGCGTATTTTTGCCGTCAATAGAATCGACAAAAGTGACCAATCCCGGAGGACGCCCTGCCGCAAAATCAATGCTACATGATTATGACTTGAATATTCTTTGGCCGAGATTAGACGATCTCCCCCGATGACCGATAGTTTTTCTGTTACCACTACTTTTTCATCCACGGCAATCAGGAGATTGGGCTATATTTACATCGTCTGAAGGCATTGAATGGAAACTAGATGCTGGACGCTGATCCGTTTTCAATGATTGTATAATAAATGGTTTCTGGTTGGAAGTGATGCGATAAAGTGATCGATACAACTCGGGTGGTCTCGCCACAAACTCAAGGTCATTGGTATCAGTGCCCTATTTTGACTGACAGCCAAATCTGAAAAGAAATTGACACAATGACGATTGTACGTTTCTTTATTCCTGTATTGATTGGACTGAATCATTTCTTGCTGTGATAGGGTGGATTTTAACCCTTCATTGATTAACCTTTTCCTGCGGCAGCAAGTTAGTTTACCGAATACAACAGTTGAAGTGCTGCCATCTATATGAAAATTTGTCAATTAATGCTCCCAATATGCCCAAAAGTAAAATGTCCCCTCTCCTGCAGTGTATCTTGGATAGGAATACCTTTGCACGTCACAATCATGACCTGGTATTGTCCGTCTGTGCTGGTAGAGCGTGTGGCCGTAGGCCCCTTTTTCACGCGTCTGTTTCTCTTTGTATTCATTTTGCTGAAAATTTCTAAGTCCATTTTTCTGTGCACATCCCTCAGACGATGTCTGGGAGATTTAACAAATCGCAACACAAGTACCATACAGTGGATTGTTTAGTGCAGATGTAACATATTGTCTGCTACAGATGTAACACTTTTGGTCGGTGAAATCAATCTAATGCAAGAAATTGAATAAAAGTCAGCAATTGGAGCGTTATTTTTAACTCTGCAAACTATCACAACCGTCATCTTACCCTATCACAACTGCCATCTCACCCTATCACAACCGCCATCTTACCCTATCACAACCGTCATCTTACCCTATCACAACCGTCATCTTACCCTATCACAACCCTCATCTTACCCTATCACAACCGTCATCTTACCCTATCACAACCCTCATCTTACCCTATCACAACCACCATCTTACCCTATCACAACCCTCATTGTCCCCCGGAGCCCTCGGAGGGGGACTTGAAAATACCGGCCGTCCGTGCGCCTATGCCGCTCGCCGCTCGCCGCTCGCCGCTCGCCGCTACTAGTCCCTTCCGCTTTATAACTTAAGAACGACTGAAGATTTTGGATTCATATTTGGTGGAGGGATGTATCACGGGCCAAAGGTGTGTCGCGTGAAAGAATCGGCCAAATCCGATTCTCCACTTTGCCACCAGGGGGCCGAAAGCCAAAACACAAAAACTG
>NMRB01000033.1:819191-838673 GCA_002633025.1 Notospermus geniculatus
TGACCCTGGAACATTTTGATTTAACATTTGTCATTTGTTTTTCTGGTACGTTCACCCAGGTGAGCACATGGTCCATGGACCATTTCATTGTGAAGTTAGAGATCTTATAACAACTTTTCGGCGAAACTGTGAATTATCCATGGGACCTCGACTTTGCTTTACAAAATAGGGTCTGGAGCTCGAACCACTGGACCGAATCAGGATATCTTGGTGTCTTCTTTCTTCTAGAAAGATTCTCCATCCATTGCTATCAGCAGTTTTGGGCTTTGGGCAATAAAAGTACATATATGTGACCCGTCACAGCAAAACCTGTATTAAGTCACACAAGATGTGAACCAGGATGAACCAAAATAACTCCAGGAGATAAAGGAAGAAATGTAATCACTCAGATTTTACAAAAGACAGACAATAAGCCTAGGCCTACTGAAATTGACAAAATGTTGGTCTCAAACTGCCAACTTCAGAACGACTAATTACTGGTTTTGTGGTGACATGTCACATCTGTGACCCGGCACAGCAAAATGAGTCGGAATGCGCGCAGCAGAAGACCCAACAATAACATGTCCAAGGTGACACCAACGGTTTGTTGATTTCAGGATTGTCTACTCATTGTGAAAATTGACCTTGTCAATTTCTATAACTGTTGTCTGGTGTCATCTTCAGTCTTCTTCTGTGCGCATTCCCACTCATTTTGCTGAGTCGGGTCACATATGCTTGTGCATTTTTTTTGCCCACCCCATATTTTGCTGTGTTTTAGTTGTTCAAAACAATTGACGTTTGTGGGAAATAGTTAAAAAAATTTCTTTCTATCTGATTGGTGGGATTACCTTGTCTGTAAATGTGGTCTTACCCCTGATCAGTCTTGGATCAGACAGACAGGAGATTCAGTGATATGTATTTGGAAACAGGAAAGTGCCAGTGATCGAGATTTCAATGAAATATAGAAGCCAGTTTCGCAGTTAGATCGTGCCTAATGGCTTCTGTGGAACAGACGGATTAAGAACCTGGGATAATAGTTCATAAAACTTTGCTAGCTTAGTCGGTTGCTAATTGTGTACTTTACCAAGTAACTACCTACTCTAGGCCAAGCAAAATTTTATGAACAGGACCCAGGAAAGGCAAGGCACTTTCAAAGGGACCCTATGACAGGCAGCTATAGAGGCTTTGCATATGATGTCACAAGCCGCCGTGCTGGAGTAGACATCCTGCAGAGGCGCAGCGAAATGAGCCGTGCATGACATTACATAGACAGTGGCGTGTAGCGCACTTCACACAAGTCACGTCACGGTCGGCTCACACCTCTGCACCCTGTGTCCTCCAGAATGGCCGCCAGGATGACGTCAGTGCAAAGCGTCTATTAAGCTCATATCAGTGTGGTCACTTCATCACAGGTGGCGCTAACAACTGAAACTACAGATTTTTGCTCAAATCTTGATGTTTAGTATATTTTACTTGTAATACATGTCAGAGTAAGATTCTCATGCCAACGGATCAGCGTATCAAAATGCCTATAGCCAGACGTACATCCAGGGTTTCCGCCAGGATTGTCAAGGGGGGGGGGGAGAAAAAAAAATTTTCAAAATTTTTTTTTTCAAAATTTTTTTTTTCAAATGGGGAGGGGTTGGTTAAAAATGGCCTGCAGAGTCATTTTTTACACTGCAAAATGCAAAATTAGTCTTCCTTCTGCATGAAAATTGCATTTGAAATGTGACAAATTAAAGAAAAACACTACTGAAGTGAAAATAGTGATATTTGAAAAAGGTTAGTCTGCAAACTTGAGGGTGGGATATCCCCTCCTTGAAATTTTTGAGGAGGAGATTCATCCCCTCATCCCCCCCTCTGGCGGAAACACTGGCATCGCACTTGCGACTGGAGACAACTAGTCGCCACCGAGCTACTGGCAACTGGGAGGATCTAGCTGAAACTGGAGGTGACTGATCAGTTGCCAGAAATGGTCGATGTATACATCCTAGTGACTCACTGGAACTGAGATTTTGCCAGTAGCCGCGAGTTGCACATGTTCAACTTTCTAGCGACTAGTTGTACCCAGTTTCGTTCAGTCGCTGCGATGTTCGCGGGCTTGCGACTGATCGGTGCCAGTTTCCTGAACAAAACCTAGTCTCATCGAGTCCCAACGCCCCGGATGTTACCTGAGTTGCTGCCAGTCACAAGTGCGATGTACGCAGTCTGGACATGACGACTGATTGGATCCTCCTAGTTTTACTGAGTTGCTGAATTTGCGATGTGTGCGCAGCGCGTACATCACCAGCAACTGATCAGGAGCCATGTTCCCGAAGCCATCGTTAGGTTAACGATGTCGTTAAAACTGGGAAAATGCATAGCGTAACGACATCGTTAACCTAACGACGGCTTCGGGAACATGGCTCCTGATCAGTTGCTTCCAGTCGCAAGTGCGATGTACGCCTGGCTTATGAAGAGGTTGTGCCTATAGAAGCCCTTTAACCCACTTTGTAAGATACTTAGACATGACCATTTCCAAATGATTTAGTACGTCCTTCATGAGTTAATGACCTCACAAGTAAAATTTGAAATTCAAATTAAGTGATGATTCATTCTTAATTACACAATTGACGATGTCCATGTTGTGATGGAACATTACCTAATTAGAATTCACAGACATAACTTGAGCAATCTAATTTCATATCTTGGAACGTTTTGAGAATTTCAATCAGGCGTTGGTAAGGTGTGGAGGACTGAGGTATTTTCTTCGTGAATTGAACGTCAAGTCTTCTTGTTTTACTGATGACTTTCAAAAGCTGCTACAAAGGGCCGTATGCTTGGGTCGAACTTCAGCCAGACTTTCATTAAAGTANTTCCACTCCCCTCCCCTGCCCTCCTCCCCTCCTCTCCCTGTTTGGAGGGCGAAGGTCCACTAGTATCGACCCAAAATCTATAAACGAGGCCCACGACAAAGTAATGTGTTCATATCAGGAATGATCGGTCTTGCCAAGGAATAAGGAGTCAAGAGCAATAGATCAATCATCACCAATAGACAAATCCCAAACTGACGTGAACGAGAAAGATCTGCACACTTCCGCCGAAATCACAAACACAACCTCAGTCTGAAACTGAATGACATGACGCAGAGAACCCCACGACAGTGACTTTGACGACAGTGCATCAGAGTCGACCATTGCTAAATCATGGATTGCGTCACGTCAGCTGGTTTCAGATCAAGGTTGTGGTTGCGATTTCGGTGGAAGTGTGCAGATCTGTCAGTGAATTCGTGTCTCGTCTGTACTGAACTTCTACAAAACTGAAGACTGATTTAGTTCTTCATTATTTTCTCCATGCACGAAAATTGTCAGATCAGGTAAGAGAGCGTGATCTCTGTGGGCATATCCTCCACCTCATCAACGCTTTCTAATTAGGTATTCTAGCACCTGCTCTATGACAACTGGCAGATGGTGCTGCTTGCTTGGAAAGGATGCTGTCTACATTGAACGGAAAACGGGTGAAAGTAAGGCAAGTGGACTGTCGTAGAGCAGGACGCATAATCTAGGAGAAACCTGCTGAGTTGTCAATGGTAAAAAATGGGTGAGGGTATAGAATGGCAATAAATTCTTGCCGATGTAGCTGGCATTGCTGACTTGAGCCCTAAAAGCCAGCAACACACCAGGTGATATCACAAGTGATCTTATTGCCAGCGAGCAGAATCGGCTTTCGACCATCATCTCATGTTATGACATGGCATTATGTCTTGTAACAGCATTAGGGAATAAATACCATTAAACTCCCTACGCAGTTGTGTACCACACTCCCTTCGGTTTACCTGCTCTCCACAACTGCTTCACTTCACTGCTTCAAGTCGCCATGTTAGGTCAACAGATGGCGTCAGGGCCTGGCGCGAGTTTTATAGCCTATCAGCATGCTGCTTTCAGAACTCGTTGGCCCGTTGGCAACGGATGTTCTTGTGCTACCATGGCTACTAGATCACATGATCTGCTCAGCCAATGAAAAAGTGTCTCAGGCCAGCTTGGATACGGGTTGCTCGGTGCTCTCATTGGTCGACTCTCTCAGCGCCATCTGTTGACCAAACGCGGCGAATTTTACGAAGTGAAGCCATTGTGGAGAGCGGGTAAACCGAAGGGGGCGTGGTACACAACTGCGTAGGGAGTTCAAAATACCATGTACTCATTTGTAATTTTTAGGCTATCCTTGGATTACCATCGCCCATATTATAGAATCCTCCTCAACGTATTAAAGGAGTTCCTCAACACTATTGTTCTGTTGAGAACAATAGCCTTGAGGAACTCCTTTACGTTGAGGAGCATTTTATCAACAATACGGCCGCATGTATTTCCTCAACAGAATTATCCAGATTTGGTTTAGATGGTAAAACTGATGTCATATTGCCTGTATCTTTCTTTGATCCTGAGTTAAAGAGATCATCCACGTTTATACTAATGATCCAAATCATTGGATTAAAAGTTTAAAAGGGAAAAGCTTTAATGTTGTTATCTGTCAAATGTATTGGATAATCACTCAGTCGACACTCATAATAATAAAGGATTCCTTTGAATGACGGTGATCTAGACCCAGTTTGATCTTGTGGCATGGTTCAATGACTGTGGTCCAGATGAAGGTTGAGCTTAGTGGGATAGTTGAATGATGGTCAATAACCCCGTTTACACTGGTCACTGAAAAAGCGATCCGTGCTTGGACCGGTCCCGGCCCACTTCGTCATCTGGCGATCTGCACCGTTTACATTAGCACAATGGAACCAAGCCAGTTGGCGGGTGCCATGAGCTTTCCAGTCAGTTCAGTCGAGCAGAGGTACGAAAATCAAAGGAAAAATCAAACGACGACAACAACAAAATGGATACCTCTATGCAAAATCCCTCAGAATGACGTCATTTATAATTCGCGCATGTGCTGCAGAACACAATTTAGCAACCGTGCTGAGATCGGTTACCATTTACACAGCAGTGTTATCGAACCGATCCATGGTCAGACCGGTCCGAGACCACCTCCAACTGGTGATCTCGGCTCGGTTCGGTTTGGAACCGTTCCTGGCATGCTTGTCCTGTTGACGACTTATAAAAAAGAATATCTCAGTTTTGTTGTCTAAAAATACAGCATTGAAATGTTATGCAAATGAATCGCATTGGAATGAAATAAAAAGTTTGCAGAATGCTGCTTTGTTTTGCTGAGATCTGCCTATCTATACCTCTACCTACACATATAATAGAAATATTCATTTCTGGTGAAATGTACATGGGTGATGATGTGTAGCAGCATGTGTCCCTGACAGGACGAGGACCCTAGATTCCTGGGTGAGGACATCATGCACATGTGCTGTCGCTTCCAGATGTTGTTACAATGGAATAAAAGAATGCCTCTTCGTGATATGTGTGTCAGTTCATTTCATTTACATTACAAAATATACACAATGACCCAGTCACAAATACATGTATTTCAAAAAATTGGCCAATGAGCAGAAGCTGACTCACAACTGCTCGGTTGCCAATGACATTTATCTATATTGTTCGCTACATGTGTATACTCAGACAATAGAAAATCATAACCAAAATCAGTCATAAGTCTATCGCCGTGGTTACACTACATAAAACCCCTGTGTTTTTTGCGGTCACACCTATGAATTGCCGGGCTTCAAGAAACCTGTGTCTGAAAAACCTGGGTTTTTCGAACACAGCAAGCTAGCCGTGCTTTTCTAAATCCCCGTGGTTTCGTTAGTTCTTAGCACGGCTACAGATGGCGCAGCCATTAAATGACGTCGTTTTCGCGCCTTCAACAATGTGTACCAATACAGAAATGACCGAGTGTCAGCGCATGCAGCGCCCTTGTCGCCGGGCTACTTAACTAACTACGAATTTTCTGGGGATGAATTATCCGGGGACGAATTTTCCTAGACAGGTGTAACCGTAGCTTGGCAATGGCGAACTCTTATTCGAGAGAGCACCTTGATTCTGAAGTTTCCCTAGCAAGCCAACTCATGTGGATGAGTACCTTTAAACACCCTCAACCATTGAGAGTCAGTATTGGTGATGGTATGATCGTGTCAGACAGGTGTTGCCATCTGTCCAATACAATGAGAACTAAAAATACTGGCGTGGTTTGTGGAAGGCAGCTTTATGATAGATACAATATGTAAGTCAGGTATTTGTATCTGTATTTGAATCTTTCCCTCGGGGCCGAAGCCAGATATTATTGGCCCTGGTAAGTATGGAAGAGGCCATCTCAAGCTACTCATGTTCCTCACTTGGATGGGGTCTTTTACTTGCCCTTGCAAAGGCACAAGGTAGAAGGCATCATGACTTATGTCCAATGCGATACATGTGAAGAACTTGGGATGATATCCAGTTCGGTACGGGCTGGAACCTGGGACCACTTCTGTTATCTCAACTAGAAAGTGCCTGAGGAAGACCCCGGTTGGGGAAAAAATGTGCAAAATTCGGAGACGACTTACATATATGCTTACTATTATTGATAAGACCGAATGACCCCATGACAAAGGGTTTGGGGGGCACTGGGAATTAAAAAAAATTTTTTAGGGGCACGGCCCTCTGTGGGTTAAAAAGGGCACAGCGGCACCCCCTTTTAGGGGCAAGGTGCAGCGCCTCCCTAAAATGGCCTAGATACCGGTGTAGCCCTGAGTGTTGACTAAGATAAAAGTACATTTTGCATCCCATTAAAGTAACTACAAGAAAACCCTCATCTTCTTAGAAATAATCATCCATGATTGTCAGTGTCACCTAAACCAATTGCTCAAACTATTACAATAGAAATCAATCTCGAAAGCTAAAATAAGATTTTCAGCTCAACGTTTAGAATTTTCAAATTTGTGTTTCTTTCAAGATGATTCATTTGAATAGTAATTGGATTTTAAATTCCCGTGTCAGAGTGGAAAATTATGGGTGTCATTTTGTGGGGAAATTAGCCTGATTTGAGGATAAACGTTTTTGACTATATTTAATGGATTTTTATCAGAAGTGTTATTTTCTGATGAATTGGAGGTGAAAGGTGTTTGTCTTTCTTGACATTGCTGGCAGAGTTTGGAAGATTGTCCTGGAATCCACTTTCTGGTATGACATATTATCATACTAAAATTTGAGAAGAGTTTTTTTGGGGTTTGTTTGGGTGGGTGTCCTTGTCAGATGGATAGCGCCTTCAGTCATTTTCGTATTGCATATGGGTGTGTATGACCACAAAATCTAGGTTTCGCCACAGGTTTCCTTTTAACCCAATAGAGCCACCTATTTTTGGCACTTTCTTCACCGCCCTGAACCGCCCCGAAATGCCACTGCATTAAGCTGAATAGAGAATAGTATAATGAGTCAAGGCGGTTTATGGCAGTATCGGCGTCTGTGGATTGTGGCGCTGCTGGCAGTAATTGGCGATTTTGATTTCTACATTAGAGGTGATGGGGATTTTTGTCAAAAAGTGGGCGTGGTCTTCTAGGCGGCACACAGCAGGGTGGTTAAGGGTGGCATGGGCTCTATTGGGTTAACAGAAGAGAACTCTACGTAAAGCAGAGGCTTGCAATGCCACCAGAGTTGCCTTATCTTTACTACCTTGTCAGTATCCATCACAAGTCCATCTGATGTCAGTATCCATCACAAGTCCATCTGATGGACTGATGAGTCCTTGTTTGACTGTCAAGACTTCTTGCAAGATCGATTCACAATAAAAGTTTTGCAGATATCACCAAATTGATAACCTTTTGACATTTAACTCTTAACCATAGCACGACACAAGGTGTTATATTGATCTACGTAACTGACGTTTGCGTGTGGTTGCGACATTGGTGAAGATTCTGATGAGGGCTGCGTGATGTCATGTGGGTGGTTCATTGTCCAGTTTTGTTCAATGAACTGTTCTTCCTGTTGTCTATTCTTCTCAGAATGTGGCATTTCTAGGGATTTGCTGAATGATCGTTGCCATTGTTGGTGTGGTGGAGCCGTGATAGTCTGGTGGATATCATGTGTGAGGCGGTCTAGGAAAACCCATTGGATGCCGCCTTTGAGAAAGTGTTACTGGCCTTGGTAAACACAGGCAATCTGACAGCCCTTGTTGATCATTCAGCGACTTCTGACGGGTTTTCCTAGATCGCCACAGATGTCTGCTTAGCTAGCAGGACCTGCCAAGTGTCAGGTCGTGGGTTCGAATCCCAGGTCATATGGTTAATCATCCCTGGCTCTTTAGTCCGTCACATGGGACAGTGAAGCCGTGGTGCCTTGTACCTTGTGCCTTGACAAGGGCAAGTAAAAGACCCCATCCGGGTGAGAAACATGAGTAGCTTGAGATGGCCTCTCCCATACTTAATACCACAAAGGACCAATAATGCTTTGGCTTTGGCCCTGATGGAAAAATCAAATACAAATAAAAATTGCTGGTGTGCTGTAAAAAATGCCACACTGACTGTATGACTAACTGGAGGCCCACTCCCCAGTCACACGTGACAGAATTTATAATGTTGTTAGGTTGGCTCATCTCAGCAATTTTCAAAGTCATTTGCGTGTTGTATTTCATCTCGGAGAAATCTGATAAACAAGTTGCATGTTGGATCGGAAGGGAGAGTTTGGAAACTTTCATTTCTCGTGGTCATGAATTGAATAAGGCCTTTATTCCCTCCTGTTGTTCTTCACATCAGTCGCTTCTCACAAAACTTAGTTTCCTGAAACTTTTTTATAAAATCATCTGAAGTTACATTGATTGTGTTAATTCTGTTATGGATCATAAATTCGAATATCATCCATCTGACCTTGTCCTAGAAAATGCAATTCACAACCAAATCAAGTGAAATTGGTCACAGATTTCATGACACGCAATAATTATCTGAAATTCTGAAATTAGTTTTATCAGAGTGCACGCAATACTGTAAACCAAACATAATGTTCCTGGAAAAGTAGTTCTAATGTCATAGAGGGGGGAACTGTTCAACAGTGCAAGCTTTTTACTGTCACGCCATTTTATGCCTTACCTGCATTCTTGCCAGTTCGATGGCCAACATTTGCACGACTTCACAAAACCAGCCCTATTGCCCCAAAAATGTGATGATCACCCCTCATGCCAGTCACAAGTGCAATGTATGCTAGGCTTTAAAAACGCCTGCCTCTCCTTTTACAAGGCAAGAAGGATGATATTTTGCCTCTGTCTGAAATCGACATGGGGATTGTTTGCCCCTAATTAATGTAGGCCTAATCGTTGGCCCTCCTGTCCGTTCCCAGGCATTTTCTCCAGGATGGAAAAACACTCCATAAGATTTACAGCAAGAGAGCAAATTACAAAAAGCCAAATCAGTGCGTGGAAATTGATGAGGCAATGTGCGGAGGCTTCGAGATTAATCACTGACCATATGTATGGGACACAGAATCCGGCTCGAAATTGATCCATTCCTACATGGTAATCTGACTGTAGTACTATAACGCTGTTGTGGGCACTCATGCTGAAGAATTGAGAATTAGAGTCAGTATAACCGTACTGAGTCCTGTAATACATTTCATATGGCTCCTTGCATGCCTGTTCGGGTCAACCAAGGGTGGATTGGTCATTCATATTGAGTTACGAAGAATAGATTGGCAATGAATGGCAAATACTTAGAGGGTCAAATAAGTTCGCCATTGCCATTACTTACCGCTGTACAACTTGCTGTCGTAGGATTATCTAAAAATTTGCCATCTCCATGGATTGGTCACCTCTTAAGCCTAGCGTAGATCGCACTTGCAACTGGAAGCAACTGATCTGATCACTTAGCGCCACTCTGCATCTCAGTGCCGAACTACACTTTCCAGGTTCGCGGAGTGATCGTGCTCAACGTTCCTTGCTTCTAGCTGCGAGGCCAAAGCGCCAACCACTAGGCCGTAAAGTCATCCATGGCCACCGGATTAAGCCATACCATAATATGTGACCTGGCACAGCAAAATGAGTCGGAATGCGCACAGAAGAAGCCCCAACATGTCCAAGGTGACACCAATGGTTTGTTGATTTCAGGATTGTCTGCCCATTATGAAATTTGACTTCGTCGATTTCTGTAGTTGTTAGGTGTCATCTTCGGTCTTCTTCTGTGCACATTCCAACTCATTCTGTTGTGTCGGGTCACATATAGTAGCTGCAAGGGGTTCAATGATCACATCATGACTTACAATGTCTTTATTTTGTAACACCTTTACTTGTGGATATAACCGCCCGAAGCAGAATATCAAGGTTCCATTGAGTGTCTTCTCTGCCTCATTGAAATTCACAACGCACGGTTTAATAAGCTCCAGCTTATCAGTAGCTTGATTGTATCGTTCCAATCCTGGTGGTCTGATGTTCCTAATTTTGAGACGGATCCCTGAGAGAAATTCTGAGCTGTATGAGTGAAACTATGGACTGAAGCTGTCAGTATACGTGGATTTCCTGTGGCAGCCAGTGGTTTGTCATACATAATGTAGATTGTATCGTATGCGCCGGTCACCCATCCTGAAGTACTGACCGCACTCAGAGTTGCTTACCTTCTAGCTCTGAGGCCAATCTCCAAGCCAGTAGGCCATCTTTCTTATTATAATTGACGGTGGCCATGTTGGATATTTTATCAACCTGAGTTGAGCTGTTACCTGCAATACCTTGCCATGTAAAGACTATACACAGTTACGGTGGACCTGACTTTGTGCCCGATCTCCTCCTTAGTTAGGGCTTGAATCCTACGAAGAGCGGCCTATGTGTACAGTACAATAGGAAGAGAGTGCCCTTACGGTATTTTAGTTTTAAATGAAGTGATTATTTGTATGAAAAAGAGATAAAATCAGTAGTGTGGTGACCTGTGCTGCCATCTACAAGAGGTGTAATAAACCAGACGTGATGCTGCTGCCTAGAAAGTCAAAACTGCTCCTCATGGATTTGACGATAAACGATTAACAGATGGATTCCTGGCCATGAAACTACCCCTCTCCAAACACACTCATCAATAAAGCAACAGACCCTCTACCACAGGATATTCAAGGTCGAACACACCCCCTCAACATGTGTCCGCCACGGGTCAATATGCTAGTAAACAAATCCTCCATGGCCGGTGGGTTAAGCCGTGTGGTATAACTGGGGGTACAGTGCGTCACTGTCCCCCTCAGACAAAGATAACTAGTCTTTGAGTATCGTAGTGCAACACTGTGTCTCGGTACCGGACTGTTTCCAAGACTCTTAAAGGAAGTTCACCAGATCATACACACTGGTCGCCCATCCAAGTACTTAGCCTACTGCACTCAACCTACTTCCAGCTTGGATGCCAACGTGCCAACCACTAGGTCATAAAGGAAATCCTCCATGGCCGGTTGGTTAGGCCATGCCATATACATGTAACTGTGACTTCAATTACCATTTCCCCCTCTCCTCGAGTCACTTAGCACCACCCTGCGTCTCAGTACCGAATTAATTCCAAGTCTCTTTAGGGAGGTCGCCTGATGTATCACGTGTGGCGGGCTAGGAAAACCTGTTGGATGTCGCTGAATGATCAACAAGGGCTGTCTGATTGCCTGTGCATTGATCTGCTACTGTTTACCTAGAACATATCAGTTACTGAAATGTGGGGCTTCACCAAGGTCATTAACACTTTCCTCAAATATGACATCTGACGGGTTTTCCTAGTCCGCCTCACATATGCGCAGTCACCCATCCAATTACTGACCACGCTCAACGTTGCTTAACTTAGAGCTAAGAAGCCGACAAACGAACCACTAGGTGCTAAAGGAAATCCTCCATGGCCGTGGTTATGCCGTGCCATATGCCTACTTGGGGTTCAACCGTTGTTCGTTCATCCCAGTTGAGGTGACCGTACTAACTGTAAAGTTTTCCCCTGTCTTTTTAGGGCAAGGTGCGGTTTGTAGAATCGTCAGAATTCAAGATCCATGTGAATGTGACAGCCCCGAGTGTGATGGACCTATCTTCCATTAAAGTGGACTTCAGCAACAACTTTGACAGTGCACTACTACAGATTGTAAGTAAATTATTCTTTTACATGTATGTGCTAAAGAACATTTAGAAAGAAGCTGTTTCCTACCAGATTTACAGGGTTCTGCCCAGGACTGAACAAGTGCCGGACAGAACGGGCGTCTGGGGGCCCTCCCCAGAAAAATGTTAAATGCGAATTCCTGGCACCTGAGACTCGAAATATTGAGCTCATTTGGTGTCAAAATGACCCCGATCCACTCTATTGCAACTTAGGCAGCCCACCGTTGTCGTTGGTCAGAACTGTGTCAGGAAGCCTCGCCGGGAAGCACATTTGGTGAATGGGAACAGAAAGGAAATTCAGAGGTGTGCGTGGCGGGCATCTCTCGTGGTACACTTCGTTAGTTCTGATGGTCGGAAAATACTCTTTTTAGGCCGAGTGCCGGTCGGCATTTCTGGGTCCTGGACGGGGCCGTCCGGTGCGAACCAGCAGCGGTAGAACCCTGGACTTATTATCGCTGCATGTATGTTTCTATGTCCTTTTGTTTCTTCAGTACCAAGTTATTCCAACTGAGTATGATGTCATTCCATATGTCATAGCAGCCATTTTGGGCGCCTGCATCATCGCGCTGATCGGGGCGATCGTGTTTGTGAGATGGTGGGATCAGAACAGACGGCCTTTCATCAAGACAGTTGACATGAGAAGTGAACATGGTAAGTTTGTGTCGGAGTAAATTTGAGTACTAGGTTCACCATTTTTAGCTCACTGGGGTGAGCTATTACGATGGTGCAGCGTCCGTCGTCCGTCGTCGTCCGTCGGCCGTCGTCCGTCGTCCGTCGTTGTCCGTTAGCAGGGCACGTTTCGTAACCGCTGGAGCTATTGATCTGAAACTTGGTACATATATACCCCTAGGTCAGATGACCCACGACACCAAGTTTCGGTCCGATTCGACTCTCAGTTTGGCCACCAGGTGGCGGAAACCAAAAACACAAAAAGTGCAATAACTCCTGAACTAATGACTAGATCATCTCCAAATTTTTATCATAGGTGTAGCTAATAAGGATACATAACATATATAACGGGTTTTTGATTTGACGTACTTTTCAAGGTCACAGAGGTCAAAGTTCGACAAAAGTGACGAACCTGCCACAGTTTGTCATTATTTCACCGAGTGACTTCATATCTTGCATAAACATGCATTGGAGGGGTACCTTAAAAAATACCAAGTTTCGGCCCGATCGGACATCCAATATGGCCGCCAGGTGGCGTAACCCGAAAATAATCAAAGTGCTGTAACTCAGGAATGACTTGACCCAAAGCACCCCAATGTGCTATGTGGCCCCCTGCAGATGACCTTTATGTCCATGTGAAGTTTCGGCCTGATCGGACATCCAATATGGCCGCCAGGTGTCGTAACCCGAAAATAATCAAAGTGCTGTAACTCAGGAACAATTTGGCCCAAAGCGCTCCAATGTGCTATGTGGCCCCCTGCAGATGACCTTTATGTACATGTGAAGTTCCAGCCCGATCGGACATCCAATATGGCATAACCCAAAAATCATCAAAGTCCTACCTGGGAATGACTTGACCCAGATTCCTCGTAACTGATATGTACCTCCCTCTGTCATTAGACTATTATGTCCAACCCAGTGAGCACATGGTCCATGGACCATTTCATTCATAGCTAACCCTGGTGAGCTATTGTAGGGCTGCAATGTCCGTCATCTGTCGTCGTAAATGTTTTTACCCTGCAATGGTGCCCTCACCAAAATGACACCAAGTCAGTACCAAAATGACACTGGCATGGGCTTAATGGTTTATGGAGTTGCACTGGAATGACACCAAACTGGTACTGGCACATAACACCAAAACAGTACCAAAATAACACTGGAAAGACACTGGCATAGGGTGAGGGTGTGTAAGGTGTACCCTATATAAATGCAGCAAATTTCAGCTGAAATGGAATATAAATATGGCCGCGGGTCGTCCATCTTGAAAAAAGTACTTGGTTCATATCTCATGGACAAAACTGCAAAGAATGTTGTAAACCTGTTATGATGTTTCCCTGGAACATTCAACTTGTCACTTGCTATTTGTACATGTACATGTACTTTTGGTACATTCAGCCAGGTGAGCACATGGTCCATGGACCATTTCATTTAAAAACATCTGTGGTATGGTAGGCATCGTGTTTTCAAACTTAGGGCCAGAATAAAATGTAAATTTCAGTAAATTGAGCAGAATAAAGGGCATCAGTTTTGCATTGAACATGGATCTCTTTGCTCCAGGGAAGCCCAGGCCTATACAGATCGTTGGCCCACGTTCGCTTTATAGTGCGGGTAGGTATTACTTGATGATGTCATCAGAATTCAAGCAGTGCCCCCGAGTGGTGATCTAAGAACTAATTTGAGAGGGTTATTCTGGGTCACCACGATGTGCGGTGTCCATCGGAGCACTTTCAGGTTAGGATGATGAGGTCTTCAATAGATGATGATGCTCGAATTAGCAGATCTGCGCACTTCCGCCGAAATTGCAACCACAACCTCGATCTGAAACCGAATGACGTGACGCAGTCCATGATTCAGCAATGGTCAACTCTGATGCAACATCTTCAAAGTCACTGTCGTGGGGTCGTCTGCGTCATGTCACCTGGTTTCAGACTGAGGTTGTGGTTGAGATTTTGGCAGAAGTGCGCAGATCTTTGTCATTTACATCAATATGAGAATGGTCTATATGTGTTTGATGATTTGCCCATATATTCCCATAGCAGGGCTTTGGTCTCGCTCCTCTTCATACACTCACACGAAAGGCACCCGCTGAAGTAGAAACGGGCCGTATGTGAGTGGATGAAGAGAAGCGAAGTAAAAACCCTTGCTATGGGGGAATAACTGGCCCAAAACAGCGGAAACCCTGATTTTGGTTTTTAGCTTACCACTTGAGCCCTGCTGTCTCTGATGACATCCATGCTTTATGGTGCTGGTCATGATGATGTGCAGTGCCAAGATGATATTGTCAAACTGGTGCTGAGTGCTATATATGGTTGCTTACTATACATCTTTCCCATATTTCTCCGCCAGCAGTTCATGATATTATGATAGGGTAAAAATTCAGCCGAAGGGATAATTCTGTTTTGACTGATTGACCTTTACGACTTAGCTTTACTATGATTTCCACGTTGGCCCTTTATATGTCCCTTTTGATTTAACTTCCACCTTTATGTTTTCAATGACTTTTGTCCCTTAGTAGAATTTAAACCGGCACACTATGCATCCATAGCCCTCCCCTGGTTGCAGCATTGGAAACTAATGTCAGTAAGACTGGTGTCCTGTCCAACCCACACATAGCCAATGGTAGAAACTAGGCTAGACTGATACCACATCGAAACATTTGCTGGCAAAAATGGCCGCCATCCTTTTCCTCCCTTGAGATGTTCAACGCGCTGTGATAATGTCATCCCCACCCTTCATCAAGTAAGGTAACATACTTCAACTCATTCTTTTGTGTGTAGCAACAATCTCCATGCCTAACTTAGATCATTCAAATTGGTGGATTCGAACAGTCTTGTTGGGCAGGGCCTGGTTGCACGAAACTCACGATAGCACCAACTTGGTGTTAGCGCTAACTTTATGTTAAATGACGTAAAAATCCATTGTCTTTTTCTGTCATCTAACATAAAGTTAACGCTAACACCAAGTCAGCGCTAACAAGAGTTTTGTGCAACCCAGCCTATGATCGGTGTCTTCACTCATGATCATGATCAACCTCGCCACCAGGAACTAACCCTGTGTGTAAATGGCGTACATCGATCGTGTGTATAAAATTATGAACGAGGTCACCATATGAGATGCACTTATGATGGCGTAACAAAACCAGGTTACGGAAACATAGAGTGCCGCTTTAAAAGCCAGATTGATTGTTTTAGTGAATTAATATAATTTCTACCCACAAAATGAAGCCTAGCCTTATTTGCTGATTGCCTGGTGTTGGATGTACTAAACACATCATTTTCAGTGGAATACATGTATCTATAGGTTGAGGCATGGCGCAGTTTCACGTGAGAGTTTTCTCAATGCGAGTTGGCTCTCAATGGGCAATTCACAATGTTGTTTCCTTCAGTGGCCTGTACACGACGTGCAATATTATTGCACAATATGAGGATCAAAATGGGCAATATTATTGCCAATCTTTCTTCCACCCATCATGCCAGAAGCACATGCCCTTATTTTGGGCCCCATATTGTGCATTGATCGTGTATGGGCCGCTTTACAGAATATTCTCAGACCTGAATGACACAAACGTCTACTTATAAGTTATAAACCTTTCCAACAAAGACGGCGGTCTAATCTCGCCATATGATGTCAGAACCTTAATACCATTCAATGGCCGCTGGCATGCAAAGCTGGTCAAGCTGGCCATCGGCACAAAAAATTAAGGTAAAATAATTGTCTGGGAGGATTCATTTGGTAGTGTTATATCATGCTTGGACAATGAATGACATCATGTAGGGGAACTAGTAGGCTACCATCTTTGTTGGAAAGGTCTGTAATATTCTTCTGGTTCATTTCTTGGGCCGTATGCACCAAACGAAGATTATCTTGAACTCAGGTTGAGCCACAACTTTTCAATTGTTCAGGTTTGCCAGGGCATGATGTGACAATGGAAAAGTTGTGGCTCAACTTGAGTTCAAGATAATGTTCGTTGGTGGATACGGCCCTTAGAGTGCCAAACTGTGGAAGATGACTCATGTGGAGCAGTGCCCTCAACCATCTGTTGTGGGACTTCTATGATTTCATTGCTTTTGGTGAACAAGTTTTGTGGGTTTATGTTTTCTTCTGGGTTCACTGTGGCTTTTGTTGGGAAAAGAGTGTTATGGTGAAATTTTGTTTTGTCTGATCTTATTCCCTCACTCACCACTGATTTGAATTTGGGGGATCGCCTTGGCGTTAACGATGAATGTCACCATGTTCCTGCATTGTTCTGTTGATTTCATTGGGGGGGGGGTCGCAAAGGGGTATTTTGGAAACTATGTCAAATCAAAGTTGTTGATCTCCAACATCCAATATCCTGCATGCTCTAGTTTTCAACCCAACTTATTTCTACCAAAACGTTCTATTTCATTTCAAAGTTACCCGCCCGCTCCTGAACCCCGTCAAACCCCGGGCTGTGGTTTATGTGCATGATAACTTCACCTATTCAAAAGGTAATATAAGCTTTGAATTTATTTGCATAAAACCAATCTCGCTTCTTTTAGTTGCATGTTGTAGATTTCTGTCAAATTTGCTTTAGTTTGTAGTGGTGTGAATTTTACTTTCTTCCTAGCATTCCTTATTTATGGGCGGTTATATTACCGCAAATAAAGATGTTACAAAATAAAGATGCCTTGTTGTCATGTTCTCTAGTCGTTAAGAAAGCTAAGAAAGACGTAAGGTGGCGCTGTAGTCATCCACACGAAGAATGCTGAAAACACCTGAATTGTTATGAATGATACAGCGCCACCTTACGTCTGTCTAAGCTATGACTCGAAATTACTAAAATGACTAGAGAATATAACTACAACGTCTTTATTTGCGGTTATAACCACCCATACTTATAACCACCCATACTTATAACCACCTATACTTATAACCACCTATACTTATAACCACCCATACTTATTATCTATGATTTCTGAGCTTATCTCAATTGCTGCCTGATCTACTTTTCAGATGTCTAATGATGCGATGTAAATGAATTTAACGTTTGCAAAATATACTGTAAACCATGAAATTTTCATATGCATTTTATTTTTGAGAATGTAGTGTCAAACATGAATCTATTGTCAATCCTACCGCTTATCAACCTCGCCCCATGTAGAGTAACTCTCATTCCTAGGGTATCCACGTATGCATTGTATTGTAATCATACATTCTCCAACACTGAGGCGAAAGACAGAACTAGGTATTGGAGAATGATGCAATCACCGCCAGTGGCGCCAGCTGTTGACAACATGGCAATACCGTTGCCTTTTAATACAAAGTGCAGGGGAACTGAAGTACAGTACGGAGCACAACTGACCTACCTTTATCTGCGTACCTTCTGGTACGTCATGTGGAAGGTACGGGTCCAGTTCATTGCATATGGTACAGGTATGTCGCGCGTCTCTTCCAAGTGACCTCCGCTCACGCAATGTAAATGATGTAATGTCTTAAGTGCGTGCCTTCCAAGGTGCCGCAGGACATCCGTAGAAGATACGTCAGGGCGGTACGTGCTTGATGCTATGGTACGCGGTGCAGAAGGCAGGTCAATTGTGCTGAGTACTGTACTTCGCAGAATAAGAAAGAAGACATTTTAAGGCCTACCAACTTTGGCTCTGCACTTGAGGGCCTACCAACCTTGGATCTGCACTTGAGGGCCTACCAACCTTGGATCTGCACTTGAGGGCCTACCAACTTTGGCTTTGCACTTGAGGGCCTACCAACTTTGGCTCTGCACTTGAGGGCCTACCAACCTAGGACCTGGACTTTAGGGCCTGCCAACCTTGGATCTGCACTTGAGGGCCTACATACCAACTTTGGATCTGCACTTGAGGCCTACCAACCTTGGATCTGCACTCGAGGTTACGTTGCCTTCCACTCTTTAAAAAAAAATCAACCAAATTTTAACTCATTAGGATTTTCTTCATTCACAGCAAACAGGGGCCCAGCACCAATATTTCACTTGGCGTCCCCTGACGGCCGTGTCCCCTGTTTTATACAGACCCATACAATCTCTGCTGGTATGTTGAAATTTGAATTTTTAAAAGTCCTAGATAGGCCATGGTTCATTTTGGAGGTGGTTAAATCCAGTTTCATGGCTCAGATTTTTTCTTCACAAATTTTTCAAACACTCCAGGCCACTAGCGCCTCCTTGGTTCTGATTATCAAAAATGGTACCGGTACCAAAAGTTTTAACTGCATGTTGCTCTTTGCACGGCTGAATTTTAGCATCCTTCTGATGTGGCTGAGCTTGGTCTGACATACCTGAGCAGCCATCTTTTTAACCAGGTTTTCGAAGAAAGTCCTGGTTATTAAATTACCGAAAGTGCCGGGCGGTCGGGCGTTTGGGCGTCCGGGCGGTCGCTTTTCTCTTGTCCGACTGATAACTTAAAAACGACTTGAGATTTTCTTTTGAAATTTTTGGGACATGTTGCTTGTAAGTAGACGTTGTTTCCTTTCGATATTCAGCGTCATTCGATTCAAGGTTTGGCCAATAGGGGGCTAAATGTGAAAACAGGAAAAGTGCTATTTCTCCTGAACAAATGAACGGATCGTCACCAAATTTTTATCATAGGTATATCTAATGACGATACATAACATAATACCCGGGTTTTTCATTTGACCTACTTTTCAAGGTCACAGAGGTCAAAGTTCGGCAAAAGTTACGAACTTGGCATGTGTCGTCGTTTTCTCACCTAGCCATTTCATACCTTGCATAAATGTGTACTAGAGGGATACCTTCTGAAATACGAAGTTTCGGCCCGATCGCACATCCAATATGGCCGCCAGGCAGCGTTACCCGAAAATCATCGAAGTCTTGTAACATGGGAACGACTTCAGATT
>NMRB01000033.1:839606-855299 GCA_002633025.1 Notospermus geniculatus
ATTTCAAGAATAGAAATACAAGTGGAGACCAGGGTTACCACTGTTGACGTTACCATGGTTACTGGGGTCACTGCCCGATTGAATTTGACACATTACTTACTCAGCCCCAACTGTCTGTGGTGTTTGTCAGTTATGACCTGCAAGACTGTAACCAGTAGTTAAATGACTGGCCACAGTTAAGCCAAGTGCACATTTGCGACAAAACTCAATGCGGTAGGGGTGTTTTTTAAAATCGACTGACTCGGTTGAATGATGCGTCGACAGGGTTGGGACAGTTGATTTTAAAAAACACCCCTACCGCATTGAGTTTTGCCGCAAATGTGCTCTTGGCCTTAGAATTAGAAAATAAAACATTTGGCTGTAACGTTTGTCATTGCTTGAATAATTTGGACTGTCACACCAACCTTGGAAATGTTGCGTGATACAGAAAGATCGTTTTGTGGAAGCCCTACTGAGGTATATCTCAGAACAACCTGTCAGAGTTGAGGGGGTTGCTTTCATCCAAGAATCTCATACCCAGAGATTACAGTACGCCGCACAATTGAAGCGACGTGTCCCATCTGTGTACCACATGCAGCATCATGTGCGTACCGTCTTCGTATCTTTCGTGGACATCGCACGCCGTTGTGGAATTAGGCACGCAGTAAAGACATAACGTCATTTGCCTGTGGTGCACGGACGTCACGCACAAGAGACGCGTGACGTATCCGTACTATATGCAATGAATTGAAGCATATCTTCCACGTGACGTACGTGGAAGGTACAAGAATGAAGTAGGTCAGTTGTGCTCCTTACTGTAATCAATGAAGAAATTGGCCTGGAGAACGAAATGGTTCAGTTAAATACTTGGCACATTGAATTGTAATCTGCTCTGGAAAAGTGGAAATTGAAATGAAGCATCTGTGATAAATCAGTGCACCGTAACACAACCACTGATGACCTACCTTACGTATCCAAACTCTGACACTCTCCTGCCCCTCTACACACCCGAACACCAAGCATGCACGTACGTTGCCATCCGACGTTCCCCGTAGTTTCACAAACAAGGTTGTTGACATCCTCTTAAATTCGGAAACGGCCAGTTTAAGGGTATGTCGTAGACCTACACAGAGATCCTGGTGATGTTGTCAATGATGCCATGCATTACACAGTAGGTGGGGAGAAACTTGGCTGAATGGAATTGAAGAGATACACAAAGTCCTTTTGATAGGTTTGATTGTGACCAATTCTGTTTGGGATGGAGATAGTGGCTCTTAAATCAAAAGTTAAAGTTTGGGTTTATAGTCTGATATCAACAACGGTAGAGGTGTCATCTAACTTTACACTTTAACCCCAGTCTATCCTGAAACCTTTCAGTAGAACTCAGATGAGCTGCTCATTCAGCGCTACAATCTGAACATTTCCGACCGGTTAACTATTCGTGATGAAGTGACGAAGTTGCGAGTGGTGGTGCATCTGTAAATTAGTGTAACTACTTCATAAACTATCACATGAGTTTTGACCTTGACCTACTTTTCAGGGTCAGGATTCAACTTCACAAATTATACTCTCCTCTACTTTCACACGCACAATTAGGTAGCTGCATGCAAGCTGTTGTCAGAATTCGTATTTCCGCATTCCTTTGGGTCGCGCGAAGGTTGTGTCGGACTATACTAATGTGCACAACACCGAATGTATTTTGATCCAACTTGGCCTCTTTCCACCAGGGATCAATATATGAAAGACACATAAAAAATCACCATCTCACCATTACTTCCTGTCGAAAGCGGGGAGATATGCGATGGGCTCCCCATCGACATTGCTCTAGTTGTGTATCACTTTAAATTCTATTCAGCTGAGTTGTCACCAAATTCACAGAACGGCCACTTGTAGTCTGTATCGCATTTTGTGCATCATGCTGAAACTGTGAACTGTACCTTATCGCCATCCCTGACCTGTCAAAACATGTTATTTAATTTCTTCTAAGTTTCTATTCTTTTCAGGTTTCATTTCTTAAGGGTTATTCACAAAATGAGGTTCTTTTGTAAATGTTGAAAACAGCAGCTTAGCTTTTGAATCTGTTAAAGTGATTAGAGAAACTCAGTGCATTGAACTTCAGTAACATGACACATTTGTAGCCTACATATCACACGTTATGCATTGGTTTCATGTCTGTCATAGCTGATAGGCCTATCAGTCATGTTTTCAGGCCATTTCTTGGGCCATGTGGGATTAATCCCTGGCTCTTCGGTCCATCACATGGGACAGCAAGCCGTGGTGCCTTGTACCTTGTGCCTTTGGAAGGGCAAGTAAAAGATCCCATCCAAGTGATGAACATGAGTAGCTTGAGGGCCAGTGATGCTATGGCTTTGGCCCTGATGGAAAAATCCAATACAATACAATCCTGTTTTCCTGCATGCCCACAAAAGTTCGGGGACCTTATTCATGAAGCTCTCAGAACTTACGGGAGTACGTAAACTATTATCCCTTTGCGGGCAACCAATCAGCCCGACAAAGGATTTGCGTACCCTTAAAAGCTACGGAGGCTTCGTGAATAAGGTCCGTGGATTTGAACGTGTTGGGCCCTAAACAATGTTGGTGGCCTAAAGTACAAAAGTTATGTAAATGGTTGATTACAAAAATGGTAGTGTTACAAGTGGCATGCTACTGCTGCATCACCTCTTGCAGTGACCTTGAACTTTAACCTTGAAATTTGACCTTGACCTTGAACGCTTCTAATTGCCAATCACTTTGCTGCTGTTTCAACGTTTGCAATCACCACACGCTGTGTTACAGTTTGAGTTTCTGGTCAAGTTTGGCTTAATTGTCTGTCAACTTACATCAGGGTTTCCATGTGTTGCATCATTCGTGGCTTGAATCATTTACAGCAAATTCCATGAGTTCTTGGTCATTTACAGTAAATTTTGTGAGTTAGCAGTCAGTTACAGTAAATTCTGTGAACTCGGGTTCATTTTCAGTAAATTATGTGAGTCATTTACATTACACTTTGTGAATTCTTCACCATTCCATTCAATTTTGTCAGACTTGACACGGGCTCAACTCAACACACCAGAAAAGAACAAATTTAGTGTTTTTTTTCTATCTATAACGTATTGTATTTAACACTTGTAGACTCCTCGCATGCCCCGTTACTCAACCTGCCTGAGTCTCCCGTTAAGAACCGTTACCTTGGTAACGAGGTTCACGCAGAACAATCAACGCCAGCAGCCGCCCAACTTCAGGTAAGGCTTCGAGCCGGTCGCAAAATAATGATTTGAAAAGCCTTAGCAGGACTGAGGGTGCTTGAGAAATCTGCAACAAAATGATATTAAATGAGCACGTGTTTCCGTGTTTGGGATTTGCCTAGAACAGGAGCAGTCGGCTGTGCATATCGCCAAAAGATGGCAAGAAAGTTCTAGTGGACCAATACAAAAGAAAATTCTCCTGATTGGTACTTGCTCAGTCAACCATGAATTGGTCCCCAGGCATTGAATAGACGATATCACTCCAAAAGAGCGGAGCACCTTACGGGGGCAGCGTCATGACGTCCCACACGTCATTTCATGATGTCTTGAGGTGAGATGAAAAAAATCAGATTGTTTCACGACGTCATGATCACTGAAACAATCAGATTTTTTTTGAGTCGTGTCATGGCATTCAGATATGACGTGCGGGACGTCATGACGCTACCCCGTAAGGTGCTGCACTCTTTTGGAGTAATAGAGTCTATTTGGCCGTAGTTACTCCTATTGGTCGACTGACAGCTCCTATTATGGTGCGTTCCAGACACTTGAATCGTGGAACCCCGATCTTTAACATCACCTGTGTGGCCGTCTGGGGTCATTAGACATCAGTCCGCTACAGACTGATTTGTCCCTCGATCTTCACGTGTTCCAAGTCTATTTCCACTCTTCATCCTTCTTTCACTGCAAGATGCAGTTGCTTTCCCTTGTTCCCTGTGACATTGCCTTTGTCTGGCCTTGGATCATTTGATATGAGGGAGCTGCTGCTGAAGCTGATATTTAAAATAACTTGACCAAATACATGTATGCTAAAAATGGAAGATATCTTCCTTGAAATATTACCATGGCAACCAGGTCCCTCAGTCCTTGCTGGGTTTTCTCAATAGTTTTTACTAACTCATTGATTCCTATCACTAACCCTAAAGAGATAAAATCCCAAGTTTAAATATCTCGCCTCATTCAATAACCTTCACTAGTTCAGCAAATTTTAATCCCATGTTGAGGTGTGTGCCTGATATTGAAAATCAGGAGTCACCACCCCTCACAATCCACCCCAAATACAACCTCCACAACAGTTCATAAATCCAAAAGTGTACGTTGCTTAACTTCTAGTTCCGAGGCCAACGTGCCAACCACTAGGCCATAAAGGAAATCCTCCATGGTCGGTGGGTTGGGCCATCCCATATATCTGGGGTTCAATACACTTCTATCTGGTAGTTCATCAGTAAACTACTGTACAGTCTCATCGCTAGCGAAAATGCTGCAATGACCATGTTAATCACAAAGACAGCTCGTGTGAAGATTTTCATTTTAACGGTATTGCCGTTCTTCAGCTTATTTCCAGTGTCCACAACCTGTGCTACGGCTATGTTATCATACCAGGGACACCAAATGTGAAGCTAACGTTTTGCCAAAAATTTCACCTCCTTTTAAATTCGCACAAACACACGAACACCCACATTCCTAGAAAATAATATACGGCATGAAATCCTGGAGCAAATATCCCATTCTTGCTATCGAAGTGAATTTCTGATTAGCAACAGATCAGGGACCATATTCACGAAGCCTTTACAACTTGGCGTGCACGCAAATCTATTGTTTGGCTGCACATTCCCTATTGTTCACTGACTGCCTTACAGTAGATTTGCGTGGACGCAAAGGCTTCATAAACATGACCCCAGAATTTGTATGACATATCTTGACTTCATTGTCTTTAAAGAAATGCTTCATCTAAATTCAAATTGGGGTCATCATTGGTATGGTGATAACAAAGAGTCACCATTCATATGTAATCTTTATAAAATAGCTGAAGAAGTGGCTAAAAACAAAAAGAAAAAAGAAAACATAAAAAGCAAGATGTTTCTAAAGCCAGCAGCACACCAGGTGATATCACAAGCGATCTAATCACCACTGATCTTCTCGTCAGCCACAACAGACTAGGCGATAGCAGTTTTGGTATTGTTTGGTGGCGATTAAAGTGCTTGTGATATCATCTGGTGAGCTTCTGGCCATATACTCCAAACACATTTAAGAGCATATTCCTTCATGGCATTTTATACATCATTCAACAAAAATGACAACACACCAACCTCATTATTTTTTAAGATCACTACCTTAAGCCTGCCACACACTGGAGCTATCTGCTGAGCAAAAAGTCATTCGAGACCGTTTGCTCAGCAGATACGTGAGCTATCTGCTGAGCAAACGGTCTTGAATGACTTTTTGCTCAGCAGATAGCTCCAGTGTGTGGCAGGCTTTACAGACCTTTCCAACAAAGATGGTGGTCACCATATGATGTCAGAAGCCTACAATTCAATGGCCACTGGCACGCTCAGCTGGTCAAGCGGGCCGTGGGCACCAAAGGTTAGGTAAAATAATTGTCTGAGAGGATGCGTTTCGTAGTGTTATATATCATGCTTGGACCATGAACGGCCACAACATCATGTGGGAGAACTAGTAGGCCACCATCTTTGCTGGAAGAATGTCCATACACTAACACCACTTACATACACACCATAAACACCTTTGCGACCAATTTTTGCCGTTATAAAATGAGCAAACTTGATATGGTAACGGACTAGTTTATTCTGCGGCCAGGAATTGGTTCGTATAAGAAAATGACCCCTTTAGAATCTCCCGTTAGTTAGAAATCCTGCACACTACTCCCCAACACTCCCCTGCAAGTTCAAATGAAAAATAACCCTTTGATGTGATTTAGTGATAGGGAATGACCATTAACAGATTCGACCACAAAGGTTGCAGATTTCTTACACTTTGAGAAGTCAATTTCAGATCAGGATGTACACCAAAATCACAGTTGTGCAGTCACAGGTCTGGCGTTGCTGGGGTCCAGCTTCTCCTGTTGGTGATGGTCGGCATTGCTGACCACACAGCAGGCTGTTGATATCTTCGAATCAAAGTCCTGACACTGATGCTTTTGATATGATAATGTTGGAGGAGCTAGATCCCAGCAAACCCAGGTCTCTGTGACCTTACAATGTAATTTTGGAAGCTGTGCAATGTTCCCTGTGACCCCCCCCCCNCCCCCCCCCCCCCCCCCCCCAACTAATTGGCAGCTTGAAGGCATCTCTGTTGGTAGGGGCTAGGGGTCACTATCCCATCACAGAAATGGATGTATTTTGCAATGACTCTGAGCGCAACTAAATGTGTGATCTCTGTAACCTTATGGTCATTAGGCATAGACTTGTGATGGTTATGATTGTATGAGTTGAACTTACCTAGAGAAATGCATCTTGAGATTAAATAATTTGGTTTGAATGAATGTCCTGCTTTGTCCGTGGTGTAGATTTTGTTTAGTGTTCGTCAGTTCATCAGAACTCGTTCAAATTTTGCTTCAAAGTTGTTGTTGAAGGGAAAACAGGGTCAAAAATTTGAAGAAAATATTTAGTTTTAGACCAAAACTTAACTCATTCTGCCATCAAACATGTGAGAATTTACAAAAAAAACAAATTGCTTGAAAGAAAGATAGAAAAATATGGTTTTGATTCTATGAAAGTTGGAAAGGATTTTATTTTGTTTCGACTCTGAGCTTTTGTTGTGTTGCTGCAGTGTCTATGATTCCAACAGTACTGGTGTCATCCTCCAACAGGGCTTTGGTCTCACTCCTCTTCATGCACACAAATTTGTGTATGGATGAAGAGGAGCAAGACCAAAGCTCTGCTGTTGGAGAATGAATGGTATTGACTGTTGAACCTTCCAAATAGGCAGAATCTTCAGTCAGCACAATTATGTGTTGAAATTTTAATATTCTTACAAAACTAGACTTAAGATGACCTATAGACGATTCTCGAATTCGCAGATCTGTGCACTTCTGCTGAAATCTCAACCAGAACCTCGATCTGAAACCGGCTGATGGACGCCATCCATGATTCAGCAATGGTTGAGTATGATGCAACGTCTTCGACGTCACTGTCGTGGGGTTGTCTATTCAGCTTTAGTTATTGTTGAAAAAAGCACACTTTTAGTTAAGAGTTATGCTTTAGCTTTAGAGAGCTGGTAATCTCATGTAATGCATACATCATGAAGGTGACGAACAAGAATGGCAGATTTTTCAGCTCCAACACCTTTCTTACTCAAACTGCAGTTTTAACACCACCACCCTTCTCCATAATCAAAAACACACTTCTCTAAAATCAGACACTGATCAGTACACCATTTTCCTCCAATACATATGTATGTGTCAGTGTTTAGCTATCTGATGTGTTCTCCATATCTGCTTTTTCATTTATTTTCTTTCTAAATGTCTATTCCATGGATTTATGGAAAACCAATCTAGTGTTGGCAAATATGCTTTGTGAAGTTCCAATATGAATATGATTTAAGCTTACAATAATGCATAACCTTGGTGGTATTCCCATAATGCTCATTTAGCTCCCAGTTAAACCTGCAACTAAGGCAGTTTGAAGTTCATGACCTTTCATAGCACTTGCTTTCTGCAGTTTAATAGACACTATCACCCCAAAAGAGTGCAGCACCTGACGGGGCAGCGTCATGACGTCCCGCACCTCACCTCCGAATGCCATGATGTGACCCGAAAAAAGTCCAGTTGTTTCAGCGATGACGTCGTGAAACAACTTTTTTTCTTCACACTTAAGACATCATGAAATGACGTGTGTGACGTCATGACGCTGCCCCGTCAGATGCTGCACTCTTTTGGAGTGATATCGTCCATTGAAGTAAGTATAGAGGCTTTGCATATGACGTCACAAGCCGCCATGCTAGAGTACACATGCTGCAGAGGTGCAGCGAAGTGAGTGGTGCATGCCCCAATGACGTTACATCAAACAATGGCATGCTGCACTTCATGCAAGTCACGTCACGGTCGGCTCAGACCTCTGTTCCTTGTGTCCTCCAGAATGGGCGCCAGGATGACGTCATTGCAAAGCCTCTATAAGGTAATGCAATCACTAGGGGGCATTCCTCTCATAAAACTTTGTTGGTGAATGGAGGCACTGTTTGCTTCTAAAGAAGCCTGACTTAAGTAATTTTTAATTTGCAGATGCAATCGCGGGCAAAGAAGAAAAAGAAGAGGAAACCTCGTCCCCAGGACACAGATGAGTTTGTCTCCAGCGAGGAGGAGAATGTTGGGCGCCAGATTGTTCGACCGCCAGGAAGGAATATTGTCCTTTCTAATCGCAAGGGTGCATCCGACGAAGGGTCTGGTGCGGAGAGCCTGGACCTGAGGTTGGCGCCGAATATTCCAATATCGAACGTTGAGCTTTTGACGACAAGTGATTCAAATACGACCAACTCATTCGAAAGTGTTGCAGAGAAAAAAAGGTATGTTTATTTCGTGTCCACATTTTAAGCCTACATCTTTTCTGGAAGTAGGCAGTATTGGCCTACACCTTTCAGGAAGCTGGCGGTATCGGCTTACATCTTTCAAGCAGCTGGTGGTATCAGCCTACACCTTTCGGGAAGGTGGCGGTATCGGCCTACACCTTTTGAGAAGCTGGCTTCATTGGCCTACACCTTTTGGGAAGCAGGTGTATAGGCCTACACCTTTCGGGAGCTGGCGGTACTGCCTACTGGCCTGCACATTTTTAGCTCACCTGTGGTGAGCTTATACAATGGTTGTGCGTCCGTCGTCCGTCGTCGTCGTCCGTCGTCGTCCGTCGTCGTCCGTTAGCAGGGCACGTTCACAGGGAAAATGACGTACATCTGGCGGACGTATGGCGTATATACGGCATACGTCCGCCAGTCCTGGTTGCGTATATATACCGTATATAAAAGTAGCTAGATTCAATTTGTATGTACGTCGTCGTATATACGCAGGATATATGGCGCATGCCGTACGTATGCCATACGTACGGCATATACTCGGCGGATATATTTTTCCGTACGTAAGCCATACGTACACCGGACGTCCAGAGGATGATCCATTGTACTATACGGCGGATATAAAAGTAGCTGTACGTCCGCCGTATGTACGTCATTTTGCCTGTGTAACCGCTGGGGCTATTGATCTGAAACTTGGTACATATATACCCCTAGGTCATATGACCTATGACAACAAGTTTCGGTCCGATTCGATTCTTGGCTTGGCCACCAGGTGGCTAAAACTGAAAACACAAAAAGTGCAATAACTCCTGAACTAATGACATGATCATCTCCAAATTTTTATCANGAGGGGGGGGGGGGGGGAACGGACCAGGTTTGCCCCCAGGATCCGCGCCTGAGTACATTGAAACTGAGACTAATCTACATCCTGCTCAGCCACGCAGGGTACTTGAAGTAATAGATTGATGAATGAAAAGTCAACATCTCAGTCCTTCCTATATTTTACTGTGAACAGAGAAAACCTTTTCAGCGCTGCTTTAGCTGATCAAATTTGTATGCAGTTGTTTTTGCGGCCACTGCAAGGTGTCAAGACACACCCGAGCAAGCAGCGCAATGAGTTAGAGGAAGTGGAAAGGAGCGCTTACTACATTATGTTCTTTCAGAAGAAGGTAAAAAAGAAAAGCGTGTAGTCTGGCAAATGGAGGCCTCAAATAAGACAATTCAGTGCGACTTTGACCCTGTGACCGGGAAGTATACTGGATGCCACCAGGGGACGTACCCAGGAGGAACAGGAAGTGCTGGCTGCTCTCCTGGGGGAGGGTCACAAGGCCGAAGGTGTTACGTCGAAGACTCGCGGTCACTTGACGGATGTAGTAGGAAAAAGCCAGGATACTGCGAGCCGGAGGTTTTTGTCCTCGGGAGCCAGCCGAAGTCATTGGAGTGCAATCGTAACAGTAACGGCACCATGAGCAGTTCAAGCACAAGCAGCGTGGTTACTGTCATCAATAATGATTCCGACAGAGGTTCACATTCTGGCTTTAAGAAGAGTCCAAGTAATTCTGCGAATGGGAAGAGTTCTAGTCCGACAGGGGGGTACGGCTGCAAGGGTCCACACTGCAGTGGAAATGGTGGTGGGAACGGGAAACCAGCAGTGCCACCGAAGCGGAGTCCGCCGGGAGTTGCAGTTTCCGGGCGTGATAGCCCAGCTCGTCCTGCACCAGTTGCTGCTCCTGCGGTTGGTACGGGATCCGCTGGTCGTGGGAAGCCTGCAGTGCCGAAGCGTAACCCAGACACAACTCTGTCGCATAGTACACCACCACACAGTCCGATGACTAGCCCTAGCCGCCGCAATCCTGGGCCACCACTGACGGCAAAAAACTTGAGTGAGCTGAACGGAGGACGCCACGCGGACCACGATCATGATGACTGTTCAGCTCAGGGTAAGTCTCGAGCAGGTTCCTTCCTTGTTGTTCAGCTGTGTTTAGTAACTGCCTTGTGATACAAGACTTGATCATATTTGGGATTTAGGCCTGCATTGACTAAACCACTTGATCCATTTAATTGGCTACTGAACGAACTGAAAATGTGACCCGTCACAGCAAAACCCGTCTCAAGTCGCACAAGATATGAACCAGGATGAACCAAAATAACTCCAGGAGATAAAGGAAGAAATGTAATCACTCAGATTTTACAAAAGACAGACGATATGTGGTTTTGTGATGATAGGTCACAAATGTGACTCGCTCTAGCAAAAGCAGGCGCTTGTCGCAAGTGATCATCATTGGTCATCAGTTTACTCAACTATTATCGCTCCTGTCCACTACTATGGTCAACGTGCAGAGATATACATTTCAGCTATTGTGTCATAAGACCGTTAACCCTTTCGTCTGTTGCGACATGGACCTACTTTTGCTAGAGCGGGTCACACATGTTTTGAACAAAAGAAGACATTCTGCCACATAAAATTTGACAAGAATAGTATTTTCTCCTCTAATCCAGGTGATGATAGTGGCGTTGGTTCAAGTAATGGGGACACTGACACGAGTAGCGGTCAGCGGTCTACTGAAAGGATACCAAGGGTTGTTGGATCAGGAACAGCAGCTGGAAGTGGGGCCGCTAAGAAACAGTAAGTATTGGACAACACAACAGTTTTATGGCCTGTTAGTTTGTGTTCAGTTGGGACTATGCAGACATCCGAGCCTTATCTGTGGTTGGGCATTCCACTCCACAACCTATTAAAGGGACCCTACAGGCAGCTGGCTATTAGGCTCATATCAGTGCGGTCACTTCATCACAGGTGGCGCTAGCAACTGACAACTTGTGGATTTGGCTCAAATGTTGATGTTTAGTATATCCCAGAAGAGGCCATGCCACCCTAAACCACCTTGCCGTGAGCCGCCTAGAAGACCACACCCACTTTTTGTCAAAAATCCCATCACCTCTAATGTAGAAATCAAAACCACCAATTACCGCCGGCAGTGCCACAATCCGCCATGTCTCCAGACGATGATACCGCCTTAACCCATTATACTCTTCTCTATTCAGCTTAATGCAGTGGCATATCATGGCGGTTCAGGGCGGTGAAGGTTACAGATGGAAAGTGCAAAAAAATAGGCGGCTCTATTGGGTTAAGCCAGTGTGTAGGCCTGGTGTTACACCAATTTCACTCATTCTGTCATCCTATCTCTCTCCTTTCAGTTTCATGATGACGTTCACATTGTTCGGCCTTCTTGGTTTAATCGGCGGAGTATACAGTAAACTTATTACGGAACCTGAGATCACCGTCACAATCTATGCACCGAGGGGTATCATAAAAAGTGGGTCTGAAGTCTACTCTAATGTTGATGAGCCTTCCTTAGTTGATACATCAAAATGGCACAAGCAGACCAAAATTGTTTGGTATGGTAAGTTGACTTGGAAACTGGACTTGTTGTATAGACCTCGTGAACAAAGACGGTGGCCTACTTGTCTCCCACATGACGTTGTGACGTCCAAGCATGATATAACACTACCAAACACATCCTCTCAGACAATTATTTTACCTAAACTTTTGTGCCCATGGCCCGCTTGACTATGTAGCTTAGCGAGCCAGCGGCCATTATTGAATGGTAAGCTTCTGATATCATATGGTGTAAAAGTACGTAGCCTCATAAGACTGCTTGACTCATGTTCCATGTTGCAACCATTTTCCATCAGGGCCAAAGCCACAGCATTATTGGCCCTGCAGGTAGGGGCCATCTCAAGTTACTCATGTTGTTCACTTGGATGGGGTCTTTTACTTGCCCTTGCAAAGAAACAAGGTACAAGGTACCATGGCTTACTGTCCCAGGTGATGGACTGAAGAACCAGGGATGATTAATCCTGTGTGGCCCGGGATACGAACCGAGGACCTGCCGCTTGCTAAGCGGACGTGATAAGCTCTCGGCTATCAAGCTCCAATCATTCATGACACTGAATGGCATCTCAACATTTCAGAAGTGAAAGACGCTTACCTGCCCAATCCAGAAAAGTTCCGGAAGACATGCATCAACACCAGATGTACGGAAGGTTGCGACGTTCTGACGGGCAAATGTCTTTGCCCCAGTGGGCAGATTCCTGATAAAACTATACCAACGACATGTGTAGGTAAGTTCTGTGTTACAGCGTTGAGGTAGGTCAGAGAATTCAGATGATTTTGCACGACCCCACGAGACGCTGTCTCGCCTCAGGAACTCCCAAGTCCATGGTTGTAGGAGTTTCAAAACACACAAATATTATTTTACTGTTTTCAATCCTCCTACATGAGACTTGGTTTTGTTCAGAAAACTGGCACTGCAGTCGCAAGCCCGTGTACATCACAGTGACTGAATGAAACTCGGAGCAACTAGTCGCTGGGAAGTTAAACATGTGCTACTTGTGGCGACTGGTAAAATCTCAGTTCCAGCGAGTTGCAAGGGTGCGTACATCGACCATTTCTGGCGACTGATCAGTTGCCTCCAGTTCCAGCTATATCCTCCCAGTCGCCAGGTGGCTCATTGGCAACTAGTTGTCGTCAGCCTCAAGTGTGATGTACGCTAGGCTTAAGGTTCCATTCGTGAGCTCTGACAAATCTTCCTGTATTTTCAGACTTGAACGAGTGTGCCGCTAACCGAGCCCATCGCTGCAGCCCTGATGCCATCTGCAAAAACGATCCCAAGAAACCTGGAACATATGAGTGTACTTGCAAGTCTGGTTACTATGGAAACGGAGAATGGTGTAAAAGTATGTTTAAATTGCCCCCAAATCATTCTAGAGTCTGATATATTTTTCAGTGGCTTTGAAGAACTGATTCGAGTGGATAGTGGGGGAAGTTGGACCAGTCAATATATTTTTAGTCATTGACCTTTAAATGATGGAAATTTATCAGCCTGTGGAATTTTTTTCTCAGGTTGAGTCTGAGTAGGATGTGTGGTATTTGTTGAGAGATACTGACCACAGCTGTGATACAGGGTGGCCCAAAAAAATGCACAAGTACTTCCACCAGCCTCAGTCCCAAACCACCAGTATGAATGGATAGAGAATCTTTCTAGGAGAAAAATAACACCAAGATACAGTACAGATCACAAGTTACAATGTACGTGCAGGTTTATGCAGATAAAAGACCCTGAGTTACACGTAACTTATGCGTAACATGGCTCGTTGGTTACGCGCAAGTTACATGTAACTTACACATAACTTACGCATAATTTACGCGAATTAGTTATGTCAGTTGTGATTTGTACTGTTCCTCGATTTGGTCCAGTAGTTTTAGCTGCAGAGCAATTTTTGTGAAGCATACGGTAGTCAGAGGTCTTTAAGTACTGTAACTTTAACGGCGAACTGCAAATTCAGCATGATTAGGGCCTCGACTTTGCTTTACAAATGTGTGGCAGTCGAATGTCGCGTTTGAGGAAAGTGTTAATGGCTTTGGTGAACCCGCACATTTCAATAGCCGAAATGTACTACGTAACAGGTAAACAGCAGATCAATGCACAGGCAATCTGACAGCCCTTGTTGATCACACAGCGACATCCGACAGGTTTTCCTAGATCACCACACAAGTAGGGTCTGGAGCTCGAACCACCGGACCAAATCAGGATATCTTGGTGTCTTCTTTCTTCTAGAAAGATTCCCCATCCATTGATATCAGCGGTTTCAGATTCTGGGTTGTGGAAGTATGCTTGTGAATTTTTTTGGCCACCCTGTGTAAAAAAAAAAGTCCCCCTTGAAATGACCTAACACTACTATCAGCTCTTCAAGGCTTGCATGCCGATTACAGCTTAGTTTGATTTTTCTTTACATGTGTGTGCAGGCATGGTTATTTTGTCTATCAGTCCCTCCAACACTCGTTTCAATTTCCGTGTAGTTTGTCCAGGATCTTGAGCAGACTTCCAATCGCAGAAACTTTACTTATACTTTGTAGTGCATTTGATACAGGGTAGTTACACCCAAATCGCAGTTATAAGGTCACAGAGGTCTGGCCTTGCCGGGGTCCAGCTTCTCCTGTTGGTGATGGTCGGCATTGCTGACCACACAGCACGCTGCTGATATCTTCGAATCAAAGTCCTGACACTGACACTTTTGATATGATAATGTTGGAGGAGCTAGATGCCAGTGGCAACGCCAAGTCCCTGTGACCTTACAACTGTGATTTTGGTTTATCTTACTGAAGTGGGAATGGTACAGCATACATGTAGATGCATTTGAAAAGACTTGAATAAAGCTTGAATAGTCTCCGAGCTAATTCAAGCTTTCTTCACAGGGCTTAGCTTTGCATGGGTTTTGGTTGCCCAAATGCATGGTTGATACTAAGTCTTCTTAGGCTTTACAATAATCAGGACCATGATCTATGAGCATTCTGTCAGCTCTCTGTGGTAATACCCCAAGAAACATCGTCGTGTAATCCATTGTTCTGTTTGATGCCCCTCGCATACCCTCGGAGTCAGTTTGTGATGTCTACGTGCAGCCTGTTTCATACATACCAATGATACTACACCTCAAATGTTTCTCTGATATTCCACACAACCAAATATTTTTGATTAGGAAAATTAGTGCTACTCCATGTGAGAGTTTTCTTATGGAAGTTGGCTCTCTATGGGCAGCTCAGCCATTGGCATCTTAAAGAGACTGTCTCACCTTAAGAACTTTAATTTAAAATGTCCCTCTAAAAACCTGGATGTTGTATAAGATGTAACACTTTTGATCAAAGAAAGTGTTTCATAAACAACATCCCACTAATTAGCGTCTATAGACAATTCTCGAATTCGCAGATCTGCACACTTCCGCCGACATCGTAACCACAACCTCGATCTGAAACCAGCTGACATGATGCAGTCCATGATTCAGCAATGGTCGACTCTGATGCAATGTCGTCGAAGTCACTGTCGTGGGGTTGTCTGCGTCACGTCATTCAGTTTCAGACCGAGGTTGTGGTTGAGATTTCAGCGGAAGTGCACAGATCTTTGTTGTTTACGTCATTTTGAGAACGGTCTATTCCTTTACGTATACAACTTTTAATAAGCTTGATGAAGACGTATGTAAAAAGTAAAAAACTATGTGAAGTTTTTAAGGTGAAACAACCCCTTTAAGGCAGTCGTTTGTGTCTCAGCAGACGTAAGGGAACCAACAATAGTAATGGGGAACCCGCATGACGGTTTATCCCGATAGGCCGGTG
>NMRB01000033.1:856168-877393 GCA_002633025.1 Notospermus geniculatus
GATATCTTGGTGTCTTCTTTCTTCTAGAAAGATTCTCCATCCATTGCTATCGGCGGTTTCAGACTCTGGGTTGTGGAAGTATGCTTGTGAATTTTTTTGGCCACCCTGTGTAAAAATATTTCTTAAGGAAGTCCCACTTGAAATGACCTAACACTACTATCAGCTCTTCAAGGCTTGCATGCCGATTACAGCTTAGTTTGATTTTTCTTTACATGTGTGTGCAGGCATGGTTATTTTGTCTATCAGTCCCTCCAACACTCGTTTCAATTTCCGTGTAGTTTGTCCAGGATCTTTGAGCAGACTTCCAATCGCAGAAACTTTACTTAGACTTTGTAGTGCATTTGATACAGGGTAGTTACACCAAAATGGCAGTTGTAAGGTCACAGAGGTCTGGCATTGCCGGGGTCCAGCTTCTCCTGTTGGTGATAGTTGGCATTGCTGACCACACAGCAGGCTGTTGATATTTTCGAATGAAAGTCCTGACACTGACGCTTTTGATGTGATAATGTTGCAGGAAAAGCTAGATGCCAGTGGAACGACAGGTTTCTGTGACCTTACAACTGTGATTTTGGTTATCTTACTGAAGTGGGAATGGTACAGCATACATGTAGATGGCAAGATGCATTTGAAAAGACTTGAATAAAGCTTGAATAGTCTCCAAGCTAATTCAAGCTTTCTTCACAGGGCTTAGCTTTGCATGGGTTTTGGTTGCCCAAATGCATGGTTGATACTAAGTCTTCTTAGGCTTTACAATAATCAGGACCATGATCTATGAGCATTCTGTCAGCTCTCTGTGGTAATACCCCAAGAAACATTGTCGTGTAATCCATTGTTCTGTTTGATGCCCCTCGCATACCCTCGGAGTCAGTTTGTGATGTCTACGTGCAGCCTGTTTCATACATACCAATGATACTACACCTCAAATGTTTCTCTGATATTCCTCACAACCAAATATTTTTGATTAGGAAAATTAGTGCTACTCCATGTGAGAGTTTTCTTACGGAAGTTGGCTCTCTATGGGCAGCTCAGCCATTGGCATCTTAAAGAGACTGTCTCACCTTAAGAACTTTAATTTAAAATGTCCCTCTAAAAACCTGGATGTTGTATAAGATGTAACATTTTTGATCAAAGAAAGTGTTTCATAAACAACATCCCACTAATTAGCGTCTATAGACAATTCTCGAATTCGCAGATCTGCGCACTTCCGCCGACATCGTAACCACAACCTCGATCTGAAACCAGCTGACATGATGCAGTCCATGATTCAGCAATGGTCGACTCTGATGCAACGTCATCGAAGTCACTGTCGTGGGGTTGTGTGTGTAACGTCATTCAGTTTCAGACCGAGGTTGTGGTTGAGATTTCAGCGGAAGTGCACAGATCTTTGTTGTTTACGTCATTTTGAGAACGGTCTGTTCTTTTACGTATACAACTTTTAATAAGCTTGATGAAGACGTATGTAAAAAGTAAAAAACTATGTGTAGTTTTTAAGGTGAGACAACCTTTTTAAGGCAGTTGTTTGTGTCTCAGCAGACGTAAGGGAACCAACAATAGTAATGGGGAACCCCCATGACGGTTTATCCCGATAGGCCGGTGCTTTGAGCGATGTGACCGGAGCAGCATCATTGACGTCATTGTAGGTGTTGACATGGTATCATGAAAAAATGACCTGAACATTTTCTACAGGTATAATGAGAAAAAACCCTTAATTTTATTGGCATTGTATCTCTTCATTTTACAAAAAAAGGGAATGAGATTAAAAGAAAATTTCATCTGCAACACAGTGATTTAAGTTTTACTGTCGGGCGACCAACACAATTGGTTTATTTTCATGCCAGAAATAAATGGAAACGTTAGAAAAAAGAAATTTCAGTCACATTGTTCGCATGCTACTTTGTGACGTTAGTTCTGCGGGTACCCCATTGCTCATTTAGAGTCAACTAAATTTCTCACGTGGAGAGGCAGCTTCAGCTTCTGACATGTGAGAATGGACAGTATAAATTGGGAAGGTTTCAAATATCCCCATGTCTTTGTCTCCTGCGCGTTGCTCCTTGTCTGCGGCTCGTCTTTTGTTGGTGTTTTTGGCTGAAGGTGTGTTTCTTTTATCAGAGCTTCCAGATGTCACGTTGAGTCAAGTTAAGCGCTCCGCTGACGGCCTCCATTTTGATTCCGCCAATGTTCATGTTCATGGTAACAAAATGGATATTTTTCTTTTCGCTGTAGACGCTGTATATGCATGTTGCTTGCCTGAAGTGCATATTAGGCCAATTTTGGTTCAAAGTGGAAAAGCTTCTCCCCCAAATCTGGTGTTTCCATGCGTTATTCTGCTTCAGTGTAAATATTTTTAACATATATAGATTTTGTCTGTAACATGTAATGTAAAATGTGATGTGACTTTGTGTGGCGTTGTGTGCTCGGCATAGGTCAGGCCTACTTTCCTTTAAAGAATGAGATGGCCCAGTGGAAAGAAATTGTGAAATATCCCTTGTCCTATTTACATGTATGTCTTTTACTATTTCCCCTTTTAATAGGCAATTGAGGAGCCTTAGCCTAGTGGTTTTCACGTCTGCTAAGCAAGCAGGTCCCTGGTTCAAATCCAGTCCGGGCCATATGGGATTAATTATCCCTGGCTCTTCAATTCCATCGCATGGGACAGTAAGCCGGGTACTTTGTACATCATGCTTTTGCAAGGGCAAGTAAAAGACCCCATCCAAGTGAGGAACATGAGTAGCTTGAGATGGCTTCTTCCGTACTTACCAGGGCCAACAAGTCTATGGCTTCCGCCCTGACGGAAAAATCTAATACAAATAGGCAATTTACCATTGTTAGTTAATTCCTTCAACTTACATTAAGACCATGACATAACTGGCTACGTGCGTTTTCTACGGGCTGTGCTGCCCACAATGAGCCAACTATTGCACAAAAAAACTCTCACACAGAGACATCTTTACCAATAACCTAAATGTTGTTGCTAAGTAGGACTGTAACCCGAACTGATGTCATGAGTTCTAAGAAAGCTTTTAGCGTCTCCGAAAACACTCTGTGCACAACTACGCCTAAAACTCCATCTAAAACAAGTACATTTGACATATTTCTAAATGTTGCCCCCTTTCACTGCTTTTATGTAGCATTAATCTGTAGGGTGATTTGTTTTAGACAAGGGTTACCGATTGTCATAATTTAAACCTATCAAATCAGATGTGATCATACAGTTTTTATTGTGAATTGAAAATGATGTATCCAGCTTTAAAAAGACTGCACACCTGGCAACAAGCTACCCGGTAGAGTTTTTGCCAGAGGGGTGGAGTCCACGACAGGCTACAGTGCACCTGTGTGGGGTCCTTTAGGCCGGGTTCAGGCATGGATACAAGGGGAGGGGCACACCTGGCATCCCCCTTTCGGCCAACAAATCTGTAACATCGACTGTAAAATTCTGAAATTTGGAGCAAAGAATCAGTGAAATTCACCACAGATTTCAATGTTTCTAGCACAGTCTGCCCAATCTTTTCTGAAATCTTGGATCCACCCCTGGAGTTTACGTAGAGGTATACGGTATATGGACACGCTGGGGAACAATGGCCTAATAAAGGGTTCATGACATGAAACCGTTGTTTGCAAGCATGTCCATATACCGTGTACCTCTATGTAAACTCGGCCTCACTTGGGGTTTATTATGACGCCATGTACAGGGTGGTCCATAAAAAACGGCCTATTATGTATTGAGATAGAATCTAAAATAGGTTGTTTTTTGTGGACCACCCTGTAATGATGATGATGATGATGATCAAGTTAAGAGTATGTAACTTTTCAAATAAGGACAATCTTTATTCATACTCATAATTATGACAATAGGTGACACTTGCATGATGATAGACCTTAGATAATTTAGACAGTGTGTGCTAATATGATGTGTTAGGCTTAATCTATCTAAGATATGACTGGAGTGTGCTATTAAATGATGCATATTTTTGACAGCCATTCATTAAAGTTGATTGAGTTATTGCTACCTGTATACTTTGTATCAAAAATCAATTACCCACCTCCCCAATCAATCACGTGTCATAGTCTGTAAAGTCCGGCAACATCTAACTACGACCCAATGGAATGCGTAAGTTAGGAAATTGATAGTTGGATTTTCTTCGGACATTTAATCACACGCAGCTCTTGAATAACCGGTGCACAGCGCGAACAATCGAGGAACAACCACAACTGGTCAACAGGCATGATCAAAAACTGCAAAGCTCTGCCATATTACATGACTTCCGCATTCCATTGGGGCTTAGTTACATGTAGGTGTTGCCAGACTTTAGCCAGGAGCACCCCAGTTGATTTTACAATCAATCTAATCACTGTTGATCTTCTCGCCAGCCACTGCAGACTAGAGGATATCGGTTTTGGTATTGTTTGATATTGAGCAATCATTTCTGGCGAGAAGATTCCACGCATCGCTGTCCAGTGCACACCTCGCGTCGACAGCTGATTTTGCTCACTCCTAGCCACACAGAAAGTCCGATAGTGCTACCGGCGCCTATCGGCAGTTAGTTATAACATATTTTCCCATTAACTAAACCGCCGATAGGCACCGAAAGCATTGGACTTTCTGAGCAGTCAGCTCAGATTGCTTGTGATATCACCTGGTGTATGCTGTTGGCTTAAGGTGACTACATACCGTATACATTTGGTCCCCGTGGAATCTGTCTGGCTTTGACTTACTACCTGATCAGAGGCTTACTGTACCTGCAAAAAAATTTGTGTTGTATGACATATTTCACTGGGAATGGAAGGGACACAACAATTTCTTGCTTAAAAATTCCATTGATGCTGACTTATGCCATACCGCGACAATGCAATCTCTCTTTCCAGATTGTCACACACCATGTGAAAAAGGCTGGTACGAGACGGAAAACTGCAAAAGTGGCAAACGCAAGGTTTGCAGCCGTAAGTTAGCAAACTTTTTCTGCTTTGACAACGGACTTTGCAAAGTACATGTATGTTGTTTTTAGGCTGTAAATGATTTTTTAGCTCACCGGGTGAGCTATTACGATGGTGAAGCGTCCGTCGTCGTCCGGCGGCGTCCGTCGTCGTCCGTCGTCGTCGTCGTGTTCTGTTAGCAGGGCACGTTTCGTAACCGCTGGGGCTATGGATCTGAAACTTGGTACATACATAGCCCTAGGTCAGATGACCCATGACACCAAGTTTCGGTCCGATTCGATTGTTGGCTTGGCCACCAGGTGGCCAAAACCAAAAACACAAAAAGTGCAATAACTCCTGAACTAATGACTGGATCATCTCCAAATTTTTATCATAGGTGTATCTAATGAGGATACATGACATATGTAACGAGTTTTTGATTTGACCTTCTTTTCAAGGTCACAGAGGTCAAAGTTCGACAAAAGTGACGAACCACTCACAGTTTGTTATTATTTCACCGAGCGACTTCATATTTTGCATAAACATGTATTGGAAGGGTACCTTTAAAAATACCAAGTTTCGGCCCGATTGGACATCCAGTATGGCCGCCAGGTGGCGTAACCTGAAAATCAAGTAAGTGCTATTACTCAGGAACGGCTTGACGCAGAGGGTTCAAATTTGATATTTACCTCCATCTAGATGACCTTTACATGCACGCCAAATTTCAGCCTGATTTGACTTCAAACATGGCCACCAGGTGGCGTAACCCAAAAATCATCAAAGTGCTGTAACTCAGGAACGCCTTAACCCAACGCGCTCTAATGTGCTATGTGGGCCCCTGCAGATGACCTTTATGACCATGTGAAGTTTCGGCCCAATGGGCCACCAGGTGGCCCAATGGGCCACCAGGTGGCGTAACCCGAAAATCATCAAAGTGCTATAACTCAGGAACGACTTGACCCAAAGCACTCCAATGTGCTATGTGGTCCCCTGCAGATGACGTTTATGTGCATGTGAAGTTCCGGCCCGATCGAACATACAATATGGCGCCAGGTGGCATAACCCAAAAATCATCAAAGTCCTAGCTGGGAGTGAGTTGACCGAGATTGCTCATACCACTGATATGTACTGATATGTACCCTCTGTCATTAGACTGTTATGTCCAACCCGGTGAGCACATGGTCCATGGACCATTTCATTTCTGATTCATTACAAAAAGCTAGTGCTGAATATAAACATTTTGAAAATGTTCAGAGGGTTCATGTAAATGTAATAGTGTTGGCGCTCCTACAAGCCCGGGCTACCGGGAAATTCCCTTTAGCTCAGTCGGTAGAGCATTTGACTTTGAAGCACGAGGTCTCGGGTTCGAAACCCAGATTGGACCCTCAGCTTTTTCAGCTGCTACATAAAATACTGTTTACATGTAGAAAACTCAGTGGAATGTTCAAGGCCTAGGCCTAACGTGACTTACAAATTCCTTCCTATCTCTTGTAGCCTGTTCCAAGAGTTGCAAGGCGGGATTTTACATCACCAAGCGCTGTGGAGTGAAAACTGACATAGAATGTACAGGTTGGTATTGAGGTTCTTCACGTGATGTCACATTTCCATGACGACACGATGCCGCCATATTGGCCGTCAAAATCTCAAGCGACGGCATGAACACAGTGTCAACACAATGTCAGGCGTCATGACGTGATAGTTTTGACATCATTGCCAGCCATTTGACGGCCAACATGGCCGATTCTTTGCAGTCACGTGACCGTTTTGACGTCAGTGAAGAACCTCTATTCAAGGATGAAGCTGCCAAATTTTGCTTGTTCAGGATCGTACATTGATCAGCTGATTGTCTTAACTCCTTCACTGCCCATAAACGTATATATACCTATAGATAAGTTTTTACTGATGGTCCATAACATATAATATACGTTACCTCAGTGTATCTGTAAAGTCTGGCTACAAAAATAGCAGAGCTAGGTGAAAAAATCGCTAACCATTGGGTATTTTAGGGGTACAAAATAAAAATAGGGTTAGGGTTAGGATGGGCAGTGAAAGAGTTCATTTCAAGTGAACGTGTATATTGATTTTGTTTCAGAATGTGCTCCAATGTGTAAGGGTAATGAGTTTGAGACCTCACCATGTGCTGGACAGGCCAACAGACTTTGTAAAGGTAATGATAACGTTAAATCAACTCTTGAAATTCTCATAGTTCTCCTAAAATGATGTTTGTTAAAGGGTCATGACACTGCCACTTCTTGTCGACAGCCGGTGCCGCTGGTGGTGATTGTATCGTTCTCCAATGCCATAGTTTTGCTTTTCGCTCCAGTGTTGGATTCATTCATTCATTCATTCATTAGTACAGGATAGGTAAGGAATCCATTGCCCCTTTAACTATGTGTTTTTGATTACAGATGTATCAAGAATTTCCCAACCATCTGGATCACGGAATGTGCAATATGAAGATTTGAGAAAAGTCGTGGATGCTAAGTCTAAGTCGTTTACCTTCATTGGAGGAAATAACAGTACGATGACATTGGAGAGAGGTAACAGATTCCTTTGTTTATCACCAGTACCATATTTTCTGGCATAAGACATGCGGCTTTTTTTTGAGAAAAGGCCCCCAAATTCGTGAGTGCGGGTGATACAACAGTGCAGTTCTTATGTGGATTAAGGCCTATACTCGGCCCTAAAACCGTGCATAATTTCACGGAAGCTGTCTAAAATCCATGCTTTATTGTTCCTTGCATCATGTCATAGGCCTATTTTCATGAATCTGCACAAAATTCTGGCGTAAAACATGTCAAATCTAGGATGAACAGCATGGGTATTCCCAGCGAAGCCATTTTGTTTGGTTGAAAACGAGGCTTGTTCTAGTTCAGTTAGTTCGAGTACCTGAGTTATAGACTGATTCCTGGTCCCACTGTTGTGTCAGCTATGTTGGAACCAGGAACCAGTCTACACGAGTTGGTGACCGACCTGGTACTGGGTNAAGGCCGTCTCACACGAGCGCCGAGTACGGCGTCAACTAGCGCGTTTTGAAAACGCCGACAAGCGCACTATTTAGCGCATAGTTGACGCCGTGTGAACGCACGTCCTGCGTTTTCAAAACGCAGGCCCTGCGTTTTCGTGCGTTTTGACGACTTCCGGTACGTAGCGTCTCTTCTCTTTGACGCAGAGAATGCGATAAATTAACGCAAGGTAGGCGTTTGTAAACGCGCAGTGCGTTTACAAACGCTGCGTTTTCCTGCGTCTCATGCGTTTTCATGCGTTCTCGTGCGTTCTCATGCGTTTTCATGCGTTCTTAAACGCAGCGTTTGCGTCAATAGACGCACTCCTCTGCGTTTTCGAAAAAGTTTTGGACATGTTGAAAACCAATGCGTTCACCCAGGGGTCTGCGTTTACAAACGCAGAGTTGGCGCACGCAGTGCGTCAACCTTGCGCTCATTTCGGCGTTTCATAAACGCCCCTAGGCGCACGGCCTAAACGCCGGATAAAACGCTCGTGTGAGACGGCCTTTAGACACACACGCGCAATGGGGTACCAGCAATACAAAAGGCGGCGCTGGTCATCAACGTGGGTAAAACGCAAGTGCGCATGCTTTGCGATTGTTGAACGTCATCGGGCGTCGGGCGCCATTCTGACGTTACAAAAAAACTGCGTCATTCACAACCCATGACTTCGATCATTGGCCTGTCGTTTATGCTAAAATGGTCAACTTTATCTATTAAATTCATCATGTTCCCGCAAAGATTTTTGCTCAAAAGCAATAAGATATATTTTAGCAGTTCTGTACTTAATGACAGAAATGTAAAATTAGAAATTGAGTGCAATGTTTTAGTTATATTTGGCCTAGAAACAGGGTGCTATTGAGAATTAATTGGAAAATAACGTTAGCCTCACTTTCAATGACGCAGTTCTGACCAGGTTGATAGTCAGCGCCGCGTCGCGGATTAGGTTTGCTGGTACCCCGTAATCGTTCGATTTCAGAAGAACTGATCTGGTCACCCCATGATTACCAAAGTGTCAATCGCGTGCATATGGATAAACAAGCAATCATTCCTTCATATTCACTTAAACCCACGGTTATGCGTCCGCGAATGACTCCTGTTTAGCCACGCGATTTGACTACAGACGTTCAAAAGAAAATCGCACTTCGTAAATACAGCCCATAACCTTTTTGGATGTAGACTTTTCCAACAAAGATTGGTGGCCTACTAGTTGTCCCACGTGACGTCATAGCCATTCATTGTCCAAGCATGATATAACACTACCAAACCCATCCTCTCAGAAAATTATTTTTACCTAAACCTTTGTGCCCGTGGCCCGCTTGACCAGCTCAGCGTGCCAGCGGCCATTGAGTGGTATTAAGTGTCTGACGTCATATGGTGAGAACTGTTAGACCACCATCTTTGTTGGAAAGATGATTTAAGCGGGTCTGTAAGCTTGAAATATGTTTGAATTTCGATAGGAGGCATTCATATTTTTGAATTGAATACTAACGGAGCTTTTTCTTCAAGGAGGCTTCCTCTGAGAATCATCACCTGTAACATCCAACATTTTCAAATTCTAAAAAAATTTGTCATGAACCAATGAACCTATAGGGTGTTGTGTATTTGCTGTTGTCATTGTTCCTATTTCATCTTGTTTTTGTCGTCATGGCCCCTTGGCATGTCGCCAATCCTTCCACCCACATTTGACACACTGTCAAACAGATGATTTAAAATGGCTGTTACAACACTTTTAAGAGGTCGGTTGTCAATAAGGCCCCTATTATATAGAGCTTTACGCTATTCGGTATTCACTATTCAGTATACGACATACCGGTACTATTTGGAAAATTGGACATGCACGATACAAAATATAAGCGAATAGCATGCCCTCAGAATAGTTCAGTCTTATGTAAACCACTCACTGAAATAACCTTGCTCATTTCACACTACATGTACAGTACCTTGCACAATTGACCTCCCTTCCGCGCCGCGCACCATCCGCGTACTGCATGCAGCATCATTCACGTACCATCCTCGTATCTTCCGAGGACGTGGCGCAGCGTCATGGAAGGCATGCAGTGAAGACGTAACGTCATTCACCCGACGTCGCGCAACAGAGACGCGTGACGTACCCATACCATACGTGATGAACTGAAGCCTACCTTCCTCGTCACGTACGGGGAAGGTACGCGGATTTAGGGAGGTCAATTGTGCCAGGTACTGTATACACGTGCCCTACGAAACGTGCCTAGAATACCGAATAGCATATAGCTCTATGTAATAGGGGCCTAATACATGCATAATGGGCCAAAGGGCCAAAAGTTTTATAAAATGTATCCATGGATAAATGTCTGAATGTTTAAGGCTCAACTCTTACTTAGGTCGTCAAGCGCCATGGTCCAACGTGCAATCAGATTTTGGTGCCAACATCGTAGAATTGATTCATACCACAGCATTCAGTCAGTGTTTTGACGTGGCAGAATTATCGCAAGATCATTCGTTGCCCGTGATTGGACGCCAACAAAATTGTCCGTCAAGATTTGGCATGAAACACAACATATGTCCTCCATTTGAGATTTGAGAAAGAAAAAAGGTTGCCTTGTTTTCTCTGAGAGTGCATTCTCAGATAGCGTTCTGTATACCGGTACATNTGGATGAAGAAAAGTTATATCGGACGAGGCGAAGCCGAGTCCGATATAACTTTTCTTCATCCAACAAAAATCCATATTGGACGACCTGCCATCCACTCTTTGCTATATTATGTAAATTGCCTAGCAACTATAACAACAGGCCTATGCTCTGATTGGCTGAAACAAGGAGGGCTGTCCGATACGAGGTTTTAGGATCCGATACGATGATTGAGTGTCCGATACGATGTGACATCCTATGATCACATGATGCAATCTGCTGCACATGATTGGCCAAGAACATTTGATTGCATAATATAAATCCATATTGGACTCCCTACCATCCACTATTTGTATATTGACTCTTGTGGTAGGTTTCTTACATGTACAGTACGTTGCACAATAGACCTCCCTCCCGCGCCGCGCACCATCCGCGTACCACATGCAGCGTCATGCACGTACCGTCCTCATATCTTCCATGGACGTCGTGCTCCGTCATGAATGACACGTAGTGAAGATGTAACGTCATTCACCCGTGGTGGGCAGACATCACCCAGCAGAGACGCGTGATGCACCCGCACCACACACAATGACGTGAAGCGTACCGTCCGCGTGACGTACGCGGAAGGTATGCAGATAAGGGTAGGTCAATTGTGCAACGTACTGTACCATCACTGTCCTTACATGGGACAGCATGTGATCCGATGATACTGTTATTGTTGGCCCACCTTACATGAAGGTGGGCTGATAACCAAGGTTTATGTTGTCAATTACTTAAGAAGATGGATAAATCCTCAACTTGATAAAATGACTTCCTCAGTGCCGTGTTCACACTAGGGTTTTATATCGAATCGAATTCGCAATAAAGGTTTATTCCGATACAACGCGTCACACTCAAATCGCAATAGATCACTTTTATACCAATTTAACGAAACTGGTATTTATATCGGTTTTGATGCGAGTTAGCCAAATCGAAATAGTTAACGCGAAACAGATTTGCAGTGTGACCTGCTTATCCCGAAACAGGCAAAACGGGCGAACACTCAACAGACCGCGCATGCCCAGTATCACTTGTCAATTGTACTTCCAAATGACCTTCATCTCATGCACACTTTTTCTTAACGATCATATGTGGCGTGCGCAGTTTATTGCGGGTTGAGTGTGACCTGTTTTGTTTTGCATCGAAATCGGTTTAGTGTGACCCAACCCGGCGTAGCCAAATCGATTTCCCTATTTCGATTATGGAAACCGATTTCGATGCACAATAGGTTAAGTCATGATGGATGCAGGGAAGTCTTAACAGGTAAAATGCATTCTGGATGTATATATGTCTAAAAAAACCTGCAACCGTCTGAAGTTGCTATCACGTATTCAACATTGGTGCTAAGCTTTCCTCAGAAGTTGGAGATGGGTCCGTTAACAGCAATGTTTGTATGTTAAATAAAAAAACACCACTTCTAGTTAAAATCATATGTCTCTGAAGTGCAGGGCACGAAAGCCTGCAGCACACCAGGCGATATTATAAGCGAGCAAAACTGTCCACATTCCAGGCGTGCGCTGGACAGCGATGTGTGGAATCTTCTCGCAGCGATGTTCGCCCATTATCAAACAATACTGAAGACGATATCGCCCAGTCTACGGTGGCTGGCGAGAAGATCGGTGGTGACTAGATCGCTTGCGATATCACCTGGTGTGCAGCTGGCTTAACAAACATATTGTCATTTATCTGAATGACACGGACCTGCCCTTCCTACCGTCCTAGTCGAGTTTGATCTGCTAAAAGAAGGAACAACAACAAACCGTTGGCATTGCCGTGCTATTAAAAAGTTTATTCCAAAGAAGACGAAATATTTAAACTGCCAGTAATTTCATTGCATGCAACTTTTAAACATTTTTTCTTCGTTTCATTCTTATAAATTAACCCTTTGGAACCAGAGTGAGGTAATACATTAGATTTCTATCTGTGCGTGAGAGGGGATGGGGCGTCCTGATGCACCGTACTAAGGAAGCACCTATAAATAGGATCGTCCACTCATCAAAATTTGGGGAAAAAGCATCGGTATACGCCCTATTTAGTCCCTGTATCTTGAGCAGAATTGTGCGAGGGATAACTATTCCATGTTCCTGCACTGCGTCTGCTGTGGCCTGAACTTAGAATGTCCCTGGCCATGGAATAGGATATGCACACCCGGAAGTACATGTAGATTTCTGTAAAGAGAAATGCTATCATTGAATGAATTGTCTCACTATTCCTACGTATTGTGTGAAATGCAGGGAGTCCTTGCCAATACTCTCTTCAGGTCCATATCATTGAGGCCCCTCCTGTATATGTGCATAATTGGCTGTAAATGCCAACCCGGCGAGCTCAATTGTAACCCCTGTCATGCATGTTGCGGGCTCACAAAATGTCTCATTTAGGTTGTACAGCCGGCTTTTTGTATTTGTATGAGATTTTTTCCTCAGGGCTGAAGGAGCCCTGGTAAGTAAGGAAGAGGCCATCTCAAGCTACTCATGTTCCTCACTTGGATGGGGTCTTTTACTTGCCCTTGCAAAGGCACAAGGTACAAGGCACCATGGCTTACTGTCCCATGCGACAGACTGAAGAGCCAGGAATGATTAATCCCATGTGGCCCAGGATTTGAACCCGGTACCTGCCGCTTGCTAAGCGGACATGATAACCGCTAGGCTATCAAGGCTGGCTAGGACTCCCTGTTTATCATGATACAAACTTTCCTTGCCAATAAAACGTTTGGCCAATGGGACATATTCAGTATCGGTAATGGTAGAGTTGACCGTTTGGCCTACTTGCAGGGTCAAAAACCTTCGTATTTGACAAGTGGGTGTTGTGCTGTAGGGTTAAAGTATGATGAGTGTTTGGAGCATAAGGAAACTTCCCAACTTCCTGTATGGTGCAATGAGAAGAAATGTGCTAACGTTAGAATACTCGTGATGTGTGAATGTTTAGATTTATCGTTTCGATTGTGACCTTCCCATTTAATGGTGCCACTGTATGAGACTCAAGATCCCCAGACCTCTCTTTCAACAGATTTTTATGGTTTACCACTCCACCATGTCACCCTGGCAAAACAGAGATGTCAAATAAACAACACGTTACGTATATTAGTTTGGAACAAAATCTGCCAAGAGAAAGCCATTAGGCATGTTAGGTGAAATTTCAGTTACTTACACNGGTGGATGAACTGGCTGCTCTCAGCAAGCTGGTCTTGAATACGGCAGTGACACTGCCAGGATTGAGGCCTTTATGGGGGGGGGGGACCATCACCAACAGAAGAAGCTGGGGCCAGCAATGCCAGACCAAACAGATGTGAGGTCACAGAGACCTGGCTTTGCCACTGGGATCTAGCTCCTCCAGCATTATCATATCAAAAATGCTAGTGTCAGGACTTTGATTTGAAGATACATGTATCAACAGCCTGCTGTGTGGTCAGCAATGCCGACCATCACCAACAGAAGCTGGACCCTGCAGTGCCAGACCTCTGACTTTACGACTGTGACTTTGGTGTATGTTAAAATAACTATTTGATTGATGAGCAATGCAGATTTGCAAAGAAAAGTCTTTCTCTGGATGACAGACCATCGGCGTCGTTGCTTGGCAGATTTGGTTTCAACCAGTCACCCAAGGGTATTCTCCAAAACTTCTAGAAAAGGGGGTTCAACTGAAACTACACCTTTGTTCATTCAGTTTAGCGAAGCAATAAGCACAAATTCAGATTCCTGTATTATTCATTTGGACAGAAAAGGCCAGGGACCATATTCCTGAAGCTCTCGTAACGAACGGGAGTGCGTAAACTACGCCCTATTGTCCATTTGCGGGCAACCTATTGTTCACTATTAGCCTGACAAAGGATTTGCGTTCCCTTAAGCTACGGAGGCTTTGTGAATACATCCTTGCTGCGTAAGATGATGGCTAGATATAAATATGTGTCAGTACCGGTATTCTTAAAGAAGATGAGAATCTTTTTGGCCAGCCCAACTTTTCTTAACCGTATGGAGAATACTCTTTGTTAAAAGTTCAGTTGCCAAACACCATTCATTCTTCACTGTCTTGTCAACGTTTAGATTAGAATTGTTCAGTCAAGATTTTTTTTCACATTTCCGTGGTGTGCCGCTGTATATAATCATAACTTGTCTCGTTCAAACTATTTCAGGTCATTCACCTTCTGTTGAAATACATGTATACTGTACATCACCCACAATTTTGATGCACATGCACAAATTGCAATATCTCACTCACTGCATTCATCAACCTATTATGCTCCCCAACTATCACCGTGTAGACTTAGGCTGGCTGTCTATTCATGCGATTTTCGAGCGGCAGACACTCGAAAGCATTGTTTGTTTCTGCGGCGTTGGTCACGGCAAAGGATGCGGCATTGCGCCGCTCGAAAATTGCGTCAATGGATTCTTAGCCTAACAGTACTCTTCACAACTGACCTCGCGTACCATCCGACGACCACATGCAGTGCATGCGCGTACCATCCTCATATCTTCTGTGGATGTTGCGTCACGCGGAAGGTATGCTCCAATTCATTGCATTGGTACGGCTACATGTATGTCACACGTCTTTTCCACATGACCTCCACGCACCACACGTGAATGACGTTAGGTCTTCACTGCGTGCCTTCCAAGGCACTGTGCGATATCTACCAAAGATACGAAGACAGTACCGGGTATGCACATGATGCTGCTTAGTGCTTGTCGTGCGTGGATGGTATGTGATGCGGAGGTCGGTTAATTGTGAAGAGTACTCTAAGAACTCCCAGCATCATAATGGTATTTATCAATAAATGGATGTTACGTTATTAACTTTGGCCATTCTATTTAAAGATCGTGAATTTTTTTGGAACTGATTAAGGAAAAACAAATTCTGACTGATAGATTCTAGAAATAAACGTGACAACTGTTGAAGAATGAATGGAGCGTCACTATTAGGATTTCAGATCGGTTTACTAATTTTATTCCAAGTATGTAGATGCTTTTGATGTCTACTAATAAAACACACTTGCATGATCAAGTTATTTCATTTTTTGCTGGTTATATTGCTCAATTTGTAAAATCTGTATTTTAGTATGAAATTTTCTTGGTTATTCAATCGCTATTTTCATTATTTGAAAACAATTGATTAAAGTATTGTTAAGTTTATCAGTTATATCTTGCAGAATCGGTCACATATTGGTGATGAATTCCATCACATATTGGTGATGAATTCCATCACATATTGGTGATGAATTCCATTGCTTACTTAAATGCCATCAAAAAGGGATCAACCTACGGTTTGATTCGTTTATGATTCTTATTAATCTGATTTTATTTAATGACATTTAACATTAAATCTCTGCAGATTTGCCTTGCCGTCGGATCAGATATTTCAAAAGCATGTTATTTCCATTCCCTATTATCTAACAAAAATAATCCATTTATCCTGAGAAAACATGGATTATTCCTTAAATTGTAATTCTCAGATAATCTAACATTTATTGAAGAATTACCACATCAAGCATATGAATTTTTATGAATGGCAAAAAGGTTTTATCAAAATCTGTTTGTTAATGGCATATTTTACATTAATTAGATCTGATGTACCGTACGTCTAGTTTCATCGTGTAGCTGTGTTGTAATGTTTTTTGGACCCCAGGCTCTGTTTTTGTGGCTTCTATGTGAAGCTTTTTGTGTTCAAAAGCACAGTTTGGCCATGGTAATCTGATTCAATCTTGGTCCAAATTTGTGTGCGGTGGACACGTTTGATTTGAATTTCACATTTTAAGTCGTCTCTGAATTTCGCAAACTTTTGAATTATTTTCAGATTTTTGACTTCACCAGATGCTGGTGAATTTAACTTTAATTTGCACACTTCACCATGAAAACTTCACTTGAATTTGTTATTTTCACCAAACTTGAATTAGATACCCATGACCATGGACTAGCCTGTGCCTTTTTTCTCCAATGCACATCTTGTTTTGTCAGCATTGTTAGGTAATAGAAATAGAGATGTTCGTTTATGCTACTTTGCAAAATGTTCAAATATCTAGAATACCTAGAATAGGTAACTGCCTTGCTAAGGGCAGCTTTCCATTGACGCTCGAAAGCATTGTTTTTTTCCGCGGAATAAAACACGCAATTTTTGAGCGACAAACGCTTGAAGCATTGTTTGTTTCCACGCCGCGAAAAAAAACAATGCTTTTGGGCGTCTGCCCCGCAAAAATCACGTGAATGGAAAGCCAGCCTATTTAAAGACACGGCAACAAATCATTTTCTCCAGTCGATAGGTTTGTTGGCAATGGAAGCAGTTATTCGATCAGTTGTCAATATCATTCTTTTTTTCTTGTCCGGTGACACATCAGATGGTCCCATTGATTTTCTTGTGTTTTGAGTGTCAGTTCTTTTAAATCCAATGGCACNCACCCCCCCCCCCCCCCCGTCACTGCATGCCTGGTCAGTTGCACTCTTGTGGATCGATGAGATGCGTCTCATTTTCCACCTAAATCCATATACCTCTTACTTTCTACTTGTCAGTAATCCACTGGAGAGGCCTATTATAGTTTCTACTTGTCAGTAATCCACTGGAGAGGCCTATTATAGTTTCTACTTGTCAGTAATCCACTGGAGAGGCCTATTATAGTTTCTACTTGTCAGTAATCCACTGTGGATTAATAGCTAATGTTACACCTGTTGAAAATACCCCTGTTTTTCCAGACCCGTGTCAATCCTGTGTGTACGAAAATCCCGGCGAGAGGTCACACTACGTCACTACTACATTGTAGTTAAGTAGCCTAACTCTTCGGTCATTTCTGTATTGGCACACATTGTTGGAGGCGCGAAAACGACATCACTTAATGGCTGCGCCATCTGTAGCCGTGCTAAGAACTAACGAAAACCTGGGGATTTCGATTAGCATGGCGACATTGCCATGTTTCAAAAACCTGTGTTTTTCAGACACAGGTTTCTTGAAGCCCGGCAATTCATATGTGTGACCACAAAAACCCCAGGGATTTTATTTAGTGTAAACCACAGCTATAGTTTCTACTTGTCACTAATCCACTGGAAGGGCCTATTAGTTTCTACTTGTCAGTAATCCATTGGAAAGGCCTATTAGTTGTCAGTAATTCACTGTAGCGGCCTATTTCTCTGTCAGTAATGCAATGGAGTGGCCAATGGAGGTCCACTGGAGAAGACTATTATTTTCTATTTGTCAGTAATGCACTGGAGAGACGGTGGTGTAGTGGTTCGGGCCTCCGACTAGCGGTCAGAGGGTCCCGGGTTCGAATCCCACTGGGCGTGAGACTTTGGGCAAGTCTCTTTGCCTCACTGGCCTCTCTCCACCCAGGTGACTAAATGGGTTCCGGTCGGAATTACTCGGATTGTAGCGCTGAATGAGCAGCTCATCTGAGTTCTACTGAAAGGTTTCAGGATAGACAGGGGTTAAAGTGTAAAGTCGGATGACACCTCTACCATTGTTGATATCAGACTATAAACCCAAACTTTAACTTAATTAGTTTCTATTGTCAGTAATCCAATGGAGAGGCCTATTAGTTTCTATTGTCAGTAATCCATTTGAGAGGTCTATTAGTTTCTATTGTCAGTAATCCATTTGAGCGGCCTATTAGTTTCTATTGTCAGTAATCCATTTGAGAGGCCTATTAGTTTCTATTGTCAGTAATCCATTTGAGAGGCCAATTAGTTTCTATTGTCAGTAATCCATTTGAGAGGCCTATTAGTTTCTATTGTCAGTAATCCATTTGAGAGGCCTATTAGTTTCTATTGTCAGTAATCCAATGGAGAGGCCTATTAGTTTCTATTGTCAGTAATCCAATGGAGTGGCCTATTAGATTCTATTGTCAGTAATCCAATGGAGAGGCCTATTAGTTTCTATTGTCAGTAATCCATCAATGGAAAGGGCTATTAAGCCGGTGACAGACTGGCGTGTACGCAGCGCATCCTGCAGGCGTTCTGCCAATCAGATTCTTCCGTAGGTGTTTCGGTCCGTGTTACCGCCTCCCTGATTGGTTGAATGCTTCCAGACACATTCCTTACGTGCCAGTCTGTCACCGCCTTTAGATCCAACTTGTCAGTAATCCATTTGAGAGCATGTTGGTTAAACTTGTCAGTTGTCCATTGGAGAGGACTGTTAGTTTTATACTTCCCATATATGGCAAAACATGTCTTTTCCTGTCCTACTTGCCTGTAAATCTGGAAATATCTGCAACCCAATCGATTTCCCTGCATGATTGTAATGAAGTCAACATTTTTTTTCATTCCACTTGTGAAAAGGTCTATAAGATGAACATCTATCTTTCAGTTTGTTGGGTGAAAAAATATGTTTTTGCCTTTTACCTTGTCAGTCAATCCAACTTTTTTTGCCTTTTTACTTGTCAGTCAATCCAACTTTTTTTGCCTTTTTACTTGTCAGTAAGTCAGTACTGTATCAGAAGAACAAGTTGCTGTATAACATCAGGCAAGTCTCATGTTTCAATGATTGGGTTCAAGGTTTTTTTGGAAAAGTCTCGAATGGGGGCATCTTGTTGGTTTAGGGGCCGTCTCAAAATTGTTTTAATGCCAAAAAGACGAAGTGACTTCGTCTGGGGAAAGGGGGTTCTTGATTTGGGGAAGCCCACTTCATCTTTTTCGAAAAAGTTGGCATCACTCTTTTTTACAGGAAAATGGAATTTTTTATATGCAGTCTTCAGAAAGGAACAAGGTTCTGGCTACATGGGCCTATTGTGGACTGTATGAGTCAGAGTTATAAACTTCCGACGTGGATGAAGCCAATGTCAAGTGCCCACTTCATCTTTTCAAGGGGGGAGGGAGGGGTTCAGGGAAAAGATGAAGTCACTTCGTCTTTTTGGCATAAATGTAATTTTGAGATGGCCCCTTATTGGTTCAAAGAGGGTCAGTTTTGTCAATTTCATATTGAGAAGGGCAGTTTTTTCCAAGCATGTTGCAAGGCAGAGAAAATATAGCTCAGATAATATTGTTTCCCATTGACTCTAGATATCTGTACATGTATATTCAGTTTATTTTGTTTGCATTATACTTTCACCTGTCACTATTGCCTGGATTTCAGCTCCGAGAATTTTATATCCATCATTTCAAATTCGACCCAGTAAGTTATAGAACGTTACTAAACTTTGCATAAGCCTTTCGCAGATTCTAGACCAGCAATGCTGTGGGAATGACTTTAGGAGGGGTTGGTGGGTTTAGCCAGCAGCACACCAGGTGATATCGCAAAAGATCCGTGCTTAGTTGGTTGCTTGTTGTGTACTTTGGCTTGTACAGTAAGTATCTAAGCTTAGCAAGGTTTTATGAATATGGGCCCTGATTTCCAGCGGGAAAATTGGCTGTTGATGCCAGGTGTGCGCTGGACAGTGATGCGTGGAATCTTGTCACCAGTGTGATTCACCCAAGTCAAACAATACCAAAGCTGATATCACCTCACTGTGGTACTGGTGACGTGATCGCTTGTGATATGACTATGGGTATGTTTCATAAGCTGACTTTAAGCTAATGGTACCATTAGGCCTAACTTCAATGCATTCCATCCGTCCCAGGAAAAAATGAACCATGAACTTTATCGTTGAACCATAAACTGCAGCCAAATAATTAACAGTGAAGTTCATAGATGACCCGCAGTTCATTGTTCCACCATAAAGTTCATGGTTCATTTTTTCCTGGGATTTGGTTAAAGGTACCATTACCTTAAAGTCACTTTTTGAAACAGGCCCCTGGCGTGCTGCTGGCATATGACGAAATGGCTTGAAATTTGCATCTTGTGTTGGACTCATTGACATGGTTGTCTAATCTTTATATTTCTGTCCTAATAAAGCATGATGCTAACACATAACGAGGAAGTAATAGAACTTACTTCTAGAAAACCATCCTAATAGTAATCTGTCTGTGAAGTTGACTAAATCAATGTAAATAGATAGTTACAGCAACAAAAAACGACTTTGGAGGATTGCATGTCCTATGTATGTCTGCAATGCATGAAGCAAGCAGGGAATTCTTGTGTTCAACAGTTGAATGAACTGTCACCATCCTGTACTGCATGTACAGTCTGGTACTGAACCGCTTGGACCACACATTCCTACTATTGGTATGGACCTTCTAAAGTTAAAGTTAAGTTTGGGTTTATAGTCTAATATCAACACCGGTAGAGGTGTCATCCGACTTACACTTTAACCCCAGTCTGTCCTGAAACCTTTCAGTAGAACTCAGATGAGCTGCTCATTCAGTGCTACAATCGAGCATTTCTGACCGGTACCCATTTATACACCTGGGTGGAGAGAGGTCAGTGAGGCAAAGAGACTTGCCCAAAGTCTCATGCCCAGTGAGATTTGAACCCGGGACCCTCTGACCGCTAGTCGGAGGCCCGAACCACTACATCACCATGGATCCTTCTGGTAATTCCTCTTACAAAATGGACTGAAATTCTATGGCATTCATAATGGAGACTTTCCTGCAGTTAGAGGCCACCTGTTAGCGGTCCTATAATGTCCCAAAATTTGACATCAGACGTAAGTTGTGGCCTCCACGTAATTATGGATGACGTAATGGCTTCCATGTCTTCTCTGTGACGTCAAATTTCATGACATTCTAGGACCACAAAGTAGTGGCGGCCTCTTACGGCAGGAAAGTCTCCCATTTACTGAACCATATTCATATACACGTATTTGTTTTTTTTT
>NMRB01000033.1:891103-903520 GCA_002633025.1 Notospermus geniculatus
ATTTCAGGCAATATTGCTGTATTCTCTCTGATCCTCGGTGAATTTCAGGCAATATTGCTGTATTCTCTCTGATCCTCGGTGAATTTCAGGCAATATTGCTGTATTCTCTCTGATCCTCGGTGAATTTCAGGCAATATTGCTGTATTCTCTCTGATCCTCGGTGAATTTCAGGCAATATTGCTGTATTCTCTCTGATCCTCGGTGAATTTCAGGCAATATTGCTGTATTCTCTCTGATCCTCGGTGAATTTCAGGCAATATTGCTGTATTCTCTCTGATCCTCGGTGAATTTCAGGCAATATTGCTGTATTCTCTCTGATCCTCGGTGAATTTCAGGCAATATTGCTGTATTCTCTCTGATCCTAGGTGAATTCTAGGCAATATTGCTGTGTTCATTCTGATCCTCGGTGTATATTGGGCAATACTGCTGAGTTCACTAGACCTAGATGTATTTCAGCAATATACCGAGTTCTCTCTGATCCATGGTGAATTTCAAGCCATATTGCTGTGTTCTCTCTAATCCTAGGTGTATTTCTGGCAATATTGCCGAGTTCCAATTGACACCTCTTTTCCCCGTCAAGAAGAAAAACAAGTTCCACTGCCACATCCAGCCAATGCAAGGCCAGGTCGTCTACGAATTGGACTACAGTCTCATCAAAGATGGTGAAGTTGTCGCTAACTTCTCTACCAGCCGAATACAGGTTAGTGTGAATAAAGGGAAAGCCTTCATGAGGATACTAACTGGTGCCCTGCGTTTCTGTAGTCAAACACTACCGCTGAACACAAGGGACATTTGCTAGCCATCTAGAAGTAGTGTGGTGATGTTAGTCCAAGCTTCATGTCCAATTTGAATTTTTCTTACATCAAAAAGTTCCTGACTGGCAAAATATCATGCTTTTTATGCATTTGAAAATTAAGGAAGTTATGGACATCTGAAATCTGCTCATTTTGTTTTCAGGAGGGTCCATATATAAGTGATGGAATTGACAAGCATAACTTCTTGAGAATACACTTCGGGACAAAAATTGCATCACGGCCAAATTTGGTGGAAGGTTACTCTGGGGAGAGACGACTGAGACCAGGTTTCTATGAAAATGCTGGTTCACCCATAGCTAGTGCCAGCATCTCCAGCGGCAGGTTAAAGGTTAAACCGTTGTTGCCATTTGGGCTCAATTCACAGAACTGGGGTAAGTTGATGTGTGGATTCAGTGTCAGCTGAGAGCATCGTTCTTCATGCCTCTTGTTGCTCCTCTGGGTGAGAATCCATTGAATCGTTGACTATAATTTCAATTGGACAACAACGTGTCTTGGCCACAGTGCAAGGGAATGGGACAGGTCTTGAATCAGTGTTGCTCTTAAAGTACTGTCACACTGAAGTAGTTGTTCTCAAAACGTCCTACCCTGTCCAAAAAAAAATCGTAAAATGGGCTAGAACGTGTAACGTTGGCCAAATAATGTCTCAAAGTTCTGGAGCTCCCTTCCTGTCCGAGCCCGTCCATGAAGTTCGTAAAAAGACTGTAAAAAGAGCCCAAGTCCGCTGATAGCGTGGTTAGAGAATCTTTCTAGAAGGAGGAAGAGACCAAGATATCCAGATTCGGTCCAGTGGTTCGAGCTGCTGACCCTATTTTGTAAAGCCAAGTCGAGGCCCTAATCATGCTGAATTTGCGGTTTACCGAATTTAGTCAATTGAGGACCTCTGACTTTGCTTCACAAAATGGCCCTGGAGCTAAAACTACTGGACAGTGTGTTATTTTTCTCCCAGAAAGATTCTCTCTCCATTCATACTGGTGATTTGGGACTGAGGGTAGTGGAAGTATACATGTATGCTTCTGCATTTTTTTTGGCCACCCTGTATTTCTGTTATTATCCCACCGAACGTAAGTTCGGTAGGGATATAGAGAAACCCCTGTGTGTCCGTCGATCCGTCTGGCCGTCTGTCAGTCCGTCCGGGCCCATAACTTTGCAACGAAGGCAGATTTTGGGTTCATGTTTGGTGGGGGATGTACCATGGGCCAACGGTGTGTCGCGTGAAAGAATCGGCCAAATCTGATTATCTACTTTGCCACCAGGGGGAAAAAGCCAAAACACAAAAACTGCAATTGTGCCATTAATACTGAACGGAATTTCATCTAATTTTTTTTGTAGGCTCACCTAGCAAGGATACATAATATATCGTACGATTTTTAAATTTAATTCATTTTTCAGCCATGTAGGGGGCACTTTGTAAAAACCACACAAGTTCCCTTCCGCTCTGTAACTTCTGAACGACTGAAGATTTTGGGTTCATATTTGGTGGGGGGATGTGTCGTGGGCCAACGGTGTGTCGCGTGAACGAATCGACCCAATCTGATACCTTCGACATTGACACTGTGACTTGTGACTCGAATATTCCTTCTGGCTCGCAACATTTCAATGAACGCAACTTTCGTTCGGTGGGATTTGCAGACGCTTTGCGTTGCTCTTGTTTGATGTGTCTGTTTCCTGTAGGTTATTTCTTTATACATTTAATCTATGTCATTTTCAGGTCAATTTGAATGCAACTCAACCGTCATGTCAAAACTCGTCATTGCAAACTCCTCGCCCTTCCGTGAAATCGACACCCTCAATATCGAATTCCTCGGAGTTGGAAAGTACAGAATCCTGAACGCGTCAGAACCACCGTTCATATTTTTCACGGTTCCAAAAACCGTGTCGATCCTGGAGACATTCTTTGAGAAGGCTGCTGTCCTACGAGAGAGTTTAAGTGGACGGATACTCATTGAGAAGAAACACTGGCTCCTGAAACTCTACGGAACGTTAGATAGATGTCCAGGTAAAGCTGGAGTTATAGATCTTTCCAACAAAGATGGCGGTCCAACAGTTCACACCGTATAACGTCAGAGGCCTAATGCCATTCAATGGCCGCTGGCACACTAAGATAGTCAAGCGGGCCATGGGCACAAATGTTTAGGTAAAATAATTGTCTGAGAGGATGCATTTGGTAGTGTTATATCATGCTTGGACAGTGAATAGCCATGACGTCATGTGGGAGAACTAGTAGGCCACCATCTTTGTTGAAAAGGTCAGCATCTGCCTGCAGCACGCGTTCAAATTTTTAGGACCCGCATTTGATGCTGAACTTTGACAAACGATTTTGTCGGCGTCCGATCATCCAATCAAAAGCTAATGGAAGGAAAGTCAATTTTTTCCCTCAGGACATTAAAACCTGGCAAAGAACTTCTGGTCCATCTTCCCAGAAAGTTGAATTTGTTTGCTTACCTAATATTTTTCTCCTAGGCTTGTTCAAGGTGACAGTCCGTGATCGTGCCTACCCCTCCACGTTACTCTTCAACCACGAAGTTGGTGTCAACTGCCCCAAGAAGTTTGACCTGCAGTTTAAGATTCCAGCAGATGTGACCATGGTCAACAAGACCTTCATCCTGGAGATTAAGGACAAGTTGGGTGTGGCACAAGTCACATTGTTTCGGCCGGCGGAGGAGCCGCGGAAACCTGTACGAGGTCTGTAAATCCTTGACCTGTTGAGACACTTTGATGCAGAAGCATGTTGTATGAAAACGGCACCGATGATTGGACTCTGGGTGCTCTTCAGCAGATCTCCTTCACTGCCCTTCAAAGATCACCTCTAACGTGCCACTTATTCATTTCCAGTGGACATGGCCGACGATCAACTTGAACCTGTCTTCCCGATGCGGTTTCCCAGCAAATTTTTGGCAGCACTGGTCATCACGATTGGGGTGTTGTTGTGTTTACTTGTGGTCGGCCAAGTCTCAAATCCAAGTAAGTAAAGTGAAGCAAATCCAAACTTATCTTTTTATCATGAATTTTTCCGAAAATTTAGGCCTACGTAGTAAATGTGTCACATGAAGTTCTGTCTGACATTGAAGTCCAAGAAACTTCGCTTAAGGAATTAAACCTTAGACGGAGGGTCTTGCTGTGCAACACCAAACCTGCGAGGGTGGAGCTAAAATGTAGTTCAAACCCGTGGCGCTTCGATGAGCATTGGGATGGGTCACTAGTGACATGGTTGGGGTAAGTCACATCCATCTCGCCGACATTCTTGCACGGCCTCGCTGAATGCTCAAAGCGAGAAATGATGGACGCCATTTTGGAAACACTGAGCGAGTTCTTGGTTGTGTAACCAAAACCTGCTGCATTCAGAATGAGGCTAATGCATTATCCATTTGAAACTTACGCACAAGATACCAAGGTATTTTTGTCCCCCGGAGCCCTCGGAGGGGGACTTGAAAATACCGGCCGTCCGTGCGCCTCTGCCGCTCGGCGCTCGCCGCTACTAGTCCCTTCCGCTCTATAACTTAAGAACGACTGAAGATTTTGGATTCATATTTGGTGGAGGGATGTATCATGGGCCAAAGGTGTGTCGCGTGAAAGAATCGGCCAAATCCGATTCTCCACTTTGCCACCAGGGGGCCGAAAGCCAAAACACAAAAACTGCGATCACGCCTTTAAAACTGAATGGAATTTCACGAAATTTTTATGGTAGGCTCATCTAGCACGGGTACATAACATATCGTACGGGTTTTCAATTTAATTCATTTTTCAGCCCTCTAGGGGGCGCTTTGTAAAAACCACATAAGTTCCCTTCCGCTCTGTAACTTCTGAACGACTGAAAATTTTGGGTTGATATTTGATGGGGGGATGTACCATGGGCCAACGGTGTGTCGCGTGAAAGAATCGGCCAAATCCGATTCTACACTTTGCCACCAGGGGGCCAAAAGCCGAAACACAAAAACTGCGATTACGCCTTTAATACTGAACGGAATTTCACAAAATTTTTATGGTAGGCTCATCTAGCAAGGGTACATAATATACTCTGCGGGTTTTCAATTACATTCATTTTTCAGCCCTGTAGGGGGCGCTTTGTAAAAACCACATAAGTTCCCTTCCACTCTGTAACATGGGCCAGCGGCGTGTCACGTCAAAGAATTGACCAGATCTGATTTTCCACTTTGCCACCAGGGGGCCAAAAAGCCGAATCACATAAACTGTGATTGTGCCATTAATACTGAACGGAATCTTCAAAATACATGCCCGTCGGACTTGCACCCAGGGCGACGGGGGACGTTCAATGCTGTGCTTGTACAATTTGCAATTTTGTAGAGTTCAATTTCAGAGTTACTGTATTACATGAAATTTATGTTTATTCTCAGAGTATATTAAACAGAAGAACAACGCCTTCAAAAAGAGCCACCTTGTTTTCCTGGTTTGTTATGTTGTGTTCAAGACAGCCTACTCCTTGACTGTCACCCTTACAGTTGTCTTCTTGGTCTGCCGAGCCATTAGTGTGTAAGTACAGGACATCAACATGGCTGACATTAGGGGAGGGACTTGGTGACTAATGCATGCCACCCACAAACTAGTCCTCTACACAATATTGCCTGCTTTGGAAAAAGATAAATTGTATTAGATTTTCCGTCAGTGCTGAAGCCAAAGCATTTTTTGGGCCTGGTAACGGAAGAGGCCAAGCTACTCATGTTCCTCACTTGGATGGGGTCTTTTACTTGCCCTTGCAAATGAGCAAGGTGGATTGTGTGTGACATCAACCATGTCGTGATCTGCACATGGCACATTTTGTTGTCGACGTCAGCATGGTGGACCCGCCAGTTAAGTGATATCAAACGAGCCGCTGCACAAGCCCTATACTCAAATACTCAACTTTTCAGTGAACCCATCAAAATCATGAAGCAGTACTATCGCCACGCCGACCAAATCGTCCTCCGACAGTATGACGAGATTGCTGACATGCGGAACTATGTTGATATGGAACTAAAGCGCCAGAATGCTGTGGTTGATCAGACGAAACGCCAGTGTGAGGACCATATGAAGGCAATGCATAAGATCTTTGAGCAGGTAAAGAAACCTTTCATTTACATTTACAGGGTGTCCCAAAAAACACTGACTAATTTTGATTAGACCTCATTTTGTTGCTGCTCAAGATTTTTCTTTGATATTTTGTCCAGATATTCCCCGCAACTAGAAATTTTAACCCTGTAATTTTTTTTCAGAAATACCCACTAGTTCAGAAATTATCTCAGTAATTTATGATGTGTTCAAAACATGCCCCCTGCTGGATAACAGCTGCAATGCACATTGGAATTGTCAGTTACTCTGTTGGTGCATGTCAGCCGAAATATGCCTAATTTATCTCCCCAAGTTCTGCTGTTCAAGTCTTTCTAGAGTGTAAGGGTTGTCACTGTACACTCGATCCTTTAGGTATTACCAAAGGAAGTAATCTGGGGGATTCAAGTCTGGTGAGTAAGGGGAGCCAAGGATTGTTCGTTTGACGGGATATCAGTCTGTCCCCAGGAAAGTACCGTTCCAGAAATTCCAGTGTTCAGCACAATGGGAGGTGCCCCATCTTGTTGTGGAATATGACTGTTTTCATATCAACAGTTTGTGCTTTCTCCTGAGGGCAGAGAATGAATCTTCGTGTTCTCCCTTAGCATATCAATGTACCTGTCAGGGTTGACAGGGGTTACAGTTTTCCCTTCTTCATCCTCAAAAACGTATGGCCCTATGCTACTGCACCCTATGGTACATCAGAGAGTAAGTTCCTCCACACTGAGAGGATGTTGTGTATGGCATTTCACCTAATAGGCCAACCCAACTGTGAAATCGACCACCAAGTTAAAAATGGTGTCAGTTTCGGCTAGACGGGATAAATTTGGTGTTCATATCATAGACAAGAGTAGAAAGAGGCATGGTTTGAACACATCATAAGTTACTGAGATAATTTCTGAACTAGTGGGTTTCTGAAAAAATTACACGGTTAAAATTTCTAGTTGCGAGGAATATCTGGACAAAATATCAAAGAAAAATCTTGAGTAGCAACAAAATGAGGTCTAATCAAAATTAGTCAGTGTTTTTTGGGACACCCTGTAGATAAATTAGGCAGTAAGTTGATAAAGGACCTCTGACTTTGCTGTACAAAAATGGCTCTGGAGCTAAAACTACTGGACCGAATCAAGGTATCTTGGTGTTATTTATCTCCAGAAAGATTCTCTATCCATTCATACTAACTGATCATGCTCTATCACTCCAGGCCATGTACTCAATTCCCATGAACAGCGCCCAGACCCGAATGCAGATTGCCCTGAGCACAGCTGCTGTCCAACACACGAGAGCTATGGTACAAAATCTCACGCTACAACTCCGAAAGTTCCGCGAAGATTTCAACCGTTACGCTGACGAAATGGTCTTCAACCTGATACGAGATATACGCCAGACTTATAAGGATATTGAGCAAAATAGGTGGTTATCTGCAGCCCGGATGATTCATGATAGTGTGCGTCAGACAAGGAGGAATCGTGGGAAGAGTCTGATTAGGCCGTTTATGGACTGGGTTGGACTGCAGACTGAGTTGACCCATCTCTCAGCAGGTTTGTTGACATTAGGCGCTACTTCACCTGAGAGTTTTGTGTGCAAGTTGGCTCTCCATAGAAAACTGTGGGCAGTCTTTGGTCTCTGCATAAGCCGTGTGGAAACGGACAATGGTGAATTGCCCATTGAGAGCCAACTCACTCAAGAAAATCTCACTTGGAGTAGCGCCTTTATTTGTCGCTAACTTTTGTCTATCTCTGGCTGTAGACTCATTGCTGTCCATGGCCACTGTCCAATCCAGAATTTAGCACAGACTAATTAGCACAGTTACTTCTTAGTCCTATGAGCCAGCAGCAAATTTGTATCAACCTGACTATTATCCTTTATCCTTTTCAGATTTGAAGATGAAATCTAACATCCCAATGCCGAACATTAACGACTTCCCAATCCCGTTTGTTCAAAAACCAAACTTCCATTTTGCACCGGTAAAGCCGTCAGATGTCCGACTTCCTCACAACATCTGGATTTTAGAAACGGCGAACGAATCTCTACCTTACGTTGGCCAGGTGGAGAGTCTACCCTCAGCTAGACAGATTACCGATTTATCAATTGTTAACATCAATTTGATTTTGGCCGTGCTGCTTGTCATCGACTTCCTCTGGCTTTTGCATCGGATCGCCAGGACATTCACCTGTTCTAAAGAAATCCTGTATGGGTATCCAGTGGAGTTTGATTGCAGGGGAAAAGTTGGTAAGAATATTAATGTATTATATGCGTGCCGGTCACCCATCTCCATAGTGATTGCACTTCTAGTAGCGAGACCAACATGCTAACCAGTAGGCCATAAAGGAAATCCCCCAAGGTTACTGAAAGGTCACCCAGTAACACTCCTTCATATGAACATGTCAGTTTTTAACTTTCAGAAGTTGAGCCAAGTGTCCCTGTAGAAGTTCACTGTGCTAACAGATGTCTCAGTGCAATGAAGCGGACAGTCTTATTGGTGAGTTCATACTACTGTAAAGCAGGAAAATTTCGCGTGCAGGAAATTTTCGCGAATTTCGCGAGAGTGTATGAGTCACGAAAATTTCCTGTCACGAATATAAATACATGCAAGTGATAAATATAGACCGTGAAAAAAAAACTGAAAAAATGGCAGAGACTCGCGAAAGTATCCTGCCGCGAATATGTCTATAATTCTTGAATCGCGAACATTTCCAGCCGCGAAATTATCTTGCTTTACAGTACTTAATGATAGGCAAGATTTGAAGCTGCGATGATATCATACTTACGTTGTAGGCCTACATGTAAAGTGCTTTCCACAGTCATATTTGCACTCATTTTACCTTGCAATGGAACCTAACCACAAACCACAAATTGGCCTGTTATGTGTGCATGATTATTTTGAATCAAAGTGTAGAGCTGAGCAGGGTTTAATAGAAGTAGGTCAACCATCAATCATCCAAACTGCCCAATTTGTGGTTTGTGGTTAGGTTCCATTGCAAGGTAAAATGAGTGCAAATATGACTGGACATTCTCGAAAGCACTATACTTAGGTTCTACTGTGATTTACATTTTGCCCAACCATGATGGTCAGTCATTAGGAAAATATGAAAAGTATCATATACCACACATTGGGCTCTATCTACCGGTATGTGAAAAGTGATCATATACCACACATTGGGCTCTATCTATGTGAAAAGTGATCATATACCACACATTGGGCTCTATCTATGTGAAAAGTGATCATATACCACACATTGGGCTCTATCTATGTGAAAAGTGATCATATACCACACATTGGGCTCTGTCTATGAAGACAAGATATTGCTTCACTGCAGCAGCATCATCGAGCTCTGCGCTCTGCATCGGAGTATGCTCTGGTTGTGCCATTCAATAAAACCTGAAGTTGGTCTCAGAGCGTGCGTTCTCTGCTGCTGGGCCAAGGCTATGGAATTCACTTCCTGATGGGCTGAAACGACAGTCGTCACTGCAGGCTTTTAAATCGCATCTTAAAACGCACCTCTTTCAGCAAGCTTATGCATCACACTAATGTTTTAACTCCCCATAGTTTTATAATCCTATTATTCTTTCATAGCATTTGTACATCAATGTTTTATTCTCTCGAGCCATGGATCATATTTCTGTAAAGCGTTTTAGGGCATACCTCTGTATGGTTTTACGCTATATAAAATAAATTTATTATTATTATTATATTATCTATATTTCCATCCATTTCAGACTGTGAAAAGTGAGTTCTTACCCAAGATAGTCGGGACAAGTTTTGCTGTCTTCATGATTCTTCTGTTCCTGGGGCACACCGAAAGACTGGTGACACTGGACACGTTGGAGAAATTGGGATATTTTGACACTTTGGTAAGTTTGTTTGCTTCATAGTTGATCAAGAAGTGTCTAAAATGATTTATATTTGTATTAAATTTTTTCCATCAAAGCTGAAGCCATAACATTATTGGCCCTGGTAAGTACGGACGAGGCCATCTCAAGCTACTCATGTTCCTCACTTGGATGCCCTTAAAGTCAAGCAAAATCCAAGCACGACCCAGTGGAATGCGGAATTAGGCAATAATTAGTTGGATTTTCCACGGATCTTTAATCACATGCAACTCTTGAATAACCGATCGACAACGCGATCAGACTATACAAACCGACTTCAGTGGTGTCCAATTGTGTGCAACGGATCGTCACCGGTTACGCAGGTCGAATGCATACCGGTAATTGAAAACAGCAAATTCCTACCTCATTTCCTGACTTCCGTATTCCATTGGGTCGCGCTAAGATGTTGCTGGACTACGAAGGCACCAGGGGTTACTGTCCCATGCGCCGGACTGAAGAGCCAGGGATGATTAATCCCATATGGTCCGGGTTTCGCTGTTGGGACCTGCCACTTGGTAAGTGGACGTGATAACCACTAGGCTATCAGGGCTCCTCTGAAATGTCCAAAATGTCTCAAATCACATGTGAAGTTTTGCTATGCTTGTCTTTCTTGACGAACGAGTGGCCTACTTTTCCAAAAGTCGTCTGTGAATCCCTAAACTTCTGCTGACTTCTCTCAAAATCTTCACTTCAGGTTACACCTCTCTCGACCAATCACAGGATTGCAAACACCAGAGTGTCATCCAACGCCGACAGAATAAACAACGTTGATCTCCGATTTTACGAACGCGCCATTGACGCGAGACTTCAACACTACCAGACGTTACTGCAAACTCACAACAAACTTCACTGCGAAGACGAATCGAAGCAATGCGATCAGTTCTGCAAGTGGTCAGGTGACACCAAGGTGTGCGATAAATGGAAATACGAGACTGTGACGGCGAAACTGACTGGCTGTCATCTTCCACGAGTGATTCCTACTTTATATGGAAAGTAAGTTAAGAATCTGTGCTTAGAGAATGATTACTAATTGTCAGATTTGGCAGTTGACAATGCTTTTCCGATGAAGAGCTCGTTCAAAATTACACCATGCACTGGTGTGACAGCGATCATAGTCCCCAGGAAGCAAAGTCCGCACCCTATTGTACTGCCCGATCAATGTGCAGTTTTCCTTTGTGAATGATTCTGTCACTAACCCAGACCAACACATTTAACAAAGCCATGCGGATTAACATCCCTAGGACGTTGATCCTGGTCACACCGGTGTAATAGAATCTAATGTCCCCCGATATGTGATATCCCCCAACAATACATTTACGGATTAAGCGGCACCATTGAAGTGGACTCTAGAGACCAAGACCCTTAATAATCCTGTGACAAAGACCCTTAATAATCCTGTGACAAAGACCCTTAATAATCCTGTGACAAAGACACTTAATAATCCTGTGACAAAGACCCTTAATAATCCTGTGACAAAGACCCTTAATAATCCTGTGACAAAGACCCTTAATAATCCTGTGACAAACAATGCATGGAGACATCAGAAAGATGGAGCAGTAGATTTTATCACACCGGTACTGGTACAGTGCACTCTCGCTCTTACGAACCTCGATTTTACGAACTCCCGGATATTACGAACAGGGCTCAAAATTCCCTAAAGTCCTCCTGTGGCCATTTCATTCAGAAAATGGCCACAGGAGATTGGGCTCTTCTGTGGCCATTTCCAGGCCCTCTGCGGCCATTTCCCAGATTTCAACACTCTGCCTGCGGCCATCTTTGACTGGTCCCCTGTCGTAATGCACTGCTTGAAGTGGAGACACATGCTACAATAGAGAACCAGTCTGTGAGAAGGCTAATTTCGTGAACGGAAACCTACACAAGTACCGCAGACTAGTTCCATAGCTCGTTGGGCATTAAGTATGCACCAAACGTTGGGATGCATGACAAGGCAGTGAGAACTTACGGCGGCAATAGGAGTAAACGGCGGCAAAATCGCCGTATTCTGCGGCAATTGCCGCGATGGCCGCAGTGAATTTTGAGCCCTGACGAACCCAACATCTGGCTCCCAAAATTTCATGACATGTATTTAAATCCTCACTGTTACGAACTCCGCGTTAGTACAAACTTAACCCTTGGACCCTGAAGGGTTTGTAATAGCAAGGGGGACTGTAGTTGCACTGTGAGAAACACAGCAGATTTTATCGCAGACTATAGTTGAAACATGGGCAATAAAGGCTGAATGCACATTTCACACAATTTTCATTTGTCTATTTTCAGGTTTGAGGAATACTCCTACATCGCAAAGTACCGTCTACAGTCAGCACGATATGTGAACGCAGTGCGAGAATTACTCTTCTATGTCTGCTGTATCGTCTTGGCCTACATTCTGGCGATTAGTGTCCTCGATCTGTTTGGTTATGTTATTTGGCTTTATCTTAGAAGGTAAGTAGTGCAGTGGTCGGATGCATCGGTCTCTGTAGTCCAGTGGTAGGATGCATCTGTCTCTGTAGTCCAGTGGTAGGATGCATCGGTCTCTGTAGTCCAGTGGTAGGATGCATCGGTCTCTTTAGTCCAGTGGTAGGATGCATCGGTCTCTGTCAGTCCAGTGGTCGGATGCATCGGTCTCTGTAGTCCAGTGGTAGGATGCATCGGTCTCTGTAGTCCAGTGGTAGGATGCATCGGTCTCTGT
>NMRB01000033.1:914865-927286 GCA_002633025.1 Notospermus geniculatus
CACGGCCGTTTGAAGTGGAAATTATTCTCAAATGTTAATGAGCTGTGATGTCCCATGCGCTGCTGACACCAAGCGGTAACAACTGGTAATAATCATTCCGTCAAACGCTAGGCCCTTCCTCTTTATCCTTATTTAGAACGACCGTACAATAGGCCGTAAATCCATGTGTACGCCCATATCAAGGTTTCATGCCATTTTTTGACAGTAAACGACTGTCTTTAAAAAATCATTCTGTAACTTTGTACAGGGATCTCTCACTAAGCTAATGCCGATTGCTTCATGAAGAATCTCTTTGCCAGCATTTCTATTTAACGGCCCGCGTTTCGAGTAGGCATACAATGGAATACCATACAACGTACCTCCCATTCACACAAATTATAAAGGGTGAACAATGCCAAAAGAGGAATGAATTTCTATTGAAAACAGGTTTAAAGTCAAAATCATCGTTTATTCTCCTTGAATCAAGAAAATGATTCTGTAACTTATCAGCGTCACTTCTTACCTAATCAAGGTTCAATCTACGGGGAGAATACTTGTTTGTGTACTTCTAGCCAAGTGCTTTCAGTTTTTGACCGCAAACCGCAAACTAACCACAGCGTTTACCATATGGGCGATCAATACTTACGAGATAGACGTGTACACGAAGCACTAGCTTCAAACAGTCGTGGAAAAGCCGCCGAAACTGGTCTTGGAGATTCTTCGGAGGAGAGAGGATGTGCATTTTATGCCAAAGTTTGGACGCGGCGAGAAAGTTAACAACGAGGACGCGTCCTCTGAGGGAAAGATATTGGAGAATGGGCTTCCACTTATTAAGCTTGGACTGTACTGACTTCAGCAGATCGTCCCAGTTTTGGAGTTCAAAGAATGTGCCATTACCGAGGTGAATCCCAAGAAACTTTAGCCCATCATTGGACCACACGAAATTAAGGGGACTATCCCGCCTGTTCTTCCACGACCCGGTCCACAGGCCTTTGGATTTGGCAGCGTTAATTTTGGCTGAAGAAGCACGTTGGGACAGCTCTATGGCATTGGACAGTTCAGCGAATTCAAGGTTTCTTGTGATAAAGATGTCAATGTCATCGGCGTAGGCACTAATTTTGGTGAAAGTTTCTCTGTCCACTGAAAAACCTGAAATCTTTGGGTTCTTTCTAATGCAATGGAGCAAAGGTTCAATGCTAATAGCATAGAGGGACCCAGAGAGAGGGCAACCCTGGCGGATGCCGCGTCCAAACTTGAAAGGGCTAGTAAGTTCACCATTATTAATCTTGAGAATGCATTCAGGGCTTCCATAGATTAGCTTAATGTAAGATATAAATTGTTGACCGTAACCCATGGCAGAGAGGGTTTTGAACAGCCACTGATGGTCGACACGGTCAAAAGCTTTCTCCTGGTCGAGGGAAACAATACCCACTGGCAGATCTTCTGAATTGGGCAAATTAATTGTGTCGCGTAGGAGGGAAAGGTTGTGATGAATAGTCCTTTGGGGAACAGTATGGGCCGTATTTACGAAGCGCGATTTGGCCAACACGCGTGTAAATTGATAGTTATTCAGGTTAAGGACCTAGAAAACCATTGTGTTGCTACCTTGTACGCTGCTTGATCGGCAGCGTTTACCCACAGGATAACCACACGCGGTTAACATTCCTGCGTTTACGTGCAGGAGGATCGAAGAAAAGAGTTGAATGACTCTAAACAAGGCCTGTAGGTTGTTCAAATTTTTCTTTGTCCTCCAGCAGCTAGACAAAGGAAAGTTAACCACGGGTGATTATCCTGCGGGTAAATGCTGCCAATCAAGCAGCGTACAGGGTAGCAAAACAATGGTTTTCTAGGCCTTTAACCTGAATAACTATGAACTTACCCGCGTGTTGGCCTAATCGCGCTTCGTAAATATGGCCCTATAAGTTTGATCCAAGTGTATAGTCTCATCCAGTGACTGACGAAGCCGATTGGAGAGGACCTTCGTCAGTAGCTTATAGTCAGTGCACAGCAGTGAGACTGGGCGCCAATTCTTAATGAGGCCAAGATTACCAGTTTTTGGGAGCAGTGTTATTACGGATCTAGTACATGATTTAGGGAGACTACCGTTTTCAATTGTGAAGGTAAAGACGTCAAAGAGATCGCGGCCTAGCAAAGGCCAAAACTTTCTGTAAAATTCAAACGGGAGACCATCGATGCCCGGCGTTTTGTTTCGTGGGCTTTCGCTGACTGCTCGGGTAAACTCGTCGAAAGTAAGTTCCTCGTCGAGCGTATCCTTGGAGAGGGCACCTAGCCGCGGCAGGCCTTCCAAAAGTTTATCCTGTACTTGGCTGTCGGTGGGGGACTTTGTATATAAGGTTTCATAGAAAGACTTGGCAATCGTCTCAATTTTACCCGGATCCGTGTTTATAACACCGTCGTCACTTTCTAGGTGAGAGATTACTCTGCTGCAGCCGCGTTTACGCTCAAGACTGAAGAAGAACTTGGTTGGAGAATTTAAATGATGGGCGAAATCAAAGCGGGTGCGAACGCACGCACCCTGTACTTTTGTCATCTGAATGTCGTAGAGCCTTTGTCTCAGTTCCTCCAATGTTTTCTCAGAGTCTCCGCTTATATGTTCGTTCTGTTCTCCAACATGTCTATTTCTTGCTCTAGACGTGCTTCAGCCGAGCGTTTGGCACGGTTACGAAGGGAGCAGTACTCTTTGGTTATGGTTTTCAGGTGACTTTTGCCGACGTCCCACCAAAGGTTCAAGGAGCTGAATTTGGCCTGACTAAGCTTCCATTGAGTCCAAAAGTGAGATATTTCATCAACATACTCTTGCTCATTGAGAATTGACTGATTGAGGCATCTCCAACATGTCTATTTCTTGCTCTAGACGTGCTTCAGCCGAGCGTTTGGCACGGTTACGAAGGGAGCAGTACTCCTTGGTTATGGTTTTCAAGTGACTTTTGCCGACGTCCCACCAAAGGTTCAAGGAACTGAATTTGGCCTGACTAAGCTTCCATTGAGTCCAAAAGTGAGATATTTCTTGACTGATTGAGGCACCTGTCCAGTGGTTTTCACAGGGCTGTGATCAGATCTGAACGGTGATAAGATTTGTGCATGTCTTGCCAAGGCAGAGTAACTCTTGGATATATAAAAACGATCAAGCCTAGCAGCAGACGAAACCTGGTCATCCGTCCTCTGCCACGTGAACTGTATTAAGTTGGGATGGAATTCGCGCCAGACATCTACCAGAGAATGTTTTTCAACAAGCCGTTTTAGGGCATCGCTAGACGGCTGGTGAGTCTCCTTCTGACTTTTACGGTCCAATTCGGGATTTATTGTGGAGTTAAAATCACCCCCAACAAGTAAGAGATCATCTTCCTTTATAGTCGAGATAAACTCGGAGAGACCCTTTAGAAATTTGATTCTATCATCTCCCTTAGTGGGGGAGTGTAGATTTAACAAATGACAAGTAACTTTGCCGATTACTGCCGACAGGCAAAAACATCGACCAGGCACAATGTTCCGTACAGTGAGGACTTCGAGTTTATCTGAGAAGAGGAAAGCCAGCCACCCAGATGCTGAAGTACCATGGGAAAAGAAGCATTGTCCACCCCAGTCAAAAGCCCAGGAGTCTTCGTCTGCAGGAATGGAGTGAGTTTCCGAGAGGAAAAAAACACCGGCATCCACCTGTTTGAGGAACTGGCAGAGTTCGCTGCGTTTTTCTGCATTGCTGCAGCCATTGACGTTATAAGTGACAAAAGAGACCGCCATCACGAAGATCAAGTACGCCCCGAATGAAGCCATGACGAGAGTATATAAAGAGAAGAGGAAGGGTCGTTTCTGCATTACGATTTTTCCTGCAACAGGGAGATGACGCGCTTCACCCTCTTGTCATCAGCCTGTGGTAGCTTGTTTCGGCGTCTGTATCGGCGGAGCGAGCGGAGTAGTTTGGGAACATCCGGGGTGAGCTCCTGGACCTTTTCGTACACCTTTCTTACATTGCGCAGCTGATCCAAAAACCCGAGGCACTGGTTGTCATCAAAGTGAGAGTCAGGCTGAGGGGTGGAGGTGACCGAGCTGGAGTCAAGATCCATGCTGAAGGGAGTAAGAAATAAAAGTTGAAAATAAGAAGTGGGAAATTTTGCACTTTTGCGCGAATTTATCAATTTCTCAAGCTGCAGTAATTTTTTCCCCATTTTGAGAAATATCGCCCAAAAAATCATATAAAATGTCGTGTCATTTTAAGAAAATTTCTCAAAATGGGAAAACGTTCTATCTCAATTTGCGAAATTTTAAAACTCCGCGCAAAATGCGAAAATTTCCCACTTCTTATTTTCCACTTTTATTTCTTACTCCCTTGCTGATGTCGCACTCATCGTCATCGGAATCCATGGACAAGTCGTGATCGTACGTCGGTAAGGGCTGAGCATTTCCGGCAAGGGGGTCGGAATCACTGAGGCTCTGAGAGGCCGCCTTGCGCTTTTGTTAAGTGGGGTGAGGCGAGGGGGCAGGACCAGGAGTGACATCCGGAGACACGGCCGCCTCGGTGGCAGGCTGCTGTTCAGCAGCAGACGAAATGGACTTTGGGAGAGACACCATAGATGATGCGCGCGCCGGAGCCACAGAGTCTCGTTGCATGGCCGATTTTGCAACAGAAGTCACAACGGAGCGTCGAGTCCGAGGACAAATAGACTGTGTAGATGTCTGTCCCGTACGGTATCATAATGTGGTATGGTTTTGAAAAAGACCTTAGCCATGTGGTCACATTTAGACACCGCCACTATGTTCTGTGGCTGAGTGATCTCAGCACAGCTAACTAGGTAGTCCTCAATTGTAGTACCTTCCAGGAAACGACACTGTATTCCGCACTCCCGGTTCAGAGTGTTGAAAGGGTCACCAGGCCTAGTGTAGGCCTACTGGCTATTGTTCGAGGTTGCGCCTGCATTGAATTGAGGCGCGCTGCCTAAAGCCTGAGCGAAAGAACGCCCAAGCAACACACGTGCATCTGAGGGATTGTTTGGCCTACTGGCATGATCTGATGTACTCGGCACAGGCCTACCTGCATGCTCTGACCCTGTGCCTGTACTTGACATAGGCCTACATGCATGACCTGTGCTTGGGCCAGGAACCTGAGAAGTATGAATCTCAGCCACAAAATCTCTCCAGTGGTGAGATTCGCAATTTCTGTCGTAATTTGCCGTGATGTTCCATTGAATGCAGGATGGAGCGAACTAGGCTAAGTGAAACCAGGCTGAGGACAGGAGGTAACCAAAGTTTCCAGGCCATCTGCCGAGCTGTTCTGGTCAAGACAACAGGAGACAATTGGTGTCATTTTGTAGGTATATCATTCTTCATTTTTTGTAACAAACCTTAGTTACAATTTATCTCCACTCCCTGGTAAAAAGGGAAGAGGGCCTAAACGGCAATAACTCTTGAACCTTTGGACATATCGGCAAACGGTTCAGTGGAAATATGGAAGAGACATTGGCGATGGTTCACTGCAAATTTGGTCAACTTCCTCCAAGGGGGCGCGTGCCTGCACTCTTTTTAACTTAACCACTGGAGAGATTTTGTAACGTTACAAAATCTCACCACAGGAGAGGTTTTGTAACGTTACAAAATCTCACCACTCACTGGAGAGATTTTGTAACGTTACAATGTCTCCAGTGGCGAGATTTTGTAACGTCACAAAATCTCACCATTCACTGGAGGTTACACACCAGTAATTGGCCAATCAGGGCCAGGTTGTAGTAGTACTATTAAAATCGGCATTTCCCCTTTAACACAATTTATTCGGTATGGATATTTTTCTAAATCCTCTTTTGGCTCAACATGACATACATGTAAAATAATGTTTGTTAAAAAATCGGATGCATTTTTGGAAGTGTTGTATGTCTTAGATTCCTCCGCAGGGGCGATTGACTGCTATGGTCTCCGGTAGCCAGCTCACTGCTTCTCTCCGCTCATCAGTGACCCCTCTCGGGTTCGGACCCCCCAAACCCTGATATTATCACGGTCAACCCACAGCGAAAATTATGTGGTTTGAAAATCTAGCTGAGGTCCTTGTAAGCCCCAAATATTACAATCATCGGAGCGTCTGGGTGCGAGTGACAGGATGGTACTTTGTGGTCTCTTTAATGGAAAATGGCTTGGATTTCTATTACTGGTGTGCAACCAAAACTGTGTAGTGAGACGTGGACGGCTGCTTGACCAATGACGTTGCGTCTTGCGACGTGGTGACGTTTGCTTAGCAACGCCTTATTGCAAATGGCGGCGGTCGCGTTTGCTGCCGGATGAGTGGAAATCATGCGAGATTTAGGCCCATTTCAGAAAATTACAGTACCGGTATATTCTTTTCATGACGTGCTTCAGATAATTTTTCAAGGTGTTGCTAGGATGTACATGTCCGTTGGGTATAAAGACATGGGTGAGCTGATCACGCACGGAACGAGACCTAAAATTCCAAGATGGCAGCCACCAGGCGAGTAACTTTTTTCATCGCCCATGCCCTAAACCGGAAGTCAACAAAAACTTATTTTCCCGGCGAAACTACTTCTTTTATAGCACACGTATTTTGGGAATTTCCAATGAACGTAATGGGCACTTTATCAAAAATAATGGGGGCAAGGGAAGAAAGGACACATCCGTCAATTCATTACTTCGGTTCTGGATTGTATCCATCTCCTCGGTGTGAACGTTACATCTTTTGTCCTGTATCGCTTTTGGGCGCCATATTTGCTTCACTTGAACAAAGCTCATGGTATAGATTTGCAATGAATTCTGGGTACTTTTTCTACTCCCCGTGCACGCGTTCTGTTAAATGCGTTTCGTGCGGCGGCGTTGCCGCCGCGCTGCGCGCTATTAGAGACCTTTCGCACCCGCACGTTTAGGCAACCGACTACATTTAGGTCATCAAATGTTGCGGTCTAGTGACGTGTACACAAACGGTTATAGAAAACATTATCCGCAGCGACTTCACTACACGTCAGAGAAAAACTGTTTGCCAAAGCAACATATTTTTATCAAAACCCTCATTCCAACGGTGATCGCCATTCTTTGTTATAACTTTTAGAAGGATTCCTCGTGCATACCAGGTGTAACATTTTGTTTGTTTTGTTTGGATCATCTTTTATTAAGCTTTTGGGTTGTGAATCAAATCCGTGTAAAAAGGGCAATTTCCATTGATTGCCGTGCGATCAGTATGGGTCTTTCGCAACTGAACGGTTTGCTGAACATTTACTTTTACGTCATCATTTTGTGAGCAGTTGTTACGTGTGCACAGACACTAAATGAAGGCCTATATACTAGCCGGCGACAGTTCACGGGTAATAAGCGCGGTACGCGTGAGGCGAGTGCGGTTTGTAAGATACCCCGGTTAATGATCACTTGCAATTACGTCACACACAATACAAGCGCAGTAGGGCCCACGGTGAACTCTTATGACTCGAGCACACTCAAAACATTACATCAGCTTGCCTAAGAAATATCCGTAAACACCTATAGGTCATGACGGATAGTTCTTAGGCTTAGGCAATAGCCGTGTCTCTCTGCGAAATCACTAAAACCAAACCGTTTCACCGGTTACGGTTACGTATTAAATGTAGTCGGTTGCCTAAACGTGCGGGTGCGAAAGCTCTCTATTATGAGCCACATCGATAACGTTTGTGGACAATCCACAGCTGTTGGTCAGCATTTGCTACCTTTTAACGTCGCCATTTCCCTTCTTTCACTTCTCGCTTCGGCATCCTGTCTGCTGTGCGGTTTGCACGATGACAAACTCAGTGAAGGTAGCGTACTGCGCATGCTCAGAAGCCAGGAGCGGAAATCGGAAGTTCCATTTTCGTGGGCGGTGAAAATGATCGGGTGCCAACTTTTGCTTGGCGGTTTAGGACCACTTTAAAGATATGAAGTGTTTAAGTTCGATGTGATCCCCGCATGACATTTATTTCATTCCGGCATCAAATTTTTGGTCATATAATTTTGATTTGTTTATCGTGTCAAAACCGTTCAATATTTAGTGCTGAAACTTTTAAAATAGATCGATAACATCCATATATTTGCATGTCTAAAGTATCAAGGGCCCAGCTTTTATAGTGTTGAAATTATTGAAAAATCCATAGGGGGTAATTTTTTTGGGCCACCCGATATATTTTACAAATTACAAACGTATATCCTCTATAATCTCCTTTTTCTGGTCACTCCAGGCAAAATCATAGCACCTCCTCCTAAAGCTAGCAGCAGACTGGCCGCCAAATGTGGCGTCCAGAAGCGTTCGACTGAACGCCTCTCGACGCCAGAGTTGGCTGCCAGTGGATCCTGGTGAGAGCACACCTGCCCAAACTTGGCGTTCAGTAGCATCTTTTCGGGCCTCTTGCGCGACAATTACCAGTGCTGCCATCTTCATTGAGGCTGCAATTTTGAAATCATGTGACATCAAGACGCAAGCTGATTCGCCAAAGACTCGCCGCCGACTCCAAGTCTGGCTGCCATCGGTAGCACACTTGGCTGCTTCGGGAGTTCACAGGCGTTCACTGGCGTCCAAAATCAAACATCTATACAATAAAAGGGAAAGTGCGATTCTTTGTCCGCTATGCACTGAAAACCGTTCGTATTTAGTGCATAACGGTCATGTTCAACGGATAGGGTATCACTCATAGATGGTTTTGCACAAAAAATAAGTGCAACTTTTGGCCTGCAAAGTGTGATTTTAAGGCATTTTTCTTTATGGGAACTTCCCAAGTTTATTTAAAGCTGAAGGGGAATTCCAGTGACCTACTTATTATAAACAGCGGCTGATAAGCAGATGCACGGTACATAGGACTCATGTGAGCCTACTGGAGTATACCATGTATACCGTGAATCCGTGTCATCTTCGCTTAAGCAAAAAGTATCGTATTTAGTCATTCATTATCAGTTGTCACACTAGGCCTACCATTCCCGTGAATCTGAACCCAGGGCCGGATCCAAGATTGACAGAAAGGGGGTGTAGCTCGACGGAGGGGTGCGCACCCATTTGACAATATCTGATGCATTTCCTATCGGAGCGTCTGGGTGCGAGTGACAGGATGGTACTTTGTGGTCTCTTTAATGGAAAATGGCTTGGATTTCTATTACTGGTGTGCAACCTGGAGAGATTTTGTAACGTTACAAAATCTCTCCAGTGAGTGGTGAGATTTTGTAACGTTACAAAATCTGTCCAGTGGCGAGATTTTGTAACGTTACAAAATCTCTGCAGTGGTGAGATTCGCAATTTCTGTCGTAATTTACCGTGATGTTCCATTGAATGCAGGATGGAGCGGACTAGGCTAAGTGAAACTGGGCTGAGGACAGGAGGTAACCAAAGTTTCCAGGCCATCTGCCGAGCTGTTCTGATCAAGACAAAAGGAGACAATTGGTGTCATTTTGTAGGTATATCATCCTTCATTTTTTGTAACAAACCTTAGTTACAATTTATCTCCACTCCCTGGTAAAAAGGGAAGAGGGCCTTAACGGCAATAACTCTTGAACCTTTCAATTCACTTTATTTACTCAAACCACCTTAAGTGGTACAAGAGGATATAAATAACAAAATATATACATGGCGGATATGATACACAGAAGTTACAAAAGTGACGGATGCAATGCCCTCTACCAATATACGTAGACCTATACACAATCATGAAGTAACAGCTCAGGTTAAATTCCGGAAGTAAAAGTACGAATGATATTCTTTACATAGCGTGCTAAATTTGACAATTTCTTTTTGTTACTTAAGGGACTGACTCCTAAGATCATAAAAAAAGGTACATTGGAAAATATAATGAAATTCATCCCCCGGATGACCTAGATCGCACAAATTACAAACTTGCATACCTCCAAGTCCCAAATTTCTAGAAACAACAGAAGGAAGAGTGGTATTCCCAATTCTAAATTTCAATAGAGCTCTATTTAAGGAGAAGGGCAGTAACAACAAATATTCTTCCAGTTTAAAAGACGTCTTGAATAATCTATAATTAATACACTTCTCATTTTCATAAATTGATGATAACCAGGATTGCTTAAATTGATCGGATAACCTTAATTTGACGGTTTCTTTTAGCCACCGGGTGTTTGGGAAAGCCTCAGAGTCCCATATATACGAAAGGCCGCATTCATCAAAAATATTTTTCATCTTTGCACACCACTTAGAAATTGTATACCCTTTTTCATGCAGTTCCCGACATATACGATAAAACAAACAGGACAATTTACCTTCTCCAGTTACTAACTTGGCCCAGTAGCCCACCATACGCAATTTAACAAAAATTGACAAAGGCAAAAGACCTAACTCCCCTCTCACCATCACCGTGGGTGTCTGCCTCCGCAGACCTAGAATTAATTTACAGTATTTTACCTGTAACTTGTCTAGAGCAGAAACATTTTCGTAACCCCAGACTTCGCTGCCATATAACAAAACTGGTGTGACCATTCTATCAAATAATTCCAATTGGAGATCAATAGGTAATGAAAGTGAACGCGTTTTTCTAATCAATGAAAACATAGCCCTTGTTCCATTCTCAACCTGCGCTTGTATTGCCTGTGTGAATTTACCATTATAATTCAAAACTGTTCCAAGGTACTTGTATTGCCAGCAAATTTCTAAAATGTTGTCATTCAATAAAAACTGAGGTAAATTTCTTGTTTTACCTCGGGCAAAAATTAAAATTTTGGTTTTCTGTGCATTTATCTGGAGTTTCCATTCTACACAATATTTATTAAGAGCGTCCAGACCCTTCTGAAGGCCCTCCGGAGTTTCTGCTAGTAGGATTGTGTCATCCGCATACAAAAGAACTAACAGACGCAACAACTGACCCAGTCTATTTAAAGTTTCACTGTGACATACCATATTTATATTTTCCAAACCAGTAAAGCCTTCATCCCATAAAAACGAGGAGAGATCATTTAGAAATAAAGAAAATAATATTGGTGACAAGTTTTCGCCTTGTCTCACTCCCACCAAACATTGGAACTCATTTGACCTTTCACCAGCAATTTCAACGCAAGATCGAGCGGATCTATACATATTATAAATCACAGTAAGAATTTTACCTCGAATATTATAGCTCAACAACTTTCTCCAAAGGCCTACTCTCCAAACACTATCAAAGGCTTTGCGGTAATCGATAAAGGCACAATAAAGTTTTTGACCTTATCCAACAAACAATTAATAGTAACTACATGGTCTGACGCAGAAAAACCAGCTCTAAACCCAGCCTGCTCACTTCCAAGAATATTATGAGAGTCAATAAACTTACCAATTCTATTATTAATTAACGAAGTAAATAACTTTCCGAAACAGCTCAGCAGCCAAATCCCTCTATAGTTAACAGGATTTTTAGAATCACCTTTGTTTTTGTAAATTGGTTTAATAATCCCAAACGTCCAGTCATGAGGGATATTCCCACTATCTAAAATTATATTAAAAAATTTCGCGTATAAACGAGAGAAGAGATGGATGGAGGATTTTAAGTATTCATTCAAAATATCATCAGCACCTCCTGCTTTATTATTTGGTAGCCTTAATTATTTCATCTTCGGTAAAAGGAGAATCCAAAATTTCTAAAGATTCCTCTGTTACCAAACCATGAAGATCTACGTCTTCAGTTCTTGCAGCTTGTTCTGGCGGGAGATCATTTAAAGACTTAAAGGCCCGTATGCACCAACGTGGATAAACCTTAGATTAGGCTTAAACTAAGTTTAAGTATGGTTTAAAAAATTAATCCGCCTGCACCAACAAGGATTAATTTTTATCCGGTGTTTAAATCACAGATTATTGTAAACCTGCCAAGGGGTAGGTTTAAACTTGGATTAAGCCATTTTTGACGAAGTGATCGAAGTGACAAGATGGACTGGATCGACGCTCTTGAACAAGTTGACAATTTTTAATGGCCAGAACGGCTGATTCGAGATAGGAGCAATCCGATGGAGGAGTTTAGAGATGTGATTTCCACAAAAGATACCGCTTCACCAAGGAGAACGTTTTGGTACATGTAATTTTGGATTGGACAGAAGAAGAGAGTACACCCAACTCCAACAGGAACGCTGGCTTTTACTTACGCTACGATTTTACGCCACAGGTCATGTCCAGATGACAGGTTGTGATCTTGGAGGTGTTCACCAAACTACAGTCAGCCGGATAGTGAAACAGGTATCCCAAGCAATTGCTCGGTAGAGGGGTGGGTTTAAACTTGGATTAATTCATTTTTGCCACAGCATATTACAATGACATCGTGTCCACAGAGTGTGACCTAATCCATTGGTAATAGCCATTTATGTTATGAAATTGGTTCAACCATGGATGAACCATGGACAACTTAATCTGTGGTTTAACTAGGTTGGTGCAGGTTCAAGTTCGGATGATTTAATCCACGCTTAATCCATGATTAGTAAATCTAGGTTTAAGCCAAATTTTAAACCACCTTGGTGCATACGGGCC
>NMRB01000034.1:0-18407 GCA_002633025.1 Notospermus geniculatus
TGTAATAACTGTTTTTTGCAGGTGTCTACCGATTCCACCGTTTACACGCGTCCTCAGTCAACGTAAAACATGGAACAGTGGCGGAGAGATTGTCTTGGTCAGGTGACTGGGCCATGGTCTTCACCGACCGACCATTGGTAGACGGAGAAATGTTGGAAGTGATGGTGACTTGTTATGATGAGACAAGACCAGATTGGGGAGCTGGCTTCGGTATGTATCCAAGGAATTTAAATGATAGTATAAATGTGACCCACTTTGGTGAAAACAGTCGCATGTCAGTTCGGGTCATTTCCAATATCGGGAACGTGTCCGAATTCGGAATCCCAAGTCCCGGATGTTAATCGGAAACGTTTCTGACCACGTGACGACCATGTCCACTGCTCCCCAACCTTCCCTCACCGTCATGATATGGCCTTCCTGTATCAAATGCTTTGAAATAAATGAACAAAACATGATTTATTCATTTAATAATTGTTAGCTCACTCGTGAGCTATAGCCATCACGTGGCGTCCGTCGTCCGTCGTCGTCCGTTAGCAGGGCACGTTTTGTAACCGCTGGGGCTATTGATCTGAAACTTGGTACACATATACCCCTAGGTCAAATGACCTATGACACCCAATTTCGGTCCGATCTGATTCCTGGCTTGGCCACCAGGGGGGATAAACCGAAAACCTTTAAAGTGCAGTTTCGCCTTAACCGTTGATCGGATCATCACCAAATTTTTATGGTGGGTACATCTTATGAGGATACACGACATATCACCCGGGTTTTTGATTTGACCTAATTTTCAAGGTCACAGAGGTCAAAGTTCGAAATTTCATTGTCGGGTGGCACGTTTCGTGGCTATTTGTCCTGGATTGTTCAAATTGGGTGTGATGATGTATCTAGGTACCCTGTATGTCTGTGGCGGATTTCGGTCCGATCGGACTTCAAGTACGGCCACCAGGTGGCTATCTTGGAAATTGAGCATTGGACCATAGCTCAATAACTATTGGGGCTAGAATGTTCTGAACTTGAACAAGTATGTATCTTTGTAGCCTTCATGTGTACAGCAAATTTCAGCGTNATGAAACGATACATTTTCACACACAGACACAGCAGAAATTGTATACCCCCCCCCCCCAAAAAAAAAATCCGCCGCCGTGAAGAGTACCGTAGGCCTATCTCCACCATGATGCCGAATTCCACCACGCGGCTTCTGCCTGACAAACCCAAACATGCCAAACATTATTTTACAAATAACCTAGGCCTACACAGGCAGATATGCTGACATTTGGAATTTCTTTCGATTATCTGCAAGTTTCCCAAACAAATGAGAAGAAATGAAATAGGTAACACCGTCTTTTGAATCAACTTGGTTGTATTGAGACAAGCTTTCGACCCTATCGGGCTTCATGGCCAACTACAAGTAAAGATTTATCTTTAGGATTTATCTTGTGTTTTCTTTACCGTTGTCACCTTCTCAGCCACCAATTAATGTTCAAGCTACATTGTAAGTCCGACGTGTATTGTCATTGTAATTGTCACCACATATGTATACTCCTGTTGTCATGATTTTCCTCAGACCTGATGAAGGCCCGATAGGGTCGAAAGCTTGTCTCAATACAACCGAGTTGATTCAAAAGACGGTGTTACCTATTTCATTTCTTCTCATTCATTCAACGATCAACACGGCTATCTCTATAATTATTTTCCCAAACAAAGACGCGGAAACACTGGCAGATGTCACACCGGAATTCATTGTGCTTCCACTGTAGGCCTATACTGAGTAGTTTAGGCGGGAAATACAAATCTGAAGTCCCAATGGGTGCAGGTTATGATAACATCGAGTATTTTATGTCTTTTGTTTTTCTGTAACACGTGTTCAACATCAACAAAGTGAAAGCCTGTCGTCCAGAAATCACCGATGTAAAATCTTGCTGATCTGCTTTGTCTGGCCGTAAACCTCAGTCTCAGCTCGAACCACTTCTCCAGTAATTCTGACAATCTGTTCGTTTTGAGCCTCAATCTCCGGTGTCATGGCCAGACTTAAATGTTTCAACCGGGAGAGGCTATCAGACATGGCATCTGGAAAATTAAGCAGGCAAATATCAGGGTTTCTGCGAAATCCACGATTTCGGAAAAGAGGGGGCGGCGCACTGAGCTAGAAACATTGAAATCTGCGGTGAATTTCAATGATTTGCTCAATTAAATTTTACAAATTTACAAATTTGCTGGCCGAAAGGGGGGGGGCGCACCCGGCGGATCCGCGCCCGCTGAATAGGAGCTGTCAGCGAGTTGACCACTAGGTGTCACTAGGGCCCAATTCAATGCATCTAGCGGACCCAGTCATTATCGATCGAGCAGCGATCATAATAGATTTCCTGTACATTAGGTCCGCTAAGACTGTGCTGCCATCTGTTAGCAATATGCGCGGCTGACTGCTCCTATTGCAGCCTTTTGGAATAAGATGAATAGATTTTTGCGCTCCGTTACCGACACTTCAAACGTTATAAAATGCGGGCAGGAAGACTGGTCCTTTATCCTCGAACCGCTCCGGAGCGGCTAGAAGACCGGGACACTTTTATATATATACTCACCAAGATTTTTATCAAACTGTTCATTGTACCGTTCACCAGGTGGGCGCATTCTCTGAGCATCAACTTCACCACGGTAATCATCTGTTGAACGATATTCATCATCTTCCCTCATCCTCATCATCGGATGCTGAGTAGGACCCATGCTAACATTCGAACTCTCCACAATATTTTTCAGACCACTTTCACGTTGGAAACTTTTTTTTGGTTCCTCTTTTTGCTTATTTTGTGAGGTTTTCATCGATGAGTTTATTTCGGCCGTTTTCCTCTCAACATTATCAAGTTGTTCTCTTTGTCGAAGAAGTTCCTGAAATGACGACATAATATGAGTATAGGCCTATGATGACGTGACTGGCAAATTTATCACCATGTGGAAGTGGGACACTGCATGGGACTTTTCGTACGTCAAGCACTCACTGCCGTCTTGTGGGCAGTTCCGGTGAAGTTTCATTTTGATGGGCCGCCAAGCCTCGAAAATCCAATACAAAAAAATCAAGAGAAGTTCAGACATGGCAGCAAGATGGCCGCGAAAAGCTTGTCAATATTCACTGACTCATGTCATGACAGTGGAAGTAGGCGGGGGCTGAAAACGCCAATTCTGAAGAATGTCAGCTTTGTTTCGCATTTTTCGGCAGGCCTACCTCAGCAATTGCCACTCCCATTCTCTCAGATTCATCCAGGCTGGCCAGTGCACGCCGCTGACTGGCTAACTGTTGTTCCTCCAAATCAGCAATCTTCATTTGAAGTCGAGACATCTCCGGATCGTCGCCGAAGTCATTTCGCCGGCTGTTATAGCCGGAGTTGCGTCCAGATGACATCCCAACGTTCCCAAAACTATAGTCGTCATCTTCGTAGAAGGGGTTAGGACCATTGGAATGAGACATTTTCCCCCGCTAAAGACCAAATGAAATGCAAGAAATTGCGCGGTAGGCCTATATGAACAACTTCCTACTTCGGCCCACTTTAACGATAACGTTGTACCATGACTAGAATCCCTATAAATAAACTTGACTCTTGCCGCGTGCGTCATTACAGATAACCAAAAGAGATAATTGAACTTCCTCATTATTAGACATGAGAAGCCAGGCGATCTCGATTGTCCCTAACCCAGTGGGGAAATCCGTTTTCAATACCGGTATTGTGTTGACTACAAATTTGTGTCGTCTGCTTGACATAATCAGTCACCGTACGCTGCTGCCACCTATTGTAAGTAATAACAAATCAGAGGTCAGAGGTCAAGGCAGTTTGCATTTTCATCCGGGGCACTCCACCTGTATACAATGTATACACCTACACAACATGTACGGGCGGCTCCAGTGAACTGCCAAAGAAGGTTCCCATGCGTCCCTAAGTTTATCGAACAAAGTTTTTGAAAGGTTTGTACCCTCTGTTGTTAAGAAGATTTTAGTTGTCACTGATTTGTTCACTTCTTTTATTTTATATCACTCGTTTATACACTTTGGAGGGTCAAAGTCGGAAAGACGATAGAAAAGTCATCAAAAGAAGGTAAGGGGGCGTTCCCCATTGTTATGATGATTGCTCTGCATGCAGACGTTGTGTCAGCATATCAGGAGGAATGGGCTGGGAAAAAGGATGCGCCCCAAGCCTCAGCCTGTGTGGCTGGGGGGGGGGGGGAAATTGCTTGAGTCTGGAGGGCAAAGCCGGAGGATTGAAAATTTCTTACTTCCTCTCAGATGCATTTTCCCCACGCCACATCTGACACCACAATAACAGAGGGGAAATGACCTTTTAGAGGAAAAAGTTGTTTTGTCCCTTTTTGCTCTGGGGGCATTTGCCCCCTGCCCCCACCCCTTTGCTCTGGGGGGCATTTGCCCCTACCATTCAGCATGCTTAGGTTGGTGGCCTGGAACGAGTTTAGAATCCCCGATCAGTGCCCAAAAAAAGGTCATCGATTGACGGAATAAGCCGCATTGTACAATAGGATTTCCATTGTGTGCCATGGAGTAACGTCACTTCCGATCGGGGATTCTAAACTTTAGCCGGTGGCCTTTATGTGATAATGAGTGCCTGACCCTCCCTGTTAGGGAAATTCTGGACCATGATAGTGCCACTTTTTGTCGACAGTCAGTGCCACCTACAGCGGTGGTTTCATCATTCTCCAATACGGTATTGGAGAATGATGAAATCCCCACCGGTGTCGCTGACTGTCGATCACCACATCTGACACCACAATTAATAACAACTTAGAGGGGAAATGACCTTTTAGAGGAAAAAGTTGTTTTGTCCCTTTTTGCTCTGGGGGCATTTGCCCCCTGCCCCCGCCCCTTTGCTCTGGGGGCATTTGCCCCTACCATTCAGCATGCTTAGGTTGGTGGCCTGGAACGAGTTTAGAATCCCCGATCAGTGCCCAAAAAAAGGTCATCGATTGACGGAATAAGCCGCATTGTACAATAGGATTTCCATTGTGTGCCATGGAGTAACGTCACTTCCGATCGGGGATTTTTTAGCCGGTGGCCTTTATGTGATAATGACTGCCTGACCCTCCCTGTTAGGGGTATTCTGGACCATGATAGTGCCACTTTTTGTTGACAGTCAGTGCCACCTACAGCGGTGGTTTCATCATTCTCCAATACGGTATTGGAGAATGATGAAATCCCCACCGGTGTCGCTGACTGTCGACAAAAATTATACTGTAGCTTTGCCTACATGGATACTCTAGGAACGAGAGTTTCTTTCCATGGGACGAGGTGGATAAGGCGGTAGTTTAACAACATTAGGGAGGTTGAGATCAGCGACTTATCACGGATCCTTATACGGATACGGATAGAATTATGTGCAACGAGGACAAATTTTGTGTACATTTCGATCCGTATACGTACAAGAATCTGTGATAAGTCGCTGATCTCAACCTCCCTATTGTCAATAGAGGTCTCCCTCAACGCAGGTATGTTTAGCGCAGGATAGGGAAGGAATACAGTACATTGCCCCTTTAAGGTCGGTCCCTATGTGTTTCAAGAAAAAGTTGCCAGCATTCTCATTGCTACCCCCAGCTCCCATTAAGTGGAAAGTGATGGCCATTCTATTCCGCAAACGATGCATGTTGTTGATGTGTGAAAATATCTCTCATCTCTCCATCCTTCCACAGCAGGGGTTTTTACCTTGCTCCTCTTCATCCAACCCAGCTTTTGGAGAATGTGTGAACGGATGAAGATGAGCGAGGTAAAAAATCCACCTGTGATTACCTGTGAGAGGATGCCACCCCAATTGACCTTTTATCTTCCTTATTTCTAGACAAGCCCCATGCCCCCCCCGCCCCCCGCATCGCCCTGCACCCCCCACCAAGTACCTCTATGAACTGCCTGCCCACCTTTATCAAACACAACACGTTGGTGATTGTTTACAACAGCGAGTGAACTAAACTAAAAGTCCACCTCATTCAAATGCGTTCTTTGTCAATTTCCTATTACTACCTCATTCATGTGATGTAATGGTCCCCTAAACCTGTTAATGGTGGCCAATTACCCAGAATAAATGTTCACTAATGGCAGCACATTGACGTTTTTGTCCAGCATGTTGAAAAGGTCATCTAAACTGCTGTCACGGCTGTTAATGATCAATTCACAACATTTAAATTTGGTAATTTGGTGGCAGTCTTTTGTAGTTAGAAAACATGTGTCTTTATGTGATTCAAAATAGAGAAATGTACGTACGTACGTGAGTGAAAAAGGAATGGACGAAAGCCCACTACCTCAATAGGTGTTAAATCTATTTAAATGAAAGTGACATCCAGGTGCTGATCAATTTCCAACACAAAAGGCACCCATTGTATTAGACCTGGTTTTGGTGTGCTGCCCTCTATCATCATAGCTATAATCCCCATAATTTCAGCTGATGCCCATACAATTCAACATTAGAATGTAAAAAATTACGGTAACCCCTAAAGTTGTAAAAATTTCCCCCTTACCTTTTATGAAGTAAATTTTCTCTTCATTGGAATGCTGATCATATGTTATATTATATGTGCACATCTCAAACAGAATTTGTGTGCCATCCTGGTAATTTTGTTTTGCCCCAGGTCCATTATCTGGGTCATTGACATTTATTCAGTGTTTACTTGTTATTGCGATATTTCCTTCAGGATACTACTTGACTCATCTGAGAGGTATAAAATGATGATTGAATATTCTTATGCAAACCTTTTCAATGTGTTGGGGCATTCTATTAACATTGCCCTGCATTGCAATAGGCCCGTTTCGAAATTCTTCAGCGGGCAGTAACATCCTCGCTCCAGGTCAAAACGTGAATGATGTTCGTCCCGTTCATTTACATCATGTGCATTTTGACCTGGGGCGAGGATGTTGTTATTGCCCGCTGAAGACTTTCGAAAGGGGCCTATTTAAAGGATCTTGTTGATAGTGTTTTTAGATACCGGTATGACATAGGTAGGCCTAGATCTTGAGCAAGAAATTTCTTGCCATGTCTCTCTGTAACACAATGGCAGCTACCTACTCAACATTTAGGAATTTCAACTCTCTGAAAAAGTCAACACTTTAATATGATATGTTGGCCTACTTTGTGTGTATTGCTTACTTACAAATTAAATGCCATTGCGTCTTTCTGTCTTTTAGATTCTGTGAGTCAAAATGTCTTCCGAAGAAAAAACTGAGGACCCTAAGACTTCTCCGAAAAAACAGGAGAAAAAGCCAAAGAAAGGTACGGTATTGTTATTTTGTTGGTATGTTCTGCTTTAATTCTTTGCGTTCATCAAGGAATTGAGACTGAGTAAAGAAACCAACTTGTTTGTGTGATGCATGACAGTGCATGGTCGCTTGATATCTCAAGACACTAATGAACAGATAAGTAAGTCTTGTTGGGAGATCCCTTGCAGCCACATTTTGTTCATGTGGGCAAAACATGATTATTCATCATTTCTGGGACAAAATTTGCATGAAAAACTTGTTCTTTAATGACACCTTTGTGTCTGAGCAGAGTTCAGGCTTTCATTGGACAATTTTGGAGCTCAGTTGTGATGATGTGCAACTCTACCTGAACTTAGCTGATAATTAAGGACATTCAAAGGATGTTCAGAGGATTCCTTTCTCTCTACTTCATTCTCAACTGCTCAATACCTGATGATCCCATGTCTATGTGGAAGTCTTATTTGCTACCAACTGTAGAGAGAATCTCCAGTTGATTTCAAGTGAATATGTGTAAGTGCTGTGGCCTAAAGCTGATTAGTGAAGGTCAGAGCCAACTAACAACAATTCCTCCCAAATGTATAAATGCAGTTTTTCCTCAGGCTAGGTTGTGTAAGCCAGTTTTCCCACTGTGATAAAATTAAATTGAATCTAGGAGTCAAACGTTTAGTGGTGTGCCCACGACATGAGGTTGATGTTCCCATGCAATCTGTCGCTGTCATGGTTGACATAATTATTAAAGGAGCACGGTATTGGATTTAACTGCCGATGTAGAGGGAGCCACCTAGCGGCAGTAAGACGAACTACAAAAATGCATTACAAAATGTACGCAGTAAATCGGGTCATTCGCCGAGACGTAGTCAGACCCTTGGGTTGGAGAGTGGCACGGTGGCGCCGGCTGTCGAGAAAAAGTGGCAATACCGTGCTCCTTTAAATCAGTTACATAGGCCCACTTTGACTGGCTCAAGGTAAGGGAAGTAGAAACAGTCATCTGTTGTAAAAGCAATGATGGCAACCTTGTCCTGAGGCAGTTTTCAAATCTCATTCATTCCCGGCCCCCTCACTCCTTAATTTTAGGGTACACATATGCTTGTTCCTGAGTTTGAAAAGGACCCCCTTATGGAAGGAACCAAGGGAAATTTTCCACCCCTTTCTGCGGGTTTGTTCCATCCAATTAGACCCCCTAATGGAAGGAACCAAGATATTTTCACCCCTTTTTCGGGATTTTTTATGCAATTAGACACCCTAATTTTGAAGGAACCAAGGGATTTTCACCCCTTTTTTACAAGCTTTTTCATTGAGAATAGGACTTTCAAACCCCTTTTTATTATTTTTTCGGGAAGAGAAACTTTTGCCCCCCTTTTAAAGAATTTTTCGGGAGGAAAAGTCATTCAAAGTACCCCTATTTTAAGTTTTTTTCGGGAATTTTTTCCCGAACAGTGCTGCCGAAAATGACCCCTTTTCCCGCGAAAATTGGAACGAGCATGCGGTATGGTTGACCCCTGAGTGGGGGGGCCGGGCATTCATTTCCACGTTTCATCAATTCTTTTTACGGCAGGGTCCAACCATAATCACCCTCAAGTGACCCAAGGCGGAGAGTGTAAATACCCCAGTTTTTTTTCGAAAACACTGTTTTTGCCAACCAACTTGTCTATGTATAACTTTCTGTTTTGTGTCGTGACTCAATAACCTTTCCAGTTGCCATTGCACTTCCTGCAAGAACTGTACAGAAGTACCCTAAATTCTCATGCAATCATTAGACGTTGTTCATTTGCAGAGGATACCATGGGAAAAATAAAATAATTATGAGAATTCCTCCACCCCTGAAGTTGCCAGTTGAGCAGATTATTGCAAGTCCAATACTTTGCACACGTGCACTCCCCCTCCATTGTTTTCTCAGTAAAAACATAAATCAGGCACGGATCCAGAGGGGCAAACCTGGCCCGTGCCCCCCCCCAACATTAGAAAAATTGCCCTTTTCAAAGTGCAATAGAATTGCCTTATAATCGCACCAACAGCCTTCTAGATTTCAAAATTTTCTAGGTGCTTGCCTTATCGGCCCCCCTGTGGCCTTCTGTGCCCCCCCTTTACCAGAATCCTGGATCCACCCCTGTAAATGTATAAATACCTTGGTTGTATAAGCATTATGCAAATGCTTGTGCAGCTAGTGCGGACTAATATAGCTAATAATATTCTATGCTTTGCACATCCCCTTGTCTGTGTTCTCTAAACTCTTCTAACTTCTGCTTTCATCCTTTGTAACACATGCATGTAACATACAAACTAACTACGGTAGGTATTTTTGTTGTTGCCGAATTCCATGTCTGCCCTCTAGTCAGGTTATTGCTTGCTACATTCACTTCAGGACATTTCAACGAAGCCTGGAACATATCAGAAGGCTCAGTTGTGGCATGATTGCTAAGAAGTTCAGCCCCTCAGCATCATGTGGTCCATTATATGGCAGGGGTAGGGTGTCTGTGCATTTGTTTCTCAGTAGGCCATGCAAAGAAATTGAGCCAGTTGCCCCCATTTTACTGCATCATTTTTGCCGTCTTCTTGGCAAAGGTTCAGGAATTAGGTAATGAAATTGTGTTAGCCTTATCCTGGTACAAAACAAATTAGATTTTTATATTGGCTGAGATGCTTACGTGTGTTACTCTCATATGGTAGAGACCGAATTAGCAGTTGATGGTGGTTGTTTTATCGGTATGTCAGCGTCATAAAGGGGCTTAAGGTTGACATTGCGTATTGAAGCAACTTGACGGATCCGTTGCAGATAAAAAAAACCACCACGCACAGGTCGACATTTCAGCGATTGAGAGGAACTCGGAGCAACTGGCAGTTACCTCGAACAGCACGCTCATGTTGACAGCGCGTCTTACATGCCCTTGGTCCATTGCAACAACTAGTCGCCAAAAAGTAGAACACGGGCAACTCGCTGTAACTAGCCAATACAGCAGTTGCTCGGATACGCAAGGGCGCTCAGGTCGACAAAATCAGCAACTGATCAGTCTCTGCGAGTTGGTTCCATCGCCAGAAAGCTAGTTGCCGCAAGTTGCTTCAAGACGCAGTGTCAACCTGTAAGCCCCTTAAATTGACAATCTTCTGTGCTAGGGCGATGTTTCAGTTGAGGAAGGGGCACTCTCAGATGTTGTAAAATTACCTGCAGGTGGATCACCTGAAGTCCTTGTTTTTCTAGTAACATATGACATGCATGATCGTTTCATCTTTCTTCGAATTTAGATTTGACTTTCAACATTTCAGACAAATTAGACCCAACTAGATTTGAAGGTGATGGGATTCTTTTCAAAGCAAAGCTGATTGGTGTTGAGGAGATAGCAGAGGCGCGAGGGGATAAGATATGCCAGGAGGCAATGACAAAGCTCAAATCTGCAGTTAAAAGTCAAGGAGGGCACAAGCAACGGCTCAATATTTATGTCTCTTTGGATGGAATGAAAGTATTTGATGAGAAAACATCGGTATGTCATTTAGGGATCTTAAAGGGCCTGTCACACTGATGTAGTTCTCAAAACGTCCTGCCCCATCCAAAAAAAATTGTAAAACGGGCTAGAACGTGTAACCCTTGGCAAAATAATGCCTCGATGTTCTGGAGCACTCTTCCCCTCCATGAAGTTCGTAAAAAGACCGTAAAAAGTTGCCACTACGTCCACTCCGTTCGCACACAGTTTGAGCCCGTTCGGCAAAATTTTCAAGAACGTACTGAGAACTAGTTAGTGTGATTGGGGCATTACAAAGGAGGTTCAGACAATGAAAATGGGAAGAGGTGGATTTCTCTTTGCAGACTTATGTCAATATCAATGTCAATATGAAAAGCTGAAGATATCAATATCAAAAGCTGAAGATGTTATCTGATCCAAGAAATGGCGTGGAATCAACTCAGTCATTATTTTCTCAACGAACGTAAAACAGTCAACAAACTGAAGTCATTCTCATTCTCATTGCCATTATTGGAGTGACTCTTACCCTCCTGACAAATTGTGAGCCGCTCCAGCAAAAGCAGACGCTTGTCGCAACCCAAGGAAAGGGACTTTAACAGCCTTGCAGCACAACAGCTGAAATGAACATTGACGCGGGTTTACAATAGTAGTGGACACCAGTGATAATAGTGAATAAACTGATGACCAATGATGATCACTTGCAACAAGCGTCTGCTTTTGCTGGAGTGGCTCACAATAGGAGCTGTCAGCGAGTTGACCACTAGATGTCACGACGGCCCAATTCAATGCATCTAGCGGACCCAGTCATTATCGATCGAGCAGCAGTCACATAGATTTTCCTGTACATTGGTCCGCTAAGACTTTGCTGCCATCTGTTGGCAATATACATGCGGCTGACTGCTCCTATTGTTGAAAGTGTCAAACATGACAAAAACGTTCCCAAAGCTTCAATTAGATTCTTTATTTGCAGAAACTGATGCACCATCATGCTGTTCATCGTATTTCATTCATATCACGGGATGTTGGTGACACCCGAGCATTTGGCTACGTCTGTGGTGATGGAGAAGGACATCACCACTTCTATGGAATAAAAACAGAAAAAGCTGTGAGTATTTTGTTTCCATTATTAAACAGGTCATTAGGCTCTTCAACCTACTGATATGACTGAATAAACCATTGCCGTATATGGTGCATGCTGTTGGTGCGGATGGACCAGTTTCTTTTGCAGTGTCAGCGTGGGTAAAAATGCGAAAATGGTTAAGCAGGCGGTTTCAACAATGTTCTGTGTAGGAAAAAACACTCAGGGCAAACCTACCGAATGGAGCCCATTTCAGTTGTCTGGCTGTTCATTGAGTTACATTGGATGCTGATTGTTCTGGACCACTTTTGAAAACCAAGAAAATGTGATAAAAAGTAATCTTCTGGACTCTTCTCGACCTCGTGAACAAAAAATCCTTGGAATATGATTATTATTAAGATTATTATTATTATTATTATTATTATTATTAAGAACATTTCTAAAGTGCCCTATTCCGCAAGGCTCTAGGGTGCTGTACAATAAACATACAAGTAAAAGGGTAGCAAAAAATAAGACATCGTGATAAAAAGAAAATTACATGTATTTAAAAATAGGAGGACTCTAGAATCATATTTAAGGTAGCAAAAAATTAGTTAAAATACTGGTACACCGTACCTAAAAAATAAATGAGTCTTAAGATTCTTTTTGAACACATGCACTGACGGACTGAGCCTAAGCCTCTCAGGCAGCGCATTCCAGAGAACCGGTCCCACATAAGAGATCGGGATCCATATCGTTTGGTCCTATGATACATTCTTGACTCTCTTACAGGCTGAACATTTGGTGCTAACCCTACGAGATTTATTCCAAGTTGTGTTCGAACTGAAAAGGAAGGAGGTGGAACTTGCTAAGAAAGCAAAGGAAAATAATAACGAGCCTGAGAACAAAGAAGAACATGTTTATGAGCTACCACCAGGGGCGACAAGGGAAATCGTCGATGCCAAAGATGATGGGGAATCACACATCTATGAAGTGAGTGCTAGTCTCAGAGAAGAAGTTGTTATTATTGGTCTGGGCCAGTTGGTCAGGTGGTTTGCTGGCTCACCTTCAACTTACTGTCAGACGAAAGTCAGATGTGCCCTCAGCCCCCTGGCTTTCAAGAGGTCCCTTCACCAGAACTGCTCATTGATACAAAGGCCTATGTTCGAATCACTGCTGTCCTTCTGCAAAGGAATAATGTATGTCTACTGATAGGCCTACTTATTATTCAACCTGAATAAATATTGGGCCTATTGTCCTCTCATTCATAGGTTCCCAAGAGTAATGCTGCAGTGGATGAAAAGAAGTCTGATTCAGGAATCGGCACGTTGTTGGATCTGGAATCAGAATTGGCCACAATATCACAGGTCTGTTTCTGATTCGTTTATTGTAGCCTTTACTGTTATTTCTGTTTCTAATTTGTTATCATACCCTGTACCTCCGTTTATGGCCACCTGCTATTCTCTAAGACCTAGCTCTGACAGATGTGACCCGCTCCAGCAAATGCAACTGCTTATTGCAAGTCATCATCATTGGTCATCAGTTTACTCAACTATTACAGAGGTTTAGAAATCAAACGATAAACATAAACTTTACCACTACGTTATTTTTTCATACTACGCACCAACCAGATTTTATATTGCATTTTCGGTACAAAAATATCGTTGTTGTTGACGTTGACGTTTATCGATTGATTTTTAAATCTCCCTAATATCACTGCTGTCCACTACTATTGTCAACCTGCAGAGAAGTACATTTCTGCTATTGTGTTTTGAAGGCCATTAACCATTTCCTTGGTTGTGACAAGTGCCTACTTTTGCCAGAGCAGGTCACAAATTTTCTCTTTACTCAGTTGTATTTGCGAAAATATTTCAAGTTGTGACCTCATACCTGTGTGACTGGGGAGTATCAACCATCCTATTGTATTAGATTGCTCTAGTTTTATCTTGCACAACTGCAAAGAATGACCTTGAATCGGCTGTCTTGTTTTTCCTTCTCTAGGGTATTGCTCAGATGGATGCCTTCTCTGATCCTTTTGCAACATTTAATTCTCCACCAAGTGCCCAATTGAATGAAGCTCTCTGATTGGCTGATTACGACGGTGTGAATAAGATCTGGTTTGGCGTTATTTGCACCGTGACGGTACGAATAGCCAGTGCGTATCGCAAAATGCGGCATTGGAAACAGTCCTACGCTGAGGTGGTGGAGGAGCGGATGCCGAGGGGATGAAGTATTTTCCCTGGATAGAGAAGAATTGAAGGACTCTTGGTCACGGAGTGACTTCGGGAGAGAGTTCCTTTCCGTAATAATAGTTCTTGGGGAAAAGGAATTCCGACCTTCTGCGGTTTTGAGGCGCGGTATGACGAATTGTCTTCGCCTTCTTCTTAACATCCTCCTCTTCCACAGTACCGGGATTCGAACCCACGCCTCCACATAAGGCAACACCGCCAGCATTGAGGGAAAGCGTGCACACCACTGTGCTAAATCCCCATCTTCAAAAAAAGATGGTTCAATAGCCAGCTTAATGCATGGAGTCCCTCAATACCCTGGGGAAGCGCGGACCCGTGGTGACACCTTATTATTGACCAACTAACGAATTTTATGTCTTATCACCTTCATGAGCGGCCACAGGCCTTTTTCACATGAGGTTTGGCTTATGTGGAGGCGTGGGTTCGAATCCCGGTACTGTCGATAGGCGTACTGACCAACATAGCAGACCTATGATGATTCCTCCTCTTCCACGTCCTGTCTTCGTTGGCGAAATCTCTTCTACCTATAAACCAGAAAGTATATCTTTCCAGTCATTCGGGTGGCTGCTCCATACAGTTTAGAGTTTTCGCAAAGCCCCCGAAACGCCAACGCAAACGCCAATCCCATTGTTCGACACCGAGAAGAGAGCACCGAACAAAAGGATAGACTTTCGCGTCGGCATTTCGGGGGCTTTGCGAAAACTCTCTATTATTAGGCTTACTCGCTTCTTTCGGAAACGAATACATGAACTTGATGTCGGCATACCATATGCCTAAAATGTGGCGTCAATGTTGCGCCTCTGGTTGTGGGATAGTCTTCTGAGGGCGCATTGACAACGGTTGCCTCGGGAATCCTATGAGTTTCGGAGCAGTCTTGAACCGATTTCTTCCTTTTTATTTTCCGTCAGGCGAAGCTGCTTCTTGAAGCAGGCATGGATCCAGACATCAGGAACGTTGAACTGGAGACACCGCTGATGAACGTTGTCATTTACGTGGCGAACCCAGAGACGCGAATGAAGATGATGAAGATGTTGGTCTATTTTGGAGCCGGGGTAAACATCCAAGACGAAAAGGGTCAGACGGTGTTGATGAAGGCGTGTATCCTCGATCAGGTGGACACCATCGGCCTACTTCTGGATCAGGTCAGTCAGTGAGCCAGGTCCAGGTTTAAGTAGACAGTATCCTCTGTTGAAGATATCTAAGTGCCTTGGAAATAAAATGGAAAGAATTTGAAGAAATATTCTTCAGATGGTTGATAGGAACACCATCTCTTCTAATAATTTTCAATCAGTAGGATGCGAGAACTCTTCGACAAAAGATGTCGTCTGCTGGACTCTTGGGGGCAGATGAGTTGAAACGCGAGTTGGAACATGGGGATGTTTCAAATCAACTTTTCAAGTAAAACTCACCCGCCCCCCCCCCCCAAAAAAAAAAATCTATCGGAATTTACAATGCCTGCAGACCATCTTACACAAACGAACATTTTCATCTCTGCGCCAGGACGGCATTTGACAAGGGCGCGTGGCTCAGCTGATGGGCAAGTGACACTCGAAATGTATACGTTACCACTTTGGCCTGAGAAAAAAATGAGCACTGAGAGGCAGTCGATCTTGTTCATCTTTGGCGTTCGCGTCTGCATATTACAGAGTTTTCGCAAAGCCCTTTAAAGACGCCAATGAGAACGCCAATCCCATTGTTCGACGCCGACGGAAGAGAGCGGCACCGAACAAAAGGATGGACGTTCGCGTAGAGCCCCCGAAACGCCAACGCGAACGCCAATCCCATTGTTCGATGCCACGAAGAAAGCACCGAACAATTGGATAGATGTCGGCGTTTCGGGGGCTCTGCGAAAACTCATACTAATGTGAAAGCTTCATCTACTTGCGCCTTTAACTCGCTTTCTGGCACTAACAGCCTCCTTCTTTCCAGGAACACCTCAGCTTAGATGTCGCTGATTATGAAGGCAACACGGCCTTGATGTACGCGTCTGCCTTCGGCTACGTCGACATCGTCCACCTGTTTTTAGAAGACTTCCGAATGCTACGACACTTGTTGAACGTGAACGCAGAAAACGATCACGGAAAAACAGCATTCACTCTTGCCCTTGACAACGGCCACATCACAGTGGCTAGGATGCTGTGTCTTGAGATACAGAGGTACCAGGTTTTTCTCGACAGCTTCACGGATAAAGAGAAAGTAGCAATTGGATTGACGGAGGAGTCACCGAATATTGATTATTCCTGTTTATTAGAATTGTCCAAGATGAAACCGACGAATACTGCCATTTCTCCCTACGGGTCTGGCCAGTTTGCCTTTAACACGCCCAAGGCCCAAGCGTACGCCCAAGCAGCTGCCGCGATGGTCCCCGGCCATTCGCAAGACAAGAAGTCGAGAAAGGAAAAGAAGAAACGGAAGAAATCTCAAAGGAAAGTGAAATTAGACCGTGAAAATACTTGTGATAGTACCACGAGTATGAACTCACAAAGCAGCACCAAAGGATTGGGGGTGGTGACAAACCCAGTTCAAAACGCGGAGACGTCGCTGGATGCGGACGGAGACGAGACGTTAGTAAGAGACGGAGGGGAGGTGTTTCAGACGATGGAGGGTGATGCATCTACCGGAGATACATGTAACCAACTAGAGAAGTCGCAGAAAGATGATGCGGGTGATGAGAATGGCGGCGATGGTGGCGAAAATGACGATGTTGACCGACCTCCCACCAGACGAGACGAAATGATGACGCCTTCGACTGCATATCTGAAAATGGCCCATGATGAAATGGACTCATCCAATAACAACTTTGACTCAGAAACCGACCAACTGATGCTATCGGCGAGAAATCTCACATTCAAGTGGTCTGAAGAATCGAAGAATATCCTGCCGAGAATTGGAGTCAGCGCGACTCAGGACCAACCAGAGACGAGCGACTTTAAATTGCCACCAATCAAAGACGCCGTGCCGATTAACCGCGACGCTCCGATTCACAAGCCAATCAAACTGCAGACACTCGATGCAGATCTCATAAATTCCGGAAGGGAATTTCTGTCGCCGGCAATGTTGACGAAAAATCGCGGCGAAAAAAGGAGATCGTCGTTGACTATCGACACCACGAATGATGTCTTATCATCTACGACTCACCCCGGTTGACGAGTATAATGGCACAAGATTTTGTTCCTGCCACACGTTTTCGCACATTTTCCAATCCTAATCAATATTTTACAATCAGAACTGTCCAGATTTTAAAAAGACGATGATCTTAGAATGATACACTGGTGTGTCTGGAGTTGTGACGCGCACTGGAGAGGTTGCGCAGCTGTCCGACTCCGACTTCAACTACGAGAATGAATTGCAATCCGCTAAGGACATCCTTGATAAAAGCGAAGTTTTCATTTCGTCAAACACCACAAATTGAAGGCAGAAAAAATTGGCCTTATAAATCGGAAGTGCGGGTAAATAATGAATATTGAAGCCGTAGAATCGTTACGACTTGAAACACGACTATAATATTTGCGATTTGCGTGCACTTTCGATTACGAGTCAAAATTATTCTGCCACAAAGTTACAGCATTTTATGATTTGCAAACATCTATCAAACCGTTTTTATCATGGATGTCCATAGCGGACTGCAATTCTCTCTGGTAGTTGAAGCCGGAGTCGGAAAGCTGCGCAACCTCTCTACTGTCAATTCCCGCCGTGACGTTGACGGAGACGCGCGGATGTCAGAACCCTGGTGAAAATGATCATGATGTTGCCATGTGAATCTACCAGAAAGTGTTGCTGGATGTTGAAACCTCCGTCTGGAAACCTGCAAGTGTAGGCGTGGTCGACGAGCGGTAGAATAGAGCGTTTTCGCAAAGCCCCGAAACGCCAACGCGAACGCCAATCCCATTGTTCCGAACAATGGGATTGGCGTTCGCGTTGGCGTTTCGGGGCTTTGCGAAAACGCACAATGTTCGATGCCACGGACTGAGAGCAGCGAACAAGAAGATAGACGTTCGCGTCTGCGTTTCGGCGGCTTTGCGAAAACTTCCTATTGTAGAGACAATTACGGTGATATTTTGAACTAACGAACATTCGGGCGCGTACATTACAGCCCAGCTCCGGCCAGTTGAGACGGTTCGTTGGAAGACAGAAAGGGAACTCTTACACTGAAACGGAAAGTTGAGACAATAACAGATCAGAAAAATAACTGACCAAGAAATTGATCGAATTCATTTCACAAGTTAGATGTATAGCTGGAAAATTAGCTTTTGATTATACAAGTAACTTCAGATTCCTGCTTTTTCATGTTTCAACAATTTCCACTTCAATGGATGTCTCCGGTATCCCCTCAGTCTGCTGTGAACCTTCATAATAGACTCATACAGCGGTTGGGCGCCCAGGGATATGGGGGGGGGGGGGGGGGGGGG
>NMRB01000034.1:19586-71268 GCA_002633025.1 Notospermus geniculatus
GGGGGAGCACCCCCGGCCAAAAAAGGGGCATCTTTCCTCTAAAAGGCCATTTCCCCTCTTCAAGCCAAGTCATTGTGGTGTCAGATGTGGTTTCGCTCTTGAGACTCAATCAGATTTTGCTCCCCTAGGTCATAAAAGCTAGGTACGCCCCTGATAGTGAGAGAGACAGAAATGCCTGAAAGCACCACAGTAACGATACATAAGCTTTATACATTGATATTCTGACAGCAATTCCAAACAGTTTCTGCCTGATAACCCATATATACACAGACAGCTGACACTTAGAATTTCGGGTGCAGTTTAACTTCTGGTCAAATATGAGTCGTCCATTGGTAATATTTTCATGTCTTATATCTTGTTTTAACAAACCCAGTACTCACTTGACAGAAATGGTGACTCTCTTTGACAGCAAAGGTTGCTATCTGGCTCTGGTTTCCTCCTACACTACACACAATACAAATCAAAGATTAGACATTCAAGTTTCTAGTCTAAGTAGTCTTAGATCAGGGAGACAAAGTCACAGACAAATATGAACTTGATTAAAATAAAGTACTGTAAAGCAAGATAATTTCGCGGCTGGAAATTTTCGCGAATCAAGAATTATAGACATATTTGTGGCAGGATATTTTCGCGAGTCTCTGCCATTTTTTTCCAGTTTTTTTTTTACGGACCATATTTATCACTTGCCTGTACTCATATTCGCGACAGGAAATTTTCGCGACTCATACACTCTCGCGAAATCCGCGAAAATTTCCTGCACGCGAAATTTTCCTGCTTTACAGTATTATCCATAGCTTTCCAAATTCATGAAGAATCAGTACGGCTCTTAATATTACATGAATTCAGCTTGTGTCCATGGACCCCAGCATGCCCACAAACAATTATATCACCGTTAAATCACCCACTACCAGAAATCCTTCTTGGTTACGGTGTAAATCACATGACTGTCAAATTACATGGTACATGCGGAACTGTGCACATGGCAATGACTCGATGAGTCTTGTTATCATTGTTTACATTGAACTTGCATTCATCACCCTACATGTACATCAATGATTTTATGTCTTGTTTTCCTGTTACGTGCTCACACTATCAGCATCAACAAAGTGATTTTTCAATCTTGTCTTCTGACATCCGTATTGAAGTCCACAAAGAATATCATCCACATATCACCGATGTAAAATCTTGTTCATCTGCTTTGTCTGGCCGTAAACATTACAATCTGCTCGGCCCACTTCTACATTAATTCTGTCAATCTGATCATTTTGTGTTTCAATTTCTGTTGTCATGGCCAGGCCTAAATTTTTCAACCGGGAGAGGTTATCAGACATGGCACCTGGAAAATAAACGGATTGTTGATTCATTAAAGACAACAGAAATGATTGGGAGAAGGACTGTATTGCCAGTGGTCTGGTCAAGAATTACTACATGCAACACCTCCTACTTCTAAATAAGGCTTTTAAGACCTTCCTCTTTGAAAACTATGCATCACCAATATTGCTTTGGTAAACTGAGATGTTCAGAGCTGTTGCAACCTTGTGTATTTAACGATTAGACATAGTGCCTTTAAATCACCAACACCTGAAAATTTTTATGCTGACAGTAGGAGGAGCACTACTTACCAAGATTTTTATCAAACTGTTCATTGTAACGTTCACCAGGTGGGCGCATTCGCTGAGCATCAACTTCACCACGGTAATCATCTGTTGAACGATATTCATCATCTTCCCTCAACCTCATCACCGGATGCTGAGTCGGACCCATGCTAACATTCGAACTCTCCACAATATTTTTCAAACCACTTTCACGTTGAGGAATTTCTTTGGTCGGTTCTTCTTGCTTATTGCCACCAAACCAGTTCTTTATTCCACCAAATATACTCTTGATGTTATTGATATGTTTCTGCGAGGTTTTCATCGAAGCATTAATATCGGCGGTTTTCCTTTCAACATTATCAAGTTGTTCCCCCTGTCGGACAAGTTCCTGAAATAAAAAAAATTGAATGCAAAAAAATGATACCAAATACAAATATGCCAAATTTATCACCTGAAAGTGAAACACCCCAGAGGACTACTGCACACTGGAACTGAATGAGTGATCAACTGGGGCTGCGGATTCAGCTGTCTTTTTGGGTCGTACTAAAATGAGCCAACAAGTGTCAACTTGAGACAACAACCCCATAACTAGCGTCAACAAGGTTTTTTCATTTATTTTTTGCCAATTAACTATGAGGATTTCAATTTAGGTACGGTATCTTCCGAGAGTTTGAATGCATTTTGGAACAGGGCCAACGAAGATATCGATCATTATTTTAGCATCTGCTAATTCCGCAATATGGCCGCCGTGTTCAGACATGTCAGAGGTAGGCTTGGTTCCTTCACTCTCTGCTAGGGGCAGAAGGGACCGGCAACCATATTGCGGAGTCAGCGGACTTGATTTCATGCAACAAAATATTGATCGATATCTTCATTGGCCCTGTTCCAAATGCATTCCAACTCTCAGGAGATACCTAAATTGAGCTTTCTCATAGTTAGGGCCTAATTGGCAAAAAATAAATGAAAAACCCTTGATGCAAGTTCAGTTCGGGTCATTTCCAATATCGGGAACGTGTCCGAATTCGGAATCCCAAGTCCCGGATGTTTATGAAATCGGAAACGTTTCTGACTACGTGACGACCATGTCCACTGCTCACCAACCTTCCCTCACCGTCATGATATGGCCTTCCTGTATCAAATGCTTTGAAATAAATGAACAAAACATGATTTATTCATTTAATAATTGTTTACAACCAACAATATGTCCATCGAAACGATCAGAGGTGGAATATGAAGAAAGCCACAGCTATTCCAAAGAACTTACGCCGGCGATCAAAACCTTACGCCGTGAAAGTTTAGATAGGATTCAGAGCCACCTATTGGCACACAGAAACAACTCCCGATCGTTGATTCAGACCCCCCGATTCGGTTTTTAAATTGAAGTTTCCGATTTCGGAAATGGTTGACGATTCGAATATCGGGAACGTTCCCAAAATCAGAAACAATAATGTTTCCGAATTTGGCATGTTTGGACACGTTCTGACGTTCCCGATATTGGAAATGACCCGAACTGAGTTACGGGGTAGTTGTCTCAAGTTGACGTTTGTTGTCTCAATAAATTTAGCATAAGCATGACCTGTCTTTTTATTTATTTAGGCCTAGGCCTAGGCTGTTTTATTTAGCCCTAGCTAGTAGCCTAACTTAGGCATCTCACTGCCTACCTCAGCAGTTGCCACACCCATTCTCTCAGATTCATTTAGGCTGGCCATTGCACGCTGCTGACTGGCTAACTGACGTTCCTTTGATTCAGCAATCTGCATTTGAAGTCGAGCTCTCCTCGACATCGCCGGATCGTCGTCGTCATCATTTCCGAAGTCATTTCGCCGGCTGCTATAATTAGAGTTGGGTCCAGATGACCTCCCAACGTTCCCGAAACTATAGTCGTCGTCATCTTCATAAAAGGGATTAGAACTTTTGGAGTAAGACATTTTTATCCCAAGTGGTAAAAGACGCAGAAATGCAAGAAATTGTGGGCAGTTACCACTTCCTGTTGGGAATGACGTCGGTCGTATGATTGAACCTCCTTTCACTGAAGAGCAGTGACTAAAATCTAAAAATAAACTTGCCACATACGTCATTACTGGGATTCCCCCAAGTTTAAAGGCGGGAAATTTACGTGTTGGCCACGTGGATAGTCGCCGATGAAGGAATAAGCCCCATCTCTCATTTTATTTCCAGTGTTGACAAATATATTGTAATCACTTCACCATTATTATGAAGATCATTTATTCATTATCCACTTAAAATAGGCACAAAGGCCTACACATTCGATTTTTTTGGTTACACTGATGAAAGCAAAAATAGATCTATTTTTGATGAAAGTAGAAAATAGTCAACGGTAGGCATGCAGAGAACCTGCGTAACCCTTATCAATACTTTCTTACAACTGACGTTACATTTCTCCAAATGATTGGAAAAATAGACTATGAAACGATACATTTTCACACACAGACACAGCAGAAATTGTATACCCCCCCCCCAAAAAAAAAAAATCCGCCGCCGTGAAGAGTACCGTAGGCCTATCTCCACCATGATGCCGAATTCCACCACGCGGCTTCTGCCTGACAAACCCAAACATGCCAAACATTATTTTACAAATATAACCTAGGCCTACACAGGCAGATGCTGACATTTGGAATTTCTTTTCGATTATCTGCAAGTTTCCCAAACAAAGACGCGGAAACACTGGCAGATGTCACACCGGAATTCATTGTGCTTCCACTGTAGGCCTATACTGAGTAGTTTAGGCGGGAAATACAAATCTGAAGTCCCAATGGGTGCAGGTTGTGATAACATCGAGTATTTTATGTCTTTTGTTTTTCTGTAACACGTGTTCAACATCAACAAAGTGAAAGCCTGTCGTCCAGAAATCACCGATGTAAAATCTTGCTGATCTGCTTTGTCTGACCGTAAACCTCAGTCTCAGCTCGATCCACTTCTCCAGTAATTCTGACAATCTGTTCGTTTTGAGCCTCAATCTCCGGTGTCATGGCCAGACTTAAATGTTTCAACCGGGAGAGGCTATCAGACATGGCATCTGGAAAATTAAGCAGGCAAATATCAGGGTTTCTGCGAAATCCACGATTTCGGAAGGAAGAAAAGAGGGGGCCCACTGAGCTAGAAACATTGAAATCTGCGGTGAATTTCATGATTTGCTCCATTAAGGGGGCGGTAGTGGAAACATACAGCGCCGTTTTAGTGCGGCGGTCGAAGGTTGAACCGTCTTATTTATGAATAACCATACTGTTAACGGTTAATAAAATTAGGCGTCAAGGACAAGCTGATCATGGTTCGTTGCCAAAAACTACACTGTTTGAAAAATATTGTCCAGCACAATGCTTTTGTACACCCGGTGCGTCCGTACGCATAGGCCTATTTTAATGACAATAAGGAGGTTACTTTAAAAGCCCGCGTATTTCGAAAAGCGTAGGCGTTTTAGGCAAAAATATGACAATTTTGGGAAGACTTTTCTCTTCCATCAGGCATCGCATTTCAGTGGTTTCTTTTCATTTGGCAGCAGTATATTTGTGCGCAGGGCGCGACGTTGAGATTTTTTCACTATTCAACAGGATTCGGGAGATATTCAAAAAGTTCATTTTTGACCAATTTTTGGCACAAATTACATAATTATCATTACTAAGAATTAGAATTTGCAAATTATCTCAACGTCGGCACCTGCAAATATGTATTCCCCAACATTTTGTGGTAAAACGGCAGGTCCCAGTCGCCTTGGTGCCGAGAAATCTATCACGAAAAAGTCAAATGGGGGTCTCATTGTTTGCTTAATAAGCTGAAAGATCAAAGCACATCGTTTACAATTCAGATGTGTAGAACAAGAGTAGCAATTTCATAGAAATACATGAAATCGATGCTACCTTTTTGCTTGAAGAAAATATGAATTGTTTTCAGCCGCCATTTGCAGTGCGCTTCCTATGGCTACCGCCCCCTTAAATTTTACAAATTTACAAATTTGCAAATTAGCAAATTTACAAATTTGCTGGCCGCGCACCCGGCGGATCCGCGCCTGAATTGCAGCCTTGGAATAAGATGAATAGATTTTTGCGCTCCGTTACCGACACTTCAAACGTTATAAAATGCGGGCAGGAAGACTGGTCCTTTATCCTCGAACCGCTCCGGAGCGGCTAGAAGACCGGGACACTTTTATACTCACCAAGATTTTTATCAAACTGTTCATTGTACCGTTCACCAGGTGAGCGCATTCGCTGAGCATCAACTTCACCACGGTAATCATCTGTTGAACGATATTCATCATCTTCCCTCATCCTCATCACCGGATGCTGTGTAGGACCCATGCTAACATTCGAACTCTCCACAATATTTTTCAGACCACTTTCACGTTGGAAACTTTTTTTTGGTTCCTCTTTTTGCTTATTGCTGACAAACCTGTTCTTAAGGCCACCAAAAACACTCTTGATGTTATTGATATGTTTCTGTGAGGTTTTCATCGATGAGTTTATTTCGGCCGTTTTCCTCTCAACATTATCAAGTTGTTCTCTTTGTCGAAGAAGTTCCTGAAATGACGAAATAATATATATAATAATATATATAATAATATATATAATAATATAATAATATATAATAATATGAGTAAAGGCCTATGATGACGTGACTGGCAAATTTATCACCATGTGGAAGTGGGGCACTGGGACTTTTCGTACGTCAAGCACTCACTGCCGTCTTGTGGGCAGTTCCGGTGACCTCCATTTTGATGGGCCGCCAAGCCTCGAAAATCCAATACAAAAAAATCAAGAGAAGTTCAGACATGGCAGCAAGATGCCCGCGAATAGCTTGTCAATATTAACTGACTCATGTCATGACAGTGGAAGTAGGGCTGAAAACGCCAGTTCTGAAGAATGTCAGCTTTGTTTCGCATTTTTCGGCAGGCCTACCTCAGCAGTTGCCACTCCCATTCTCTCAGATTCATCCAGGCTGGCCAGTGCACGCCGCTGACTGGCTAACTGTTGTTCCTCCAAATCAGCAATCTTCATTTGAAGTCGAGACATCTCCGGATCGTCGCCGAAGTCATTTCGCCGGCTGTTATAGCCGGAGTTGCCTCCAGATGACATCCCAACGTTCCCAAAACTATAGTCGTCATCTTCGTAGAAGGGGTTAGGACCATTGGAACGAGACATTTCCCCCGCTAAAGACCAAATGAAATACAAGAAATTGCGCATAGGCCTATATGAACAACTTCCTACTTCGGCCCACTTGTTGTAGTCCATGACTAGAATCCCTATAAATAAACTTGACTCTTGCCGCGTGCGTCAACAGATAACCAAAAGAGATAATTGAACTTCCTCATTATTAGACACTAGCTTTAGTACCCGGTAAACCGGGTTTGTGAGAAGTCAGGCGATCTCGATTGTCCCTAACCCAGTGGGGAAATCCGTTTTCATTTGTGTTAGACTACAATATTGTGTCGTCTGCTTGACATATCAGTCACTGTACGCTGCTGCCACCTATTGTAAGTAATGACAAATCAGAGGTCAGAGGTCAAGGCAGTTTGCATTTTCATCCGGGGCACTCCACCTGTATACAATGTATACACCTACACAACATGTACGGGCGGCTCCAGTGAACTGCCAAAGAAGGTTCCCATGCGTCCCTAAGTTTATCGAACAAAGTTTTTGAAAGGTTTGTACCCTCTGTTGTTAAGAAGATTTTAGTTGTCACTGATTTGTTCACTTCTTTTATTATATATCACTCGTTTATGCACTTTGGAGGGTCAAAGTCGGAAAGACGATAGAAAAGTCATCAAAGAAGTAGGTAAGCTGGTAAGGGGGCGTTCCCCATTGTTATGATGATTGCTCTGCATGCAGACGTTGTGTCAGCATATCAGGAGGAATGGGCTGGGAAAAAGGATGCGCCCCAAGCCTCAGCCTGTGTGGCTGGGGGGGGGGGGGAAATTGCTTGAGTCTGGAGGGCAAAGCCGGAGGATTGAAAATTTCTTACTTCCTCTCAGATGCATTTTCCCCACACCACATCTGACACCACAANCCCCCAGCTCCCATTAAGTGGAAAGTGATGGCCATTCTATTCCGCAAACGATGCATGTTGTTGATGTGTGAAAATATCTCTCATCTCTCCATCCTTCCACAGCAGGGGTTTTTACCTTGCTCCTCTTCATCCAACCCAGCTTTTGGAGAATGTGTGAACGGATGAAGATGAGCGAGGTAAAAAATCCACCTGTGATTACCTGTGAGAGGATGCCACCCCAATTGACCTTTTATCTTCCTTATTTCTAGACAAGCCCCCATGCCCCCCCCGCCCCCCGCATCGCCCTGCACCCCCCACCAAGTACCTCTATGAACTGCCTGCCCACCTTTATCAAACACAACACGTTGGTGATTGTTTACAACAGCGAGTGAACTAAAATAAAAGTCCACCTCATTCAAATGCGTTCTTTGTCAATTTCCTATTACTACCTCATTCATGTGATGTAATGGTCCCCTAAACCTGTTAATGGTGGCCAATTACCCAGAATAAATGTTCACTAATGGCAGCACATTGACGTTTTTGTCCCACATGTTGAAAAGGTCATCTAAACTGCTGTCACGGCTGTTAATGATCAATTCACAACATTTAAATTTGGTAATTTGGTGGCAGTCTTTTGTAGTTAGAAAACATGTGTCTTTACTATTTTGAATCACATACATGACATAATTTATGTCATGTATGTGATTCAAAATAGAGAAATGTACGTACATGAGTGAAAAAGGAATGGGACCAAAGCCCACTACCTCAGTAGGTGTCAATACCGGTAGTGGTTAAAACTATTTAAATGAAAGTGACATCCAGGTGCTGGTCAATTTCCGACAAAAAATGCACCCATTGTATTAGACCTGGTTTTGGTGTGCTGCCCTCTATCATAGCTCCCATAATTTCAGCTGATGCCCATACAATTCAACATTAGAATGTAAAAAATTATGTTAACCCCTAAAGTTGTAAATATTCCCCCCCCCTCACCTTTTATGAGGTAAAATGTTCTCTTCATTGGAATGCTGATCATATGTTATATTATATGTGCACATCTCAAACAGAATTTGTGTGCCAGCCTGGTAATTTTGTTTTGCCCCAGGTCCATTATGTGGGTCATTGACATTTATTCAGTGTTTACTTGTTATTGCGATATTTCCTTCAGGATACTACTTGACTCATCTGAGAGGTATAAAACAGCTAGGCCTTGCCGTTTGACGGGCGCGATTTTGCATGCACCTCGCAAACAATAAAATTTCTATTGTTTGCGAGGTGCATGCAAAATCGCGCCCGTCAAACGGCAAGGCCTGATAAAATGATGATTGAATATTCTTATGCAAACCTTTTCAATGTGTTGGGGCATTCTATTAACATTGCCCTGCATTGCAATAGGCCCGTTTCGAAATTCTTCAGCGGGCAATAACATCCTCGCCCCAGGTCAAAACGTGAATGATGTTCGTCCCGTTCATTTACATCATGTGCATTTTGACCTGGGGCGAGGATGTTGTTATTGCCCGCTGAAGACTTTCGAAAGGGGCCTATTTAAAGGATCTTGTTGATAGTGTTTTTAGATACCGGTATGAAATAGGTAGGCCTATGTCCCTTTAATAATCCTTTTGCCTTGCTGAGATCTTGAGCAAAAAATTTCTTGCCGTGTCTCTCTGTAACACAATGGCAGCTACCTACTCAACATTTAGGAATTTCAACTCTGAATGAAATGGTCCATGGACCATGTGCTCACTGGGTTGGACATAATAGTCTAATGACAGAGGGAGGTACATATCAGTTATGAGCAATCTGGGTCAAGTCATTCCCAGAAAAGACTTTGATGATTTTTGGGTTATGCCACCTGGCGGCCATATTAGATGTCCGATCGGGCTGGAACTTCACATGCACATAAAGGTCATCTGCAGGGGACCACATAGCACATTGGAGCGCTTTGGGTCAAGTCGTTCCTGAGTTACAGCACTTTGATGATTTTCGGGTTACGCCACCTGGCGGCCATATTGGATGTCCGATCGGGCCGAAACTTCACATGGACATAAAGGTCATCTGCAGGGGGCCACATAGCACATTGGAGCGCTTTGGGTTAAGGCGTTCCTGAGTTACAGCACTTTGATGATTTTTGGGTTACGCCACCTGGTGGCCATGTTTGAAGTCAAATCAGGCCGAAATTTGACATGCATGTAAAGGTCATCTAGATGGAGGTAAATATCAAATTTGAGCACTCTGCGTCAAGCCGTTCCTGAGTAATAGCACTTACTTGATTTTCAGGTTACGCCACCTGGCGGCCATATTGGATGTCGAATCGGGCCGAAACTTGGTATTTTTTAAGGTACCCCTCCAATGCATGTTTATGCAAGATATGAAGTTGCTCGGTGAAATAATGACAAACTGTGGCAGGTTCGTCACTTTTGTCGAACTTTGACCTCTGTGACCTTGAAAAGTAGGTCAAATCAAAAACCCGTTATATATGTTATGTATCCTTATTAGCTACACCTATGATAAAAATTTGAAGATGATCTAGTCATTAGTTCAGGAGTTATTGTACTTTTTGTGTTTTTGGTTTCCGCCACCTGGTGGCCACACTGAGAGTCGAATGGGACCGAAACTTGGTGTCGTGGGTCATCTGACCTAGGGGTATATATGTACCAAGTTTCAGATCAATAGCTCCAGCGGTTACGAAACGTGCCCTGCTAACGGACAACGACGACGGACGACGACGGACGACGACGACGGACGACGACGGACGACGGACGCTGCACCATCGTAATAGCTCACCCCAGTGAGCTAAAAAGTCAACACTTTAATATGATATGTTGGCCTACTTTGTGTATATTGCTTACTGACAAATGCCATTGGGTCTTTCTGTCTTTCAGATTCTGCGAGTCAAAATGTCTTCCGAAGAAAAAACTGAGGACCCTAAGACTTCTCCGAAAAAACAGGAGAAAAAGCCAAAGAAAGGTATGGTATTGATATTATGTTTGTATGTCCTGCTTCAGTTACCGGTATTTGTGTTCATCAAGGAATTGAAAGTGCGAGTGAAGAAACCAACTTGTTTGTGTGATGCATGACAGTGCATGATCGCATGATATCTCAAGACACTAATGAACAGATAAGTAAGTCTTGTTGTGAGATACCTTGCAGCCACATTTTGTTCATGTGGGCAAAACATGATTTTTCATCATTTCTGGGACAAAATTTGCATGAAAACTTGTTCTTTACTTTAAGCGTCTGTGTCTGAGCAGAGTTGTGTTCAGGCTTTCATTGGACAATTTTGAAAATTAGTTGTGATGATGTGCAAATTAATGTACCAGGCTAAACTTAACTGAACTGCCGTTGGGATCATTCCGACATTCAAAGGAGGTCCAGAGGCTTCCTTTACTCTGCTTCATGCTCAATACCTGATGATCCCATGTCTATGTGGAAGTCTTATTTGCTGCCAACTGGAGAGAGAATCTCCAGTTGATTTCAAGTGAATATGTGTTAGTGCTGTGGCCTAAAGCTGATTAGTGAAGGTCAGAGCCAACTAACAACAATTCCTCTCAAATGTACATTATGAATGCAGTTTTCCCTCAGGCTAGGTTGTGTATGACAGCCAGTTTGCCCACTGTGATAAAATTAAATTGAATCTAGGAGTCAAACGCTTACTGGTGTGCCCATGACATGAGGTTGATGTTCCCATGCAATCTGTCGCTGTCATGGTTGACATAATTATTAGCTCACTGGGGTGAGCTATTACGATGGTGCAGCGTCCGTCGTCGTCGTCCGTTAGCAGAGCACGTTTCGTAACCGCTGGAGCTATTGATCTGAAACTTGGTACATATATACCCCTAGGTCAGATGACCCACGACACCAAGTTTCGTTCCCATTTGACTCTCAGTTTGGCCACCAGGTGGCGGAAACCAAAAACACAAAAAGTGCAATAACTCCTGAACTAATGACTAGATCATCTCCAAATTTTTATCATAGATGTAGCTAATAAGGATTCATAACATATATAACGGGTTTTTGATTTGACCTACTTTTCAAGGTCACAGAGGCCAAAGTTCGACAAAAGTGACGAACCTGCCACAGTTTGTCATTATTTCACCGAGGAACTTCATATCTTGCATAAATATGCATTGGAGGGGTACGGTACCTTAAAAAATACCGAGTTTCGGCCCGATTGGACATCCAATATGGCCGCCAGGTGGCGTAACCTGAAAACCAAGTAAGTGCTATTACTCGGGAATGGCTTGACACAGAATGCTCAAATTTGATATTTACCTCCATCTAGATGACCTTCACATGCATGTCAAATTTCGGGCTGATTTGACTTCAAACATGGCCACCAGGTGGCGTAACCCCGAAATCATCAAAGTGCTGTAACTCAGGAACGCCTTAACCCAAAGTGCTCCAATGTGCTATGTGGCCCCCTGCAGATGACCTTTATGTCCATGTGAAGTTTCGACCCGATCGGATATCCAGTATGGCCGCCAGGTGGCGTAACCCAAAAATCATCAAAGTGCTGTAACTCAGGAACGACTTGCCCCAAAGCGCTCCAATGTGCTATGCGGGCCCCTGCAGATGACCTTGTGCATGTGAAGTTCCAGCCCGATCGGACATCCAATATGGCCGCCAGGTGGCATAACCCGAAAATCATCAAAGTCCTACATGTACCTGGGAATGACTTGACCCAGATTGCTCATAACTGGTATGTACCTCCCTCTGTCATTAGACTATTATGTCCAACCCAGTGAGCACATGGTCCATGGACCATTTCATTAAAGGAGCACAGTATTGGATTTCAAATGCGTTATTTAACTGCCGATGTAGAGGGAGCCACCTAGCGGCAGTAAGACGAACTACAAAAATGCATTACAAAATGTACGCAGTAAATCGGGTCATTCGCCGAGACGTAGTCAGACCCTTGGGTTGGAGAGTGGCGCGGTGGCACGGTGGTGCCGGCTGTCGAGAAAAAGTGGCAATACCGTGCTCCTTTAAGTCAGTTACATAGGCCCACTTTGACTGGCTCAAGGTAAGGGGAGTAGAAACAGTCATCTTTGTAATAGCAATGATGGCAATCTTGTCCTGAGGCAGTTTTCAAATCTCATTCATTTCCACGTTTCATCAATTCTTTTTACGGCAGGGTCCAACCATAATCACCCTCAAGTGACCCAAGGCGGAGAGTGTAAATACCCCAGTTTTATTTCAAAAACACTGTTTTTGCCAACCAACTTGTCTGTGTATAACTTTCTGTTCTGTGTCTTGACTCAATAACCTCTCCAGTCGCCGTTGCACTTTCTGCAAGAACTGTACAGAAGCAAATTCTCATGCAATCATTAGACGATGTTCATTTGCAGAGGATACCATGGAAAGAAATAAAATAATTGTGAGAATGCCACCCCTGAAGTTGCCAGTTGAGCAGATTATTGCAAGTCCCAATACTGCCTACATGCACTCCCCCCTCCCATTGTTTTCTCAGTAATAACATAAATCAGGCACGGATCCAGAGGGGCAAACCTGGCCTGTGCCCCCTCCCCATTTTTCGGTGACCAATGTTAGAAAAATTGCCCTTTTTCAAAGTGCAATAGAATTGCCTTGTAATTTGTCCATCAGATGCTGGGAAATTGCACCAACAGCCTTCTAGGTTTCAAAATTTTCTAGGGGAGAACCCCCAGACCCCGCCGTGGCTTCACACCTTCGGTGCTTGCCTTCATCGGCCCCCTGTGGCCTTCTGTGCCCCCCCTTTACCAGGATCGTGGATCCACCCCTGTAAATGTATAAGTACCTTGGTTGTATAAGCGTTATGCAAATGCTTCCTCGGCTAGTGCGGACTAATATAGCTAATAATATTCTATGCTTTGCACATCCCCTGGTCTGTGTTCTCTAAACTCTTCTGACTTCTGCTTTCATCCTTTGTAACACATGCATGTAACATACAAACTAACTACGGTAGGTATTTTTGTTGTTGCCGAATTCCATGTCTGCCCTCTAGTCAGGTTATTGCTTGCTACATTCACTTCAGGACATTTNCCGATCACGCAGACCACGCGAGAATATACGCGTGGTTTTGAACTGATAGTACACCAATGCCACCTATTATTCATGACGATTCAAGGTGTGATTGGCCGTGCTTGGTGAACCGCATCTCTCGAACAATGGGCCTAGGTCAACGCTAGGTGTCTCGTCTGCTCTATCAGTAGTCATCACGTGACCAATTGGCGCTCCCCATTAGCAGTGATGGTGGTTGTTTTATCGGTATGTCTTGGCATAAAGGGGCTTACAGGTTGACATTGCGTATTGAAGCAACTTGACGGATCCGTTGCAGATAAAAAAAACCACCACGCACAGGTCGACATTTCAGTGATTGAGAGGAATTCGGAGCAACTGGCAGTTACCTCGAACAGCACGCTCATGTTGACAGCGTGTCTTACATGCCCTTGGTCCATTGCAACAACTAGTCGCCGAAAAGTAGAACATGGGCAACTCGCGGTAACTAGCCGATACAGCAGTTGCTCGGATACGCAAGGGCGCTCAGGTCGACAAAATCAGCAACTGATCAGTCACTGCGAGTTGGTTCCATCACCAGAAAGCTAGTTGCCGCAAGTTGCTTCAAGACGCAGTGTCAACCTGTAAGCCCCTTAAATTGACAATCTTCTGTGCTAGGGCGATGTTTCAGTTGAGGAAGGGCACTCTCAGATGTTGTAAAATTACCTGCAGGTGGATCACCTGAAGTCCTTGTTTTTCTGGTAACATATGACATGCATGATCTTTTCATCTTTCTCCGATTTTAGATTTGACTTTCAACATTTCAGACAAATTAGACCCAACTAGATTTGAAGGTGATGGGATTCTTTTCAAAGCAAAGCTGATTGGAGTTGAGGAGATAGCAGAGGCGCGAGGGGATAAGATATGCCAGGAGGCAATGACAAAGCTCAAATCTGCAGTTAAAAGTCAAGGAGGGCACAAGCAACGGCTCAATATTTATGTCTCTTTGGATGGCATGAAAGTATTTGATGAGAAAACATCGGTATGTCATTTAGGGATCTTAAAGGCCTGTCACACTGATGTAGTTCTCAAAACGTCCTGCCCCTTCCAAAAAAAATCGTAAAACGGGCTAGAACGTGTAACCCTTGGCAAAATAATGCCTTGATGTTCTGGAGCACCCTTCCCCTCCATGAAGTTCGTAAAAAGACTGTAAAAAGTTGCCACTACGTCCACTCCGTTCGCACACAGTTTGAGCCATTCGGCAAAATTTTCAAGAACGTACTGAGAACTAGTTCAGTGTGATTGGGGCATTACAAAGGAGGTTCAGACAATGAAAATGAGAAGAGGTGGATTTCTCTTTGCAGACTTATGTCAATATCAATGTCAATATGAAAAGCTGAAGATATCAATATCAAAAGCTGAAGATGTTATCTGATCCAAGAAATGGCGTGGAATCAACTCAGTCATTATTTTCTCAAGGAACGTAAAACAGTCAACAAACTGAAGTCATTCTCATTCTCAATGCCATTATATTGGAGTGACTCTTACCCTCCTGACAAATTGTGAGCCGCTCCAGCAAAAGCAGACGCTTGTCGCAACCCAAGGAAAGGGACTTTAACAGCCTTGCTGCACAACAGCTGAAATGAACATTGACGCGGGTTTACAATAGTAGTGGACAGCAGTGATTAGTGAATAAACTGATGACCAATGATGATCACTTGCAACAAGCGTCTGCTTTTTGCTGGAGTGGCTCACAATTGTTGAAAGCTGTCGAACATGACAAAAAAGTTCCCAAAGCTTCAATTAGATTCTTTATTTGCAGAAACTAATGCACCATCATGCTGTTCATCGTATTTCATTCATATCACGGGATGTTGGTGACACCCGAGCATTTGGCTACGTCTGTGGTGATGGAGAAGGACATCACCACTTCTATGGCATAAAAACAGAAAAAGCTGTGAGTATTTTGTTCCCATACCCTATTAAACAGGTCATAAAAGGCTCTTTAACCTACTGATATGACTGAATAAACCATTGCCGTACCGGTATATGGTGCATGCCGTTGGTGCGGATGGACCAGTTTCTTTTGCAGTGTCAGCATGGGTAAAAATGGGAAAATGGCTAAGCAGGCGGTTTCAACAATGTTTTGTGTAGGAAAAAACACTCGGGGCAAACCTATCGAATGGAGCCCATTTCAGTTGTCTGGCTGTTCACTGAGTAATGTTGATGCTGATACTAGTTCCCGCCAGCTCTTGAAAACCAAGCAAATAATGTGATAAAGAGTAATCTTCTGAGCTCTTCCCAACCTCATGAACAAAAAATCCTTCGAATTGTGACCCTCCGCTTATGAGCCTAAATGGACTGACATGACACCGGGAGGTAATGAAAGAAAGAGATTCACTCAGACTTCACTATAGACAGACTACTGAAATTGACAATGTGACCCCTCCACCACAAAATCAGTCATCAGTCACTCTGAGGTTGGCAAGTTGGGACCAACGTACTTGTCAATTTCAGTATTGTCTGTCTGTCTGTTGTGAAGTGTGAGAGATTCTGTTCCTGTCTCTATCTCCTTGTGTCATGTCGGTATGTTAAGGCTCATTTTCCGTGCGACTTAACACTGGTTTTGTAGTGGAGGGTCACAATTTGATACATTCTTGACTCTCTTACAGGCTGAACATTTGGTGCTAACCCTACGAGATTTATTCCAAGTTGTGTTCGAACTGAAAAGGAAGGAGGTTGAACTTGCTAAGAAAGCAAAGGAAAATAATAACGAGCCTGATAACAAAGAAGAACATGTTTATGAGCTACCACCAGGGGCGACAAGGGAAATTGTCGATGCCAAAGATGATGGGGAATCACACATCTATGAAGTGAGTGCTAGTCTCAGAGAAGAAGTTGTTATTATTGGTCTGGGCCAGTTGGTCAGGTGGTTTGCTGGCTCACCTTCAACTGTCAGACGAAAGGAATATGTCTACTGATAGGCCTACTTATTCAACCTGAATAAATATTGGGCCTATTGTCCTCTCATTCATAGGTTCCCAAGAGTAATGCTGCAGTGGATGAAAAGAAGTCTGATTCAGGAATTGGCACTTTGTTGGATCTGGAATCAGAATTGGCCACAATATCACAGGTCAGTACGTTATTCCTGTTCTTAATTTGTTTATACCGGGATCATGCCTCCACATAAGGCAACACCGCCAGCATTGAGGGAGATGGGGATTTAGCACAGTGGGTTGCACGCTTTCCCTCAATGCTGGCGGTGTTGCCTTATGTGGAGGCGTGGGTTTGAATCCTGGTATTGTCGAGGCAAGTGACCAGCGTAGCAAACCTATCATTTCTAATTTGTTTATCGTAGCCTTTACGACATACAGACAAACCTCCATTAATGGCCTCCTGCTATCCTGTAACACCCAGCTCTGACAGATGTGACCCGCTCCAGCAATAGCAACTGCTTGTTGCAAGTGATCATAGGTCATCAGTTTACTGAACTATTATCACTGCTCTCCACTACTATTGTCAACCTGCAGAGACGTGCATTTCAGCTATTGTTAGCTCACCCGTGAGCTATAGTCGTCAGTCAGCGTCCGTCGTCCGTCGTCGTCGTCGTCCGTTAGCAGGGCACGTTTCGTAACCGCTGGAGCTATTGATCTGAAACTTGGTACATATATACCCCTAGGTCAGATGACCTATGACACCAAGTTTCGGTCCGATTCGATTCTTGTCTTGGCCTCCAGGTGGCCAAAACCAAAAACACAAAAAGTGCAATAACTCCTTAACTAATGACTGGATCATCTCCAAATTTTTATCATAGGTGTATCTAATTAGGATACATAACATATATAACGGGTTTTTGGTTTGACCTACTTTTCAAGGTCACAGAGGTCAAAGTTCGATAAAAGTAACGAACCAGCCGCAGTTCTTAATTATTTCACCGAGAGTCTTCATATCTTGCATAAACGTGTATTAGAGGGGTACCTTCAAAAATACCGAGTTTCGGCCCGATCGGACATCCAATATGGCCGCCAGGTGGCGTAACCTGAAAATCATCCAAGTGCTGAAACTCAGGAACGGCTTGACCCAGATTGCTCAAACTTGATATTTACCTCCCTCTTGATGACCTTTACAAGCACGTCAAATTTCGGCCTGATTAAACTTCCAATATGGCCGCCAGGTGGCGTAACCCGAAAGTCATCAAATGTGCTATAACTCAGGAACGACTTGACCCAGAGAGCTCAAATGTCCTATGTGGCTCCCTCTAGATGACCTTTATGTGCATGTGAAGTTTCGGCCCGATCGGACATCCAATATGGCCGCCAGGTGGCGTAACCTGAAAATCATCCAAGTGCTAAAACTCAGGAACGGCTTGACCCAGATTGCTCATAACTGACAAGTGACATGCACCTCTTTCTGTCATTACACTATTATGTTCAAACGGGTGAGCACATGGTCCATGGACCATTTCATGTTTTAAGGCCGTTAACCATTTCCTTGGTTGTGACAAGTGCCTACTTTTGCCAGTGCAGGTCACAGATTTCCTCTTTACTCAGTCGTATTTGCAACAATATCTCAAGTTGTGACCTCAAACCTGTGTGACTGGGGAGTATCAACCATCCTCATGTATTAGATTGGCTCTAGTTTTACCTTGCACAACTATAAAGAATGAACCTTGAATCGGCTGTCTATTTTTTCCTTCTCTAGGGTATTGCTCAGATGGATGCCTTCTCTGATCCTTTTGCAACATTTAATTCTCCACCAGGTGCCCCTAAGGCTGATGCATGGGGCACCCCTCAACCACAGGGCCAGACTGGTATTACACTTGCTGCTCATGCCCAGGCTGCAGGGGCACCAGCAAGTAATGTTTGGGCATCACCACCGCAAGCAGGGATTCCTCCAATGGGGACTCCAACGGTATGTTTTAATCATATGAACTTTCAGTAACAGAAACATTTCTTTTTTCCAACTAACTGAATGAGTTTTACATTGAGGAATGAATTACCATAAAAGGCCTAACTAATTTAGACCGTTCTCAAATTGGTGTAAACGACAAAGATCTGCACACTTCTGCCGAAATCTCGACCACAACCTCGGTCTGAAACTGAATGACGTAACGCAGACAACCCCACGGCAGTGACATCGAAGACATTGCATCAGTCTCGACCATTGTTGAATCATGGATGGCGTCACGTCGGCTGGTTTCAGATCGAGGATCTGGTTGAGATTTCAGCGGAAGTGCACAGATCTGCGAATTCGAGAATCTGGATTACATATTCAATTAAATCACCTTTCAAGCTATATCCTTTGAATTACTTAATTAAATCGAACTTCAATTAAATCACCTTTAAGGCATGTCTTTTCAATTTTGTGAATCTAAGTGCAGTGACTGGGAAAATCTTCCCTTTCATTCAATGGTGGCGCATTCAAGTTGACTATAATTTGTTCTCAACCTTCCAGAATGATCCATTTGTGGTTCCTCGCCAACCTGGACCAATCCAAATGATGGCAACACCGAAATCACAAGCAGATCCATTTCAGACCGATCCGTTTTTCAGCAGTACACCAGCAGCGCAGCAGTTACAAGGGGACAAGTACGCTGCATTTCAGGATTTGTCTCTGAATGCCACGGCAACCACTTCTACTCTCTTTAACGAGTCAACGATGCAAGGGAGTAATGTCACTAATAATACCATGAACACTGCATTTGCTATGAGTGGAAATATTTTCGATGGTCCATCCATATTGCAACCTGCGGTTGTCCAGTCAGAGGAGCCGGAGCCAGAGGTCACAAAGCCCAAAGGTCTTTTCGCAGATCTGAACCCAATACCTACAACAAACTCTGCCAAACCACCAAAGGAAATGTTCGCAGAGAAGTTGGCAGTGCCCAAGAAAACTCTAAATGAAATAAAGGACGAGCAGCAGCCGGAATTTGATGCACAGAGACCGATGGCACCATCGCCGAACCCTTTTGGTGGTGGAGAGGTGAATGTGTCGGTGGGAGTGAGTAATGACCCATTCCAGGTAAAACCCGACCCGTTCTCCGTGCAGCTAGCAGGAGGTAATAAACCATCTACTGACACTGCCACGAATCCTTTTTCATCAACGCCGAGTGCTCAGTCCGCCAGTAGCACTGCTGGCAGTACAAATAGTTCCAATCCTTTCGAACCTGCCTCAGTTTCCTCACAGAGTAGAACAAACGTGCCCACAACTGGTGTTAGTGTTCCATCATCATCACAATCTGGTCCAGTCACTCGCTCAAGTGATGACTTTGACCTTCCATCCCCTGATGCACCACCTCCGCCACTGCCAGCAGAAGTACAAGTTGAATTCCCAGACGTTGCACCAGCACCGCCTCCTCGCCCACGTCCAAAGTCAAGCCAGCCACAGCCGACGCCCAAAACAACTGATGTTCCTAAAATCTCCCCTCCAATACCGCGTCCAAGAAAATCACATTCAAAATCAGAAGTAAAGGTCGATAGTCCAGATTCTAGTGCCAAGGTTTCAGAGACAGTGAAAAGCACGGCGGCACCGACGGATCCTTTTGCTTCCGATCCTTTCTTCACGTCGCCAATTTCGCCGCAGAAACCAAAATCTGATGACGATCCGTTTGCCAAATTTGATGCGAAATTCCCAAGTGACACCGTGTTATCGAGTGATGCTTCCGATCCATTCAAGACACCATTTGACTTCAATGTGAAAGGTCAGGTATGATCATCATTAGCATGTTTGGTGCTTCTTTTGCTTGCGATAGTTCCTTGCTTTCATGTGCAAATTATTTTCGAAGCAACTTGCATTTTACGTTCTGAGCTTTTCTTATCTTGTATATTCTTATACAAGATCAGAAAGCATTTGTGTTGGCGGGGGAAAATTTAATTCATTTGACATTCACCAATCAAGTTCTCTGATGAGCAGCATATCAGAGCCCACACAAGTCCTCGTTACTGGTAAATCACCACAAGAATAATAGCGAGGTTAAGATCTGGTCCGACTCCCACTCCCGCTCTGACTCTGACTCTGACATGTCTGAGGTGCTAAAATTCGGATTTTTCAAGTCGGAGATAAATTTACCACCCAGGTGGGTTCTATTCGTTCTCCTGAATGAGAAAACACCATTGCTTTGGAAATCCCTGTTGTATTTGATGATGCAGTTCCCAAAAAAGGAATCCTCTGGAGTCGGGAGTCGAGACTCGGAACGTTATCTGAACCTCCCTATTGCCGGCTTAATCAGTACTTCACTTAGTCTGGTGATGGGTATATTTCCCTTGGTGATGGTTTTCTTTCTGCATGTAAAATTCCGACTGGCCAAGTTAAAATTTATTTTGATATCAAATTATTCTTTCCAGATAGAAACATCCTCAGAATGTAATTGGTTGGTGTGAAAGTCTTAGTAACAAAATAGCGTAGTTATTATTTTTGATTGTAAAATAAGACTGAATAAACCAAAAATGAACCTTGTTGACATCTAGATGCAGAATGGGTATCTGAACGCACCCTTCGATGATCAAGGCCCGATTTGGCCCGAGTGCTGCCATGTGTACCTCGATAAAGGAACTGCTTCACTGACATCGTTCCTGCGGGCAGTGGCCAGTTGAGATCCCGATGGAGGTGGATGTGTCCTATGTGCTGTCTTCAATATATTTGGCTTTTATTATGAGAAAATAAATGTCCGAAATGGAGGGTGATAGAATGACTGTCTTCACATTGGGATGACATGTTCCCGAGGTCGCCGAGAAAACCATTTCTGGCCTCTGTCCAGAGCAGCTTCGGTCAACATTCTTTTCTCGGTGCGACATTTTGGTATATCCCCCATGGTGGGCACCATATGTGACCCGTGACAGCAGAATGAGTCAGAATGCCCACAGAAGAAGACCCAAGGTGACACCAACGGTTTGTTGATTTTCAGGATTGTCTGCCCGTTGTGAAATTTGACTTTGTCGATATCTGTACATTGTTCTCTGGTGTCAGCTTGAGTATTCTATCTGGCGCATTCCGACTTATTTTCCTGTCACGGATCAGATATTCATAGTGACTTTTCAAGCTCTGTCCCAAATCTTTCTCTTTAGTCTCATACATGCATGTACCGGTACCCGTATACTCATTAGCATTTCCTTTCATTTTACATACCGTATCTACTTATACTCATTATTACCATTTCCTTTACCTTCAGGAGCCGCTGTACGCAACAGTTAACAAACAGAAGAAAGAAGGTGGGGATCTTTGAGCTGTGTGTCCAACTCACTGACTAGTTCGATGTGACTTGTCGAAGATTTCACATCTGAGGAAACCACCTCTAATCTTCCATCTGCTGAGCTGTTTAGACCCTTGTTGCATTATGGATTTGACTTGACCAGTGGAGGACTTCTTTGCCATCAGCTACTTATGGATTCCACAGGACACGATTCAACTGCACTTTGAACAGAGCTCCTTTCGAGTTTTAGAATGTGGCAATATTTGACTGGTGGCATCCAGGTTAATATGAATTTGGTATTGTAAATGTATTAATCTATAGAATGTCAAAGTCCACTGGATTTCTTGACTTATTTTGTGGAGTCAACTCTTTCGTGACCAGCTGAAGAAAATGTTACCGGTACCGGTATGTAAAACTGTACTATTTTCTGTTAATAAGCAAGAAGTCAATCTCCAGAATTCACGAATTTTCGACCCCAACCGGGGTCTTTTTCAAGTGGAACTTTACAATCTGAAACTCTAGAAAAGACAATGGCAGTCTTTTCTAGAAAAGGCAGTCTTTTCTAGAGTTTCAGATTGTAAAGTTCCACTTGAAAAAGACCCCGGTTGGGGTCGAAAATTCGTGAATTCTGGAGATTGACTTCTTGCTTATTATCATTTTGTGTGTCAATTTTGTGCTTTTCTGTATCTTGGTACTATTTTCTGTTAGTTCAGCAGTAATACTCAATTTTGAAAGGATGAAATCTCCCCAAAGAAGATCTTCCATATTCAGATCTGGATTAGGTAACGTGTTCACGTCAACTAATGATAAGCTTTTGGTGAATTTTTTAAAGTATTTTTTATTTTTTGCATACTGTCTGTCCTGGTTTGATATGAAATCATATCAGTGTCATACTACCGGTATCTGCCCCGGTGTGACTGGAAAATCGCTTTAATTCTTACTCTCTGTCCCATGGTGTGACATAATTTCATACTCTTTGTCCTGGTGTGATATTCACATGTCACGCACTCTATCCTGGTGTGACATTCAAGTACCTATCACATTAATTTCATACCCGGTACTCTCTGTCCTGGTGTGACATTCAAATGTCACATTAATTTCATACTCTGTCCTGGTGAGACATTCAAGTGTCACATTAATTTCATACTCTGCCCTTTTGTGACATTCAAGTACCGGTACCGGCATTACATTAATTTCATACTCTTTGTCCTGTGTGACATTCAAGTGTCACATTAATTTCATACTCTCTGTCCTAGTGTCACATTCACATACCGGTTCCATCTCACATAAACTTCTTACTCTCCGCCCTGGTGTGACATTAAAATCACGTCAAATCTATTTACGTACTCTGTCCTTGTGTGACATTTAAATCTATATTAACTTCATACTCTCTGTCCTGATACATTATTCAAAATCACATAAAAATTCCCTTTGATATCTGTGTGCTAATTTGCATAAATTTTTCAGCCTCTGTCCTGATACATTATCTAATTCACATAATGGTACTATATGTGAGTTAAAAGTCGCTTTGAAATCGTGTGTTGGTTTGCATAAATTTTTTGCACCTGGTGTCAAATTTGAATCACATTAACCTCATTATTACTATACATTGTTCAAATAAGTCTTATTTTAATATACCTTCATGGTTCAAATCACTTAATGGTTTGTGAATTAAGAGATGTGACAGACTGGCAACATATCATAAACATTTATTGTAGGAGTAAGAAAACCATGTGTGCTGTGGGGTTAAGTAGAATGAGCACTAAGGACTCCTAATAATAAATAACTGAGTGCATACCGGTATATGATCTGTCAAATGAAATGGTGTCTGGCATGCAGCAGACCAGCAATGCACCACAAAATTTGCTGTGCAACTGAGCACTGAGAACCCCTAATAACCGCAAGCCAGTACCGTAATGACCAAATCCATACATAATCTGTCACGTGCCATGAAAAGGTTTGGGTTTGGGTTTTGATATGATGTTGTATTTGGTATTTCATGATGCTGCTGAAATTTACCTTCATGTATGAGTTACTAACCAAATTTATATTGTTTAATCTATATCTACCATAAAGTGCATGCCTTCATTTACTTAGTAAGTCAAAATATATCTAGTTATGAGTTCAATAATGCTGAGGAGTTTCCCTGGTGGCGATCTTTCAGGTTGCTGTGGAAATTTCAGGAAACTTTAAGTCACTAATTGCTGTGGAATGCAAGTCTAATTGCTGTGGAAAGTCACTAATAAGCATTTGCACTTGGTCAGGTTGGTTGGAACGTTGGTAGTATTTTCATTGTAATCGTCCCACCAGATTGCGTGAGCATACTCCTAGAATTTCCCAGGCAATGGGCCAAGGTGGCTGCTAGCAAAAAATGAATCCTGCGATTAGTTTCAGTTGCAGCCATCTTTCTGATTGTTGTGAAAAAGTCGGGAAACTTTGTCGGGTAGGAAGTGGGATGCACTTTCAATGTTGGCTTCATACCAGACTGAGTGGAGTTTCTAAGATTACATTCTGGTTGCAAGCGAAAGTGATCTATATATTATAGAGGTTGTTTATGAAGTGGTACGGTAGAGTGAAAAAGTTACCTGTACCCGAAGGTTTTAGAGGAAAATGTGTCAAGTATTCCTTGACTACGGTCCTTAAATACCGGTAGGGCCTACTTCCTTGAATACTGGATGTCTTCCGTTTATTTACCATACAATATTCCGATATGAAGTTTGTATTAAAAGAGAATACCGGTATGTCAAAATTCACTTTCAAGGTGAGATTTTGTCTTAAATCTGGTACAAAATTTCAGTTATTGGATCTGATGTGTCGTTTTGGCACCGTATAGCCTCGCATCTCTTGTGTTTTCATTACATATATTAAAAATTTCATTGGTTAAGTTGTTGTGGTGTGGCTATTTCAATAATTTGAGTATTGGTCGAATTTGCAGGTTTGTCCATATGTATTCATAATGTTATATGGAACATTTGTCGAAAATCTGGTATCAATCGTAAACGTCTACATGATTTGGTGCTATGATTTACAAGTAGCATAGATTATTTCAATTATTTCAATATATTCCTGTATCTATACATGTATGTACTCATTAGTGCCTGGCATTTATTTCACAATAATCCATGTAAATTCATTAGTACCAGGTAGTATTTTTAGCAATAAACACACTGCTTTGGATGCTTACATCCTAAGAACCTTTTACCATCACAATGGCAATAGCATGGCAAAAGGAGACAGGTCCTACCAAGGCTTAGTCTCCCTATGCAGCCGCTAAGTTCCGCTCAGTCACTCCACTTCAAACAACTGAAATGGATGAACTGATGAAGGTATTGAAAAGACTGCCTGTGGCGTCTTACCGAGGCTTTGAGTAAAGGCCCGTTTATACAGAGTGCGACCGCGACCGCGGCACCGACCGCGGCAGCCGCATCGGATTGATCAAATGTAAAATGAATGGGAACGTTTATACACAACGCGACCGCGGCCGCGACCAAAATTTTGGTCGCGCGGCATGCCGCAGAGATTGCCTCCAGAGCGAAATTTTTGAAAATGCCGCGCGACACTTTTTTTTGTAATGTGAACTTCAATGCGGTCCTGGCATATTTCCAGGCGACCACGGCGTTTTCGTTTATACACAGCGGCTGCCGCGGTCGCAGTTGCGGTCGCGCTCTGTATAAACGGGCCTTTAAGGTGCTTTTCCTCGCACAAATTGCCTCTCTATGGGCAACTTGGCCGTAGAAAACTACAGGCAGTCTTGTGTGTCGTTGGTCTTCACCAACTTGCAGGAGAAACCTCTCACAGTGAGGAATGCCTTTTGATCCCTTAGGCTTCCGTTACATAGAAGTATACATGTATGGTATACGAAAATGCCAGTTAACAAAGGCTTCCAGAGGATTCACGACCATGAAGCCATTAACTGGCATTTTCGTATACCGTATACTTCTACGTAATGGAAGCCTAATATTCATATCTGCTGTAATTCATTGGCGTAGTATACATGTATTTGTTGATGGATGCAAGCAGTATTCTGAACTTTTTTTGTCCAAATTGGCAGATACGAGTGAACGGTTTGTGGGTTTGTTGCATCAAAGTGTGGGTGATTTCAAAGTTGGTGTTAACACGGTATTTACAATGCATAAAGCATTGAAAACACGGTGTGTCACACTAACTTTGAAATCACCCATTGTAGCCGTGGAAGTTATGGAATTCTTGGGATGTATCCCACATATAATGTTTTTGCATATTCATTCGTATACCACACATTCTATTCGATTTATATAAATGAAAAAATAAGAGGTGCTGTTATTTATATGCAATCTTGAAATATGAATTGGAGTTGTTACTTGACCACTGTGAATCCTAACCTGGTTCCCTGGGCTCCAACGGTGGCACTGATTATTCGTGTACCGAATCGACAGCCAGCACCACCGCCGGATGCCCAGGGAACCAGGTTATGTGAATCTCTGCGCTGCGCACACCATTTGATAAAATCAAGTCATGTGTTCTTGGTCGGTTTTCCTGCAGGGTGATGTCATGCAGGTGGGGCGGTCAGTATTATGACATCATTTAACATATAGTAAAAAGTATGTTTTTTCCTCCACTGTTGAGGATTTCACAATGGCCTTTCAATAAATCAAGTATGGACATTTTGCTTATGACATGGGCCTCAGTTTTCCTTATGCGTGTCCACATTGCGTTTGTATAACATGTTTAGAGATGATAGGCTATGAAGAGTGAATATTCCTATGCACGGTTTTAAAAATTTCAGGAATTTGCTGGGACAAAATTAAGTTGAAAGGAACTTTGTATTATATGTATATCCAACTTCCATAAATGTGGCCCGCTCCAGCAAAAGCAGGCGCTTGTCGCAAATGATCATCATTGGTCATCCATGTACTCGGCTATTATCACTGCTGTCCACGACTGTTGTCATCCTGCAGAGACCCTTTCCCTTCGGTTGCTACATGCACCTACTTTTGCTAGAGCGGGTCACAAATGTATGTGCTGGATGGATAATCACATGAAATGATTTTTTTCTCCATTTTGAAAACTGCTGATTATGCAATATGAGACACAGTGTGATATCCAATGAGTGCGTCAAGCATATTATAAATGAAAATTTCATATTATATTGCTTTGAAATGTTTTGTTCTTTTTGTGCGTCGTGTGTGAGGCAGTCTAGGAAAACCCTGGCGGATGTCGCATTTGAGCAAAGTGTTAATGGCCTTGTCATCTCCTCCCACAGTTTCATACTGCTACCCACTACGTTACCCGTGCATAGTAGGTCTACTGTACTATACCTATGGCCAACTGAACTGGGCATGAGTGTAGTGGCATTGGTGAACCCGCACTTCTCCTCCCACAGTTTCATACTGCTACCCACTACGTTACCCGTGCATAGGTGTAGCTAATAAGGATACATAACATATATAACGGGTTTTTGATTTGACCTACTTTTCAAGGTCACAGAGGTCAAAGTTCGACAAAAGTGACGAACCTGCCACAGTTTGTCATTATTTCACCGAGCAACTTCATATCTTGCATAAACATGCATTGGAGGGGTACCTTAAAAAATACCAAGTTTCGGCCCGATTCGACATCCAATATGGCCGCCAGGTGGCGTAACCTGAAAATCAAGTAAGTGCTATTACTCAGGAACGGCTTGACGCAGAGTGCTCAAATTTGATATTTACCTCCATCTAGATGACCTTTACATGCATGTCAAATTTCGGCCTGATTTGACTTCAAACATGGCCACCAGGTGGCGTAACCCAAAAATCATCAAAGTGCTGTAACTCAGGAACGCCTTAACCCAAAGCGCTCCAATGTGCTATGTGGCCCCCTGCAGATGACCTTTATGTCCATGTGAAGTTTCGGCCCGATCGGACATCCAATATGGCCGCCAGGTGGCGTAAGCCGGAAATCATCAAAGTGCTGTAACTCGGGAATGCCTTAACCCAAAGCGCTCCAATGTGCTATGTGGCCCCCTGCAGATGACCTTTATGTCCATGTGAAGTTTCGGCCCGATCGGACATCCAATATGGCCGCCAGGTGGCGTAACTCGAAAATCATCAAAGTGCTGTAACTCAGGAACGACTTGACCCAAAGTGCTCCAATGTGCTATGTGGTCCCCTGCAGATGACCTTTATGTACATGTGAAGTTGCAGCCCGATCGGACATCTAATATGGCCGCCAGGTGGCATAACCCAAAAATCATCAGTCTTTTCTGGAAATGACTTGACCCAGATTGCTCATAACTGATATGTACCTCCCTCTGTCATTAGACTATTATGTCCAACCCAGTGAGCACATGGTCCATGGACCATTTCATGATCCCCTGTAGTCTTCCATCATGATTAAACTGAATTCCTATGGCAAATGAATTCTGCCATACAGGTGCCTGCATGACCATACTTCCTCAGACTTCCACACAGCACTTCACCAGAAGTTCCATAATGTGGACAAATCGCTTCGCCTCTTCTATCTTCCAATTAACCGAACAAAATGCACTAAGTAAAATTAATAAATTTTATTTGAAATCCTGATGGTAATCTCAGCCTTGCACTTCCTTACTTTTTTCTGATGCATAAATTAAAATGGCAAAAATTGTACAAAAACATTTGGTTGCCATGATGACAGCAAGGTTCCCCAAGATGAGTAAGCAGCTTTATCAGGTATGACAAAACTGAAGAGACAAGAGTATGATAAAGAGAGGCTCGCGCAAACGAACCATGATGAGAACTATGAAGGTGCAGTGCGCCACACAGTGGCAAGTTTGACAGCAATTCTTATGAACCACGAAATCAAATTTGCAAACTGCGTGCATCTATTCGAGACCGCTTAACGTGTATCACGAGACTTCCGATGTATTTATACTATGTACAGTTAAAGTGCGATCTGTACAGGGACGTGGTGGCACTGAAATACTGTGAGAATAAGATTTGAAGATCGTTTTGAAGCGTAGACCTGGCTGTCCAGATCGAGCATAACAATGACTTTTATACTGTTAGTAAGGAGGTATGAGAGAACTTCACTTGCAATTTTTGACTTTTGCAGAACCGCCATGAATCGAGATCACAGAAGTGTTCAGCTTTTTCGAAACTCTACAAAATGCGAAAGTCGTCTCCATGATGGTGCGTATACACCCGTTTTTCATTTCTTTCTGTATAACTCGATATGACAGTCGTTCGACACTTGGACACCACATATGCTTGCAAGTGTCTTAGTGTTAACTGGATAAGACACATTTTATGCACACCACATTTAACCAAGAACTTCCATGTACTAATACATGTACACTAACATGTAGCCAATAGCATTTTGGCATTCAGCACATCACTGTACTAACTTGTTGGACTAGTGGATAGTTATGTCTGTCTGAACCAAATTCAGATTTTTTATCATTGGTCCCAATTCAATGGGTTATTAAGTTTAACCATTACCATTGGTCCAAAACACAGCGGTACAAACCCAACTCAGGAATTTTTGGACAACCAACCTTCGTTGGTGCCAATCTGAAGAACAACTAAAAAACATTCGGCCTACATTGACTAGGAGATGAATACAAGTATAGCTCTATCCACCTGAATGTTACAAAGCCATTAGTCCCGTGACACACGAATTCCCTAGGTATACAACACATCTGTTGTGCCTGTTTTCTAGAGACCGTCAGCTCCACTGGACAACTTGGAATTCCACGGAGACTAACACTGGTAATACTCCATTTGAACTTGACACACTCAGTAACAACTGATAGATACACATCTATTTTACAACCATAGGTTAGATACAGTTTTTTAACAACCGTATAGGAGAACACATCTAATCTACAACCATAGGACAGCTTTACAACTACATGTATCTCATTTTGCAATACGAAGTGCAACAACCTGGACAGGTCTACTTCGTAAAACAAAACGGAAGTGTTAAGTTGTTTGACCACAGAAAGTAGGCTACATTTTTTCTAGACAAGACGTAAGACTCAATGGGAACACCCTCACTACAACTGGCACCTTCTGAAATTTTGTGATCTTGCTCATTTACTGTAATACCTGGACGAAAAATGCACCGGCGCCCACACCCAATACCTTGAGTAATTAAGTACAGACGTTTGTGAAACAGTGCATTGGTATGACTCCACTACAATTTCAGGCAGCTGGTTTCCAAGAGAAATCATGAAAACTTCAATTATGAGATCACTGCGAAGACCAGACCATCTACATATAAAAGCATTTAGATTTAGTAGGCAGAAAGTGTCAAGCTCAGTGCATAAATTGTCCAGGTACAACTCACAGGGCTGGGAAATAATACACACATATGTGTAAGGTACAACCATCGAACCGTTCAGACCTACATTCAACAAGTAGAAAAATTTGGCAGTTATAATTTACCCCATGTCCAAAAGGACTGTCAGTACAGTTAACAACAAATTTTTGCCGAACATTAATGTATAGCAACCCTGGCAAACTTGGGGTAAAGTAAACTGCAACACTAACGCGATCTCCATAAAGAACCAGAAAACTGAACATTCATGTTTTACCGTATCTAAACAGGATGAAATGCTTCATGTTATGTGATGTCCAAGTGTTTAAATCACAAGTCTGCTGTTCTATAATTCATCATGTTTCTCCTCCTTCGTTTCTTCTGGTTTGTCTTCTTCTACTGGTTTCTCCTCCTCCTTGGTCTCGTCTTCCTTCTTTTCTTCATCATCATCTTTGTCCTCTTTCTCTTCTTCCTTGTCTTTCTTGGCTTCCTCTTCTTGTTTCTTCTTCTCTTCTTCATCCATAGCTTCCTTCATTTTCTTCTCTGCATCCTGAAATTGTGAAAGAAAGAAAGGTTACATCTAAATCGACCGGATCCAACACTTGTCTTGACAATGCAACATCTTGAATGCAGTCAGCAAATCCATCGCTCCACCTCAGAATAAGTACTGGCTCGGCCAGTTTCCAGCAGTGAACCTGTTAACTGCATCCCAGTTGGACGAACAGGGACAGAGAAGCGTTACGTGAGGTTTTCATGTGGAATTCTGTCAATATTCCAACTTGAAATATACAACATAGATTTATGTACTGGCATTCACTTAGAATAATAATGACGAAAGTCTTCCTGCTCGGATATTATTTCAGCACTTTCTTCAAGTTGGAGAGAATGACGATTGGGTCTTCAAAACGTGACCAACAACTCACCTTAGTTTTTCCCCACGTTTCATTTCCTACAGTTTCAGCATGTTTCTCATCATCAGTGATTAGGATGTTGTCAAATATCGTGCCCGACTTCACCTGCCATAAATCGAAGCCAATAGATCCAATATCGGAATATTTGTACAAGTTTGGATCTTGGCTATATTCGGGGTTGTCAATTTCTGGATGTACCCATTTGCCTTTGTAATTAGGATTGGGGACCTGTTTTGCCTTCCATTCGCCCTGAAAATATATCATGTACATTTCAAAATATTGCTAGCATGTTAATACATGTACAAATTAACAGTGAAACAGATTCGTTTTTGGTGAGTTTTGTACAAGTTTTGACTGATTTATTTTGAAGATTGTGTCATGATGTCATCATCTGGAATTCCAGTCAGCCCTAGTGGAGAGATTAACTAAGTTCGATGTAAAATGCACCAGATTTTACCTTGTATTCAGGATTGTCGATCTGTGGTGGTTCCCATTCACCGTCCATCTCATCATCCCAATCGTCGGGTTTCTTGGCATCTGGATCTGGGATGTGCTCTGGCTTGTCCCAATCGTCAGGTTTCTTGTCCTCTGGGTCTGGCATAGTTTCCTTATCATCCCAATCCTCTGGCTTTTTCGCATTAGGATCCTGAAATTGACATAACAATGTGGTATTAACCCTCTTGTCACTGGCATATGGTCACCAGCTTGCGGAGGCCCATATTTTCAAAACTGTTTTATCCCTAAACTCTTAACAAAAATCTGTTGTAACTTAAACCTTCCATTATACAGGACCCGATGACCGGGTCCCATGGAAATTTCGTGGGGGTTTGGATGACCCAGTGTCTGGGTCACACGTAACGAAAGGGATAACTTACACCTGGGCCCGTATGCATAAATGTGGAATAAGCTTATTCCAGGTTTAACTTAAGGTTATAACGTTAGGTTATACCTGAAATAAGCTTATTCCACTTTTATGCATACGGGCCCAGATGTCTAATCCCAGTTCTCAACGATTTCCAGGCATATACAATATTCTTGAACAAAACTTTTACCTCACAATTTTAACTTAAAATCTTACCTTAATTTTTTTAGCTGGTAAAAATTCCCAATCCTCCTCCAATTCACCAGATTCAACTTTAGCATTATCTATTTTTACTTCATAAGTGTTATCTGGCTTAACGATGAGCGTGTATAGATGAGTGAATTCATCATCCTGAAATAAGAGGCAAACACTTGGAAGAAAGAACACAACTTGTCTTTTTTGCCAGACTCCAGACTTTTCCAATGAAACCAACCTACCACGGGAAACAACAAGTACGTACCTTGCACCTAATATCTTTTTTGGTAAGCAAGTTCTTGCCTTTATAATTGAAGATAACATGGACTTTCTTGGTGCCTGGTCCACAGATATCAGGTCCTGAAAACAGGAGAAAACAACAATTTGAAATTTTTAACACCAAATGCTTTTCTCACACCGCTGCATTTTACAGCACTGGCATGATAACTACGTACAGTGAGCACTATGGGCACCTCCTTCATGCCTTGTTCAGTATGGGGTGGATAATATTTCCAACATGATGGAAGCGCTCACAGGTGCCCCTTTTGTCTTTAGGGAGGGTGGGAGGGCGAAAAAGAATTGCGTCCCTCCTGAAAGCCCAGCAGTCCCTACCCTTGCAACAGGCAAGCAAGGATGTAGAATCGTATCGCCTCCGACCCTGTGTGGCCTCTTGCCTGCTCACGAGAGGATCTTGGTCGAGCATGCATGCAGCAGCAGCACCACCTAGTGTCAGCTTAGGATACCAACTGAACTTAAGATAGGGATAATGGTGTCGCATGTTTTTTGAAATATTCTTGACATGGCAAATAGAATTGGTTTTAAAATACAAGACGACGTTTGCTGATTAGCACAACTGAGATCCCTATGGCAGTCTTTATTTTTCAAAACAGCCACCAAATACTTACCAAACATAATATGATAAGGAGTGTCACCATGCATGTCCTTCTGGTTCAAGTCACTGGGGAAGATTTTGGCATAGCCACCACCGCAGTCAATGTTCTGTTCATGTTTGACTGTGAACTGGATGACAAGCGTCTTGCCTTCATTGGAGAAGGGCTTCTCGAATTTGGCTGAGATTCCATAGAAACGGGCGTCTTGGCTGGTCTGGAGACCTGAATGGAAATCATACACATAGGCCTAGAAGGCTTTTTGTGAACAGAATATGGACCTGTTTGCATTTTATTAATTACAGGTCCTGCCCAAAACTGGATCCCACAATCTGTGTGACCCTGGTTTTGCATTATTAGGTCCATTTCTTGCATAAACATGTTTGTTGTTGGCTTGAGTTGATTTTTCGTTGTAATACCGCTGCCAACAAAGGCGTGGTATGGGAAAATAGTATGGTTAAGTGGTCAATATTGGTTGAACAATGAACGAATGGAGGCATCCCGCTGATCATTAGCAGAATGGCTAGACCAATAAGGCAATCAGTTCCAGATGGTATCATTTAAAACCTTATTGCAATAATTACCTCCTTTGGAATTTCTGTTGTTCTAATGGTGATCTTGACTTGGAAAACTAGTACATGTAATGTGTCATCATTTAATTTACAGTAAATCTACTCTACACTAGGCCACAGGCTGTTGAATTTAATCACCGATACCTACCCTTGTCAAGCTCAGCATCACCATAGAATTTACCAGCGGACCATTCCCATTTGCCTTGATCTGACCTGTGCTCAGATTCAACCCATCGCTCTCTCCATCCACCTATAAAGGGAAAATGAGTTTTTTTCATAAATATATTTACATGTATGTACATGTACAACATGAGATTGAGGATTTTCTCCAGCTATCCTTGACTTGTCTCAGAGGGCAGAAGAATACATAGAATATTACAATCATATTGTAACAAATACCCGTTAGTACTAAAAATACTGAGACAGTCTCTTTGAACATGATGTATCAAACATGAAAATCAACATTCCATGATTATTGGACATTCAATCAGTTTGGTAGGCTACCTTCATGACATCAAGTATGCTTACACAGTCACACTTTAGGCTAACTGAAAGTAAGCTGTGTGCCATTCATTGGTATTGATCAAATGCCTCAAACTTTCATATTGACAAATATCACCCTAAATTCCAGGCCCACTCGACTCAGAATTCTGATTTTCAAACCATTTGAAAGCTAATTAATTGGCCCCAGGCTAATTTTTTTATGAAGGTCGAAGTTGACACAGCTGTCACCAACTGTAATCTGTAATCTTGAGGGCATGTAACCTAGCTAGGCCTAAGCCTAACATAAATGATTAGGCCTAGGTCTACCGTCTATGTTCTCTGTTCATGTCGTCACATGAAAAAGCATCCAGCAAGCACAGTTCTTGTGGTTAGATACTGTACTAAAGTAAAGGGGACCAGAGGTCCTTACACACTTCACTGAGAATGTAGGCCTACACATTCTCACTGAAGTGTGTAAGGACCTGTGATCCCCTAGTATAGTATCTAACCACAAGAACCTGAGGCTGTGCACCACGTCCACACCCACCCGACCCACCCACCACCACAGACACCGACACAGACCACGGGCACCCTGAACACTGTCAGTAATGATTTGACGCAGTTTCCTGGCGGAAAAACAGTAAAATGATCATAGAAGAGTCGGAGCTCTAGGCCCTATTCGTGGGCATGAATAATGATCATTTTACTGTTTTTCCGCCAGGAAACTGCGTCAAATCATTACTGACAGTGTTCGGGGTGCCCGTGCACAGACAGAGTCACATGCAGGCCCAAACTCCATCCTTCATCCTTGGTGTGGCCTTTTGCTGAGACTGCTGCTGCATCCTTCCTTTCGATCGATCGACATTTTTATTTTTATCAGGCTTAATTCAATAATTCAAGGCAAGCAATTTTATTTTCACCATGCTAGTTTATTCAAGAAGTTGACCTAACCATCATCACCATGCTAAACATCAACATGCTAAAACTAAGTGAGGAAAATGCTGGGCCACCCGGCTCTGTGCAGTCAGAGTCTGGTGATGGCAGTGCAGTGGCAGTGCTGTGTCAGAGATGCCGGCCTGCAAGATATCATGAAAAACACGATGAAAATCGGGAGATTGCGATTGTAATCGAGGAAATACTTACTGGGAAATGATTCTTGGAAATGTACCGTTGGGTCTGCAATAGTCAGGGCCATAAGGCCGGCCAGAGCCAGCAGAATTCTCATCATTTTCACCTGCTTTTCTTGATACAACTGCTTGCCCCAGTACACAATCTGTGGAAGGATGATTGCTGGAAAACCCACGTGATGGCCGGCCAGATGGAAATCGTTGATTGGTCAGTGACAATGAACCAATCAGGGGAGACCACGCTTGAAACCTTCGGGACTTTCCGGAGCTTCCGAGGAATCCCGAAGACTGATTTTCTGCTCATAGGAGGCGCTGTTTTGGGTAGGTCAAGGGCGCGACGACATGGACGACGGGCTTGCCGAAACATGAAAAAAGCAAGCGTTCCATTTTGATTGAGGGTTTGCTGGCTTAATGACTTGTTTACGAACTTGGTAATGTTGTCACTATTCCACCTACGCCTAGGCCTATGGCGTATTTTACTCAAAAACCTTTTCACAGTGATTGTCATTCATTCATGTTCATCAGATTCATTCATTCATTGTTGCATGCATCCACATCCCATCATGACATGCACANAAATATAGGTGTTCCTGGCCAAGTAAAGCAAGAAACCAGTTTAGTTACCCCATCGGAAATAATGATTACTCCCCGCCAAAAATGTCCGATATTACCCTAAGCCTAATTTTATGAGAATGTGCAATTTTCACAGAAAACTTCAAAAATCTAATTTTTACAACTTGCCAACACAGGAAACATACATATTTTCTTGAAGGTATTTGTAATATCTACTTTTTAGAAGAACTGGAGGGTGGCATGCTCCCCAAAATTTATTTTTAGAGCCAGTGTCCGATAATACCCCCCGACCGGAAATACCCTCCGTTACCCTAGCTTCTTTTACGATATGACATTGACGGCTATTGCCTGGGACGTTATGGTTTACCCATATACGCCCTGTGGAGCATAGTGTATTGGCATGTACTGAACAAAATGACCAAATAACTCCCAAACCTGACTAATTTAGAAAGATAAACCGCCGTGAATCCTTTCATTTATCCTTATGTCTCATAGTGGTATTCCAAAAGACTGAAAAATTGGCACAAATTAGGAAAAAACTTTGATACAAAACTCCGCCGAAATGTCACTAACTCATGTAAACAAGTCTGCAACACGTAGCTGTCACAAGACCCGAGGTCACGTGACTGGGCGTAGTCGCTGACACTGAATGAGAACGAGACTAACGTCAACTGCCATGACTGCACAAATTAGACTCTCATCATGGCGTGTCGCCGGCCTGTGCATTTAGATTCGAGGAGTGGATTTCAAAGTCGATTTGGGAAGTAAATAAGGATGGGATTTTACTGAATTCACTCGGAACTGGTGTATCGACGGTAACTCATCAACACAGGAATACAATATTGTGGATTTTCGTCCTGGTTTGTGAATTAACAGTGCCCGCGTGGAATTCGGCGCGGAGTTGCTCCACAGGGAATGTATTGGGCAATCTGAGACTCTGTATGCGCGCTATGTAAAAGTCAGTTTGCAAAAGCAAAAGCGCAGCATCAGAGTCCCAGTTACTGAGACTACACACTTTGCTGCTCGCCAAGCATGCCAAGGGAAGGCCGATGGGCGATGTATGTTGTGTGTAACCTTCCTTCATGTCCTTGGGGTTGGAGGAACTAAAATTAGGCTATATTGACAGGAGAAACAGCGAGCGCACTTCAATCAAAGGTTTCATCATCGCCACCGCCGATCCCTATGACGTGTACTATTGGGCAAACGAGGTGTTAATTACCAAACAAAACAAACACACCTGCGCATGAGTGATTCTGCAACTTCGGAATTTCCGAGTAAGCTTTGACTATTTCCGTAAGACAAGAGGTGTCCCGGATGTAAATAGCCTGAATTACTAGGGAAGCTAAGATGGCAGCTTGCAGAACAGGCCAATTTTCAAAAACCGATCAACATCGTCAACGCCATTCGACGTCCCACTGCTCCATACCATGAGAAAGATCAACATCTTATCTTTAAGTTCACTTAACGTCAACCTCAGGACTTTATGAGAAATAAAGTTTATACAGTTCAATCTACGTGCCTTCAACATTTTCGCCATCCATGTCATTTCAAGAAAATTGGCGTAAAATGTGTAAATTTCGTTCGGTTTTCATCTTGGAGGAATTATACTGAATTCCTCCAAGGTTTTCATGAACGAAAGCTTAAAATGCCAATCTCAATTTCGTCTTTCCTGGTCTTACGCGTGCATACAAACAGTGCATTTTCAGACCGCACATGTTCAAATACCGACACCTATTAGTACCACCAGCCCACGCTAGATGGCAGTGACAAACCAGGCTGCTTCGGTGCCGATGATCTCTTCAAGTGAGTGGGCTTAATTGCTGTGCAAACACTGTGGGCCTTTGTGCTCCATTGTTTGGGGAGGTGTGAAAAGGGGATTATAGAGGGGCAATTAGCTCGCTGTTTCTCACTGTCAATGTAATTCCTCCAAGGTGTAACTATATTCGTTGCATGGCATTATAATAATTTAATATTGCCTGCTAGGCTGTAGGCTAGGTCTATCTACCTATTTTATTTGTCTCATAATCGTAGCCTAGTTGGAACCACTGAGAAGTAGTAGAGTAGGGGCCTAGAGTAGACCCTAGCCTTAGCATGTTGACTAATGACTGTACATTGTAATGTAGCCAACAATGTTTCTTTTCATACAGAATCTTGAAGCAAAATCATGTACAAGAAGAAAAATACTGCCCAAAGCTTGATAGAAAGGGCTTCCTGTCAGCTGAGAGGGGAAAAAGCACCACTGCGTGTTTCGACTGAAGAGGAAGACATTCAGGTACAGGTGTATTGCAAATCTTGGCTGCTTTTTATGCCCGATTCAGATGGATCACGATACAGATACCCAGTATTGTATTGTCGTCATAGGCAGTCAGGCAATAGAAAATCTGGACTGATATTTTTAGAATTATGAAAAACAAATGTTTGTTTAGTGTGACACACAGTGAAATATTTTATTTTTTAAAGCTCTAAAAACACACCTGCTTGTATTTTCTTGTGAGACTTGCACTAATGCAGCTTAAACCATCTCCCATTCCTCATGCATCTACTACACACTCAACTGTTTCTATCCCTTATTTCAGGCTTATCTTAGTAGTCTGAGCAAGAAAACTGGAGATGCAGCTGCGAAATCTTCCACACCCCAAAAACCTAAATCAACATTTGCCTTTGAAGAATTCAGTGATCTCTCGCTCTCGGAAGGTGACCTCACGCCCAGGAAGAAAAAAACACCAGTCTCTACGAATAAATATCTCAAAAAGAAAAAGGATCCTGAGCCAAGTAAACCAGCTGAGACAGTTGTCAAGAGATCAGTTTCCAAGAAGGATGACCAGAAAGAAAATAGCATCCCACCTGGTGGTAGAACTGCTAACCAAACTGCAGCAAAGAAATCGGCACCACTGAGTAAAATAGCAGCTTTTGAGGAAAAATTTAGGATTAAAAAGGCTAATGCTGCAAAGTATCAGATGAGTGACAGTGATTTGGACAGTATGACCTTCAGTACGAGTATGGAGAATGAATTGGCCCAAGAAGTACCTGGATTAAAATCTAGCAAGGTGATGAAATCCAGGCCATCACCTAAAAGATCTCCAGATCAGAATAACAATGAAAATTTCACAAAGAAAAAACCAACTGTAACATCAGGTCAGCCTTCATTATCAAAAGCCATGAACAAATTTAGCACCAAAAGTAATCTTAGTAAATTCAGTGATGAGGATAGCAATAGTTTGGGAATTGGTAAAGGAAGTAGCAAATTTATAAAGAAGAAGCCCACTCCGTCCAAAGAGTCGATACCTGCTGATACCAAGACTGCTGATGTCCGGAGCAGTCCAGGGACGACCAAGAAATTACGATTTGATTTGTCCGAAGATTCCGATATGTTGGATCCAAAGAGGAGATCAGCTGATCCACCATTACCGTCCAAACAGCCTCTAAAACCGGCCTGTATGTTTCTTTGTTTTTCTTGAAGTTTTTAAATATTTTCAAAATGCAGAAGACTTCAGTGATTTTACAGATAAGTGCAGGTCGGTACTCAGCTAGTTTAGAGTCACTGGCTAGGTACTGGTTATTATCGGTAGATTGTTAGGTACACAGCTGGAGGTACAATGTATTACATGACCATGGGCCACATGAATATTCTTGAGATTATTTGATATAGGCCTACTTCATCTGTGCCTGCAAGCTTTTACAATTGAATAGTAGCTCAGGCCCCGAGTCAATGTATTGAATGGTGGAATTTCACTTTCATGCTTCTTAACAATTTGAGAATTCCCTTCTGCTGCAGAAATATATTTGTATAACATCCTAAAATCCTTCAGAAAGTCTGATCAGTTGCCCATTATTATTGCAGTGAAAACTTCATCTTCATTCCGAGCATCTCGAGAATCCGATTCCGATTTGGCGGACTATATGGATATAGCTGACATGTCATCATCGACCACTACCTCATCCCCACGCAGGAAGGGACAAATACTGCGCCAGAAACCAGTTGAGGATGAGGAGGAACTTCCCAGACCAAGTAGTAAGGTAGGTAATGATGATCATCGTGAAAAGAAATAGGTATCCATAATGTGTGGAGTTGCTGTCAAATAATGCATTAACCTTGTTGTGTTTGAAAGTCGTCCTCTGAAATGTGGTCTTCAGTCATCAGTATTTTGTGGAGATTCTTTTTGACCCATATTCAGTTAACTACATGTACAGTTGTTGAATTTGTCCTCAATGTATAATTGCCCCCCAAAATATTCTGATGTTTAATATCTTATATTACCTTTTCCTCCCCTTCAAAATAAAAATGGTGAGTTGAGCTCGAAAGATTTCTCCTTTTGCATGTTTTGGTCTTTGCTCTATCATGCAGTTTATCTTTGACTGACAATATCTTACCTCTTGCACAATCTGTACAATAATGTTTCTTCAGTTGCCCTTCGTGCAATTTTCATAGGTGGTCGTGACCTGATTTTTAACAACTCACTGTTTTTTTGTGCAATTTCCTTCATTTTGAAGGCCCTCAGATGCATGAAATGACTCTTTGACATTGGATAGGCAGAGGTCAGAGCTCAATAACATGTAGTTGAATGGAACCTGACAGTAGAGTCTTCGTATTTTGGTATGAGCTTGTATTGTACAGACAGGGTGTTAAAAAATTCAGATAGTGTACTGTTTTAAAAATAACTTTTATTGAGGTGCCAAGTCCTACATGTAAGTTTGATGGTAGAAAACGTTACAATGATGAGATTATTGGCAAAATCTTGTTTCTTCCTGGCCGTAGGCCAATAATCATTGCAATGTTATTGTTTAAAGTATGGTATACATTGTAAGAGTAATGGCAATTTTGTTAAGGTTTATTTGCACTCCAATCCAATTCACAACAGGTATTATGTAATACTGCATTGCAAAATCATGACCTTCCACCTTTGGGCTACGTCATGGAACATGATGATTGATAGCTGGAATGAACTGAACTTAGCTTGGGCATATTGTTAGTATTTGGCTGTAATATGTAACGTTCTGTTGGCCAGATTGAACAGATAAAATCAGGGAGTTTCTGGTGAGTTACTGAGTGTGCGAGTCCTGCAATGATGTAAGCTCCAGTCCTGGCAAAATAAATCATATTTTATGAAAGAAACCTGTATTTATTGATGTGAAGAACTGAATGATGTACCCGGTAGCTGCTGTTGACAGAAACTGGATGAGGTGGCCCCTCTCTAGATGGTCCCTGGCCATCTGAAAGGGTGCCTACCAGAAGAAATACATGTACATTGTAGCTGGAAGGTGCCAACATAAGAAAGGCTACAGTGTTTCAATTGGACAACAGCAAATGACATGAAATTATCATCCAGATTGGAGACGTGTCAGAATGATACTTGTTCTATGAGGTAAGCTCTGAATTGGCCTGCATGAAAGTCACATTGTTCTGAACCATTATTATGTAATAACCACACAATGGAACATGTTCATGTTCCTACTTATAAAATTGCACCAGCTGCCTGTTCATATTTCTACACCCCAATATCAGATTGTGTGCCAAAAGTAAAAGTTATTTGCGCTTTTTACTTTGTATTTTTTTAACACCCTGTATTTTACTATAGATCAGTTCAAATTAGGTCATCGTTTATGACGTCATGACGATTTCTTGGCAACCCGCACATGCGCAGTAGCCATTTTCATTGACAACGCGGAGGCTGGTGCGTTTACAATGGTTCAACGAAGGATTCCGGCAATCGGCAGCATTTTTGGTGGTTCTCTTCGATATTTCAGCAGGGGAGCCCTTAATTACACTGTGAACGGGTCTGGTAACAGTTGAGGAACGGAAAAATCACTGGTTTCCCCGCTGGTTTCCCAAAGTTTGAGCGAAGAATGTGGTGAATTCGCGATCGACCGGCCACGTGCATCGCCATTTTTGTCCATTCGGAGACCCAAAATGGGCGAATTTTTCTGTAAATCTCACCCGATTTTCATGATGGTAACGATTTTCAGGAGCACCAGGTGCTTATCTCGAGGACCCACACACTTATAAACACAAAGCTGGGCGAAAAGCCCACAGAAAACGGCAAAATATGCGACCCACCGGCAAATCCTTCGTTGAAAGCCATTAAAACATCGACTTCCGGCTTGGACCAAGGAAAACGGCAAAATGCGCATGCGCGAATTATCCATGGCAATGACCTAATTAGAAAGTTTGATCTCATCTATAGAAAGTATAAGAAGTGAACTTTGTGAAGGGAAAAACAGAGGAACGATATGGCATGTTTTTAAAGTGGCGACAAGTCAGTGTATCGAGCCAACCCTCTGTGGGATATCACTCGGAGAAGGTTCCAAAAGTGGCCATGCCTTGGCAGGATTTCCATTTAGTCTTCTACATGTACATGTATTTTTTTGCTAATTTTAAGTACCGGTACAGACCTCCATGTCCATTTTCATAGTTCTTTATCAGCACAGGTGTTCGTGATCAACATATTGGCTGTTTTTCAATCACATTCCACTTACCGGTACCATTCTCAGTGGCAGAATTTCATTGGTTCGCCNTTTAGCAGTATGCGCGGCTGATGGCTCCTATTGGCTATTATGGCACCCTCAAATTCAAATTCTGCTGTTCGCATCAGAAAAGTCTGCCCTGAGAAAAGGTTGGCTTCTCTTGTGGGCATTTTGGGTCGGGGGGGGGGGGGTAGGGGGGGTATTCTAAAGTCATAATTGCAGACTCATGTACTTAACACCACACCACACTTTCTGAATGAGCTCGAAAGGTGTGCAAGTGCGTGTGTGGGTGTTGTATCATCATGTTGAATATTGAGCATGTGACAGGAAACATTGAATAAATAGATGTACACCGATCTTACATGTACAGCTCATGACAGTTAGCAAGTAACTGTACACACACATGTTGTTCTCCCATAGAAAATGATAAAATCATGAATTGAATTATCAAACTGATCAAATCGTGTTTGATAAAATGATACAATTTCATGAACGTTCAGTAATTCCGCAGATTACAACTGCGTCTGCTCCTGAAATAACTACGAAAAAATTATCAGTCAATTGAAAAATTGGAATTCATTCTGAATTCTAAATTTGGTAACTAAACTTTACATGTATGTATTCATGCCCAAGGTGCTATATCATCATTATCGGGGATTTACACATTATTGGTTTCGGTCTCCTTTGCATTGCAGTGTTTGGATAGGCCTATTTCACTTAAGTTGCTTGTTTGGATTTTAAAAGCACTCATGCAATGCGAGTCTAAAATACATTTCTGGCTGGGCCTGTCACCATGTACAGTGTACTTAGTGGTTGTATTGTATGAGAGGACATGAGTCCTCAGGTTCAAAAGCCTACTAAAAAATACTACCGACTGGTACCATACCATCAATTTGCATGTGAGAGGACTTTAGTTCTGAAAACACGTGGTACTCTGTCTGGTTCAATAATGATACACACATGCACTACAGCAGGTGGATCAGCTGCCACACCTGTCTACACGTTCGATCTCCAATCAGAATGGTCTCCGATTACCACGTGTTTTTCCAATTGACATTAATTGACATGGGCATTGAACCCATTTATCCAGCTGTTGTAATTGAATGTTCACCTGCCATGCCTCAAGTGCATGTTACAATCTGGACACTTATCAAATACATCATAGGGCCTAATTAAAATGCGGAATCTCGGTATTATTTGTGGGACGTATTGTCCCTGGCGGTGGCATCATTTGATTGGCTGTCCCACATGAATAATGCATACTGGAAGTTTCATCTTCTCGCTGAAATCAACATGCTTCCCATATGGCATCCTGTCTCAGGAACATACATGTACATGTATTGTATGTTCCTGACAATACATATACATGTAGTCTGGCAGAGCAGGAAATCATCTCAATCCTTCTCAGCTCTGACCATCACTGTTACCTTTCATGCCTGTGTCAACTTCATCAGCTTCTAGGGGGCGTAGTGGTGCAGTGTTGTTGATCTCCATGTTGTCACCAAAAGATCATGAGTATGATTCCCTGTGGGAGTCGCCTAGACCGACTACTCAGTCAACTGGCCTGAAAGGATCAAGTTAGTCCTGCACAGAATGAACTGCTCCTTTAGGTAGGCTACCCAAAAAGGTTTCTGGAGAAACTGGGCCGACAATGTGGTGAAGTGCTTTGCAACTGTACATGTATTACCAGTACAGTGAAAGTGCTAAAAATAAGAGTTTCATCACTTCAGTAGTGGCCACAGCTCAAACAGTTAGACAAAAGACAGATCACTTCATTGCCAGTGAGGTTCTGATGTATTGTAGGCCTATAAAATCTTTGAAAAAATGTTTGACAAACAAGAAAATTGCGAAAGGAATTTATTGCCATATTTATGGGAAATTCCTTGAAAACGTTTTCTTAGAAGGGAATGGGTGGGCCGATATAGTAAACGTAGCTTGCTGGTTTACATTTAATGTAAATTACTGTGGTTGGGGGCTGTCTGTTTTGTTGTCTTGTTGTCATGTTGTTTGAGTTATTACATTATTGAATGACGAAAATAAGTTTGAATATTTGCCTCACCATTGTGTTTAATAAATGATGAACTTTCTATTGTTCCCAAACCTAAAAACTAATAGAATGTTAGAGGAATTTATTGCAAAATCTGATTTCGACTGATAATAAAATCAATTTTCCGATTGTTTCCAATAATTTTCCAATCATCAAAATAAAAATGCCTCAAGTGATTTAGCATGATTTTTGGGTGTGCACTGGTTTTCACTGGGTTTCTGTTTTCCTTCCTGCATTCCTCCTCACTCACTTTTGCCTGTGACAGCTTTCAAGTTTCGTTGGTAATAAATGTATTCTTGCAATATTTTTTCAGTCGTACCATATTTTTTTGACCCAGGGCATCCTTTTAAGTCTAATCAAGTAATACCTCAACTGCAAGCATTTACCAATATTCAAAATTGTATATTCAGCTCTGCTCATTTTGTTCTATTTCAGCCGTTCTTCCAGACATCGAGCAGTTTTGGGGAGACCGTGATTCTGTCTGATCCATTTGAAGCGTTGGAAAATGAGGATGAACCAAGCATCCAGGAGAGCATCGGAACGGACGACAGCTATAAAAGTAAGTTGAGATCCTGTTCCACTAGAGCATTTCTTGTCACTGTGTGTGGATAGTGGTGTGGTTTTCACACGCATTGGGACAATTAACATGGCAAATATACGCTAAAATATCGAATAACTTACTTTCCAAACACCAAACCCTCTGAAAACCGCACTGCTCATTGCAAACCTTGGTGAAAACGAGGTAATGAGAATGGGGCTTTGTGGTCACCTGTAGCCTACTGAAGTAAATCACTCTCAGGGTGGAAAGTGGCAGCACCAGTCAGACCTGACGTGTCTGGAGTGATGAGTTCGATTCCCTCTCAGTGCTTATAAGCCATAATTGTGTTCGTGATCAGCTATCTGTACATGTACTTAGAAATACCAGGATTCTTTTTTACAAAATGGGTAAATATGGTCAGTTTGTAGCAGAGTGAGAAACTGAGTGAAATACTAAGTGAGATACTTGCTTGCAAAATGGAAAGCCTTGTAGCTGATGGCAAGAAAGAGAGCACCGGCCTAGTCCAATTTCTACTGATCATTTCTTTCTTGATGTTCCTCATTCTGGACGTTTGTTTGTTTTTTCCAACCAGCAGATGAATCGGAGGAATCAGTCCCTGAGGAGGGTAAGGAATTTGTGTGGGGAATGGATTAACAATTGTGCACAATCTTTGTTTTCACTCTTAGAATTTGTAAGACACATGTTCCTTTCATTCACTTCACTCAAGCTGGTTTTGTTGACAGCGTGAATGCTGTGCAATTCAGTGTGAGTGCTGTGTCATCCATAGTGTGTGCTGTGTCATTCATTGAGTGTGAGTGCTGCGTCATTCACTGTGTGTGCTGTGTCATTCAGTGTGAGTGCTTTATTAGCTCAGCTGACCAAAGGTCAGCGGAGCTATTCATATGTATACTGAGTGGCGTCCGTCTGTGTGTGTGTGTGTCTGTAGTCTGTAAACTGNAAGCTGCTGAAAGGTCAGACAAGGGAAAGTCTTCTGATACGAAGAAAAAAGAATCAAAACCACAGAAAAAGTCAAGTGATAATGACTTTTTCACAAGCATGGGGTTGATGTCTGTTGATGATCTGCTTGGTGCAAGACAGATTTCTGATGATGATATAGATGCCGATCCACTGCTTGGGCAGAAGAAAGTGAAAAAAGCAGGAAAGAAGCCGGAAAGAAAGAAATCAAGGAAGAAAGATGAAAAACCTGATATATTCGCTAGTTTAGGATTGCAGACAGTTGATGATCTTTTGGGTCGGAGTATGTCTGAAGAGTCGGTACCCGATGAGTCTGAAATCCTTGAAATACCAGAGACGCCACATTCGGAGGTGGCATCAGAAATACGCACCATTTCAGAGCCAAAATCTTTAGGTTATAGCTATGATGAAGATTTTGAGAGTGAAATCAAAACAGAAACTTCGAAGAAAAGCCGTGAAGACTCAATACCTTATTCGGAAGACTTTGAATCAAGTGTTACAGAGATTTTGACGGAGAAAGAGACACCAAGACAAAAGTTGGATCACGTTCTGAGTCGGAATCAGATACACTGACCCCAAGCAGGAGTGATGATAATGATGAATCTGTTTCCTATTCTGAGAGTTACACATCTTATTCTGATTCAAGAACATCCTACTCGGACTCAAGGTGAGTGTTTGCCCTATGGTGCTGCTCCATGTTTTAGTTTTCTTGTGCAAGTTGGCTCTCAATGGGCAACTCACCATTATTGGTTTCCTTACAGCATAGGTTGAGACCGATGAAACAAGCAACTGCCCATAGTTTTCTATGGTTGGCATGGTTGAGTTGCCCATAGAGAGCCAACTCTCACAATGAGGGGAATATTAACCCGTTAGGCCAGGGTTATTATATTCTTTGGTTTACGGGCACAAAGTTTCTGAGCCCAGGTACGGAGGACGGAATAAAAATAAAAAAAAACTTAGGCCTAGGTTAAGTTCACTTTTTTCATTTTCAGCTTTAGAATGACAAGTTAGACAAATCGGAGGAAATAAAAAACCAAATAAATTCTTTATAAATGCCTCTTTTCTGCTTCTTTCCGTCCTTGTTGCTGGGAATTAGTGTTGGTTTTATTTATTTTTAGCTGTCCTGACTGCTAATCCAAGGTCGGCGAGAATAAAAATGACTCCATTTATTCGTTTTTTTCTTAGAAGACCTCATTTGAACTTCGGAGGCAATAAAAGAAACTGATTTTCCCAATTTTATTTTTTTTTTCGGAATGGCATTTTGCCACGTCGGCGGGCCCGTAAACCAAAGAATAAAAAAAGTGTGGCCTTAACTGGGTAGGACGTCATATTACGTCATCACAAAATCCGGGAAACCCCCGAAAACACCCAACGATCTCAGCTTGCGTAGGACGTAATAGTACGCCCTGCAAGGAAATGGCGCTTCACATTGCGTAGGACGTTATATCACGTCCTGAACCTTATGTGTGAAAGACTTTTTTCTTGGCAATTTTTTTTCTAAGAAAAATTTTTTTTCTCAAAAATTAATTACACAGTTAACGGGTTAAAGAAATGTTATTTTACTGGGTTTTAATGCTGTTTATATATACCGGTAAATATCTGTTTAAGTACCCCAGTAGTTATTCATCCCTCCTTTCTGCAGGTCTGTTGTTGTGCACAAGAAAGAAATGAGAGCAGTCGAAAAGGAAGTCCAGACGGGTGTTGAAGGTGGACTTGGTTACCAATGGAATGTCCATGGTGTTGGCATGTCATATATGGAACCATCCGTTGGGTTAAGATATGTGGACCCAACGCCTATTGCCTCTCATGTTGTCAGCCCTGACAGCATTGAAGGTGGGTTTTGTTCTTTCCTGCCAAGAATTTTCCTATGTTGAGCCTCAACTTTATGAGCATGGAGGCCGCCACAGGTGCGGTCTTCTGTTTTCAGGATGTGTTCACATCCACTAGCAGTCGTTCGAATTCTGTGAGTTTTGCATTACCACTTCCTTTCTGGCGATATGTCAGTTTCAATTCTTGTAATTTGCGTTNAAGCTGCTGAAAGGTCAGACAAGGGAAAGTCTTCTGATACGAAGAAAAAAGAATCAAAACCACAGAAAAAGTCAAGTGATAATGACTTTTTCGCAAGCATGGGGTTGATGTCTGTTGATGATCTGCTTGGTGCAAGACAGATTTCTGATGATGATATAGATGCCGATCCACTGCTTGGGCAGAAGAAAGCGAAAAAAGCAGAAAAGAAGCCGGAAAGAAAGAAATCAAGGAAGAAAGATGAAAAACCTGATATATTCGCTAGTTTAGGATTGCAGACAGTTGATGATCTTTTGGGTAGGAGTATGTCTGAAGAGTCGGTACCCGATGAGTCTGAAATCCTTGAAATACCAGAGACGCCACATTCGGAGGTGGCATCAGAAATACGCACCATTTCAGAGCCAAAATCTTTAGGTTATAGCTATGATGAAGATTTTGAGAGTGAAATCAAGACAGAAACTTCGAAGAAAAGCCGTGAAGACTCAATACCTTATTCAGAAGACTTTGAATCAAGTGTTACAGAGATTTTGACGGAGAAAGAGACACCAAGACAAAAGTTGGATCGTTCTGAGTCGGAATCAGATACACTGACCCCAAGCAGGAGTGATGATAATGATGAATCTGTTTCCTATTCTGAGAGTTACACATCTTATTCAGATTCAAGAACATCCTATTCGGACTCAAGGTGAATGTACATCCTGATACACTTCTCCATGTGATAGTTTTCTTGTGTAAGTTGGCTCTCAATGGGCAATTGTTACCCTCCACCACAAAACCAGTCAGAAGTCGCTCCGAAGTTGGCAATTTGGGAATGAATTATCTGTCAGTTTCAATATTGTTTGTCTATTATGAAGCCTGAGTGATTCTATTTCTTTCCTTATCTCCTGGTGTCATCTCAGTACATTTAGGCTCATTTTCCGTGCGACTTCAACTGGTTTTGTGGTGGAGGGTCACAATTCACCATTATTGGTTTCCTTACAGCTTAGGTTGAGACCGATCAATCAAGCAACTTCTATGATTGGCATGGTTGAGTTGCCCATAGAGAGCCAACTCTCACGATGAGAGAAATATTAAAGCAGTGTTACCGGTATTCTACCAGGTTTTGATACTGTTTATACATGGATATCTGTTCATTTTAACTACCCCAGTAGTTATTCATTCGTCTTTCCTGCAGGTCTGTTGTTGTTGTGCACAAAAAAGGAGTGAGAGCAGTCGAAAAGGAAGTCCAGACGGGTGTTGAAGGTGGACTTGGTTACCAATGGAATGTCCACGGTGTTGGCATGTCATATATAGAACCATCCATTGGGTTAAGATATGTGGACCCAACGCCTATTGCCTCTCATGTTGTCAGCCCAGACAGTATTGAAGGTGGGTTTAGTTCTGCCTGCCAAGAATTTTTCTATGTTGAGCCTCAACTTCTATGAGCATGGAGGCTTCTGTTTTCAGGATGTGTCCACATCCACTAGCAGTCGTTCGAATTCTGTGAGTTTTGCATTACCACTTCCTTTCTGGCGATATGTCAGTTTCAATTCTTGTAATTTGCGTTCTTTTCAGCCATGACAGCTTACAGCCCAAACGTTATCGCTTTGAATGACATGCTAAGAATGCAGATACAGCTGACGCAGCAATTTATAACCATGCAGCAGAGGCTATATCAGTCTCTCTCCTCATCCTTGGAGAGCTCCTATCAGTATACAACACTTGAGGACACTAAAGAGGTAAATTTGACTTCAATATTTAGCCACCTCATCCGACATACCCATCCTCCCACAGCAGGGGTTTTTACCTCGCTCCTCTTCATCCGCTCACACAAACCCCTGCCGACATTCGCCGGAATCCGTGGAGTATCAAAGCCATTCCAGCAAATGTTCATCCCCACCATCTCATCCCAAGAAGGCCGATGATTGATACACATGAACTACGCAGGTTTGAACAAAGCTGACAAAGCAGGTCAACATGAAATTACTCCCTCGGCGTATCTGTTTGGCGACGTGTGGCCTGAGAATGATATACATTCTGTGCGATGAATGTAGGATAGGCTGAACTCAACTAAGGTTGAATCCAGCGGTGTAAATAGGTTAATGACCCGCATGGGTCAGCGGAGCCAATGTCAGCTGCTTGGCTGTGAATATTACAAGGGCCGTTATACATGTATACGTGTAACTGATCTCTAGTTAGGGTGAGGTGGGGAAGCTGAGGTACTTCAGCACTGTGTTGTGCGTGACACTACGAGACAATCTACGTGTAATGCATGTCATCTTAAGGTGACTCAGAAAGGCGTTCGCTGATTGGGCGCATTTTCTCGTGCGCCAAGTACCCCAGCAAATCAGGCGGATGTCCTCAGGGGTTTGTCTGCGGTGACGAAGGGAGCGAGCAGTAAGAACGCCTGATATTCTCAGGATGGACATACTTGGCATTTTATTGTCTAGGTCTGAAGTTACTTTATTATCACCAAATATCTTCCTGTTTCATTTTCAGTATATCAAGCAGCGCCGAAAACCCACACTCACATTTGACGAAGCTTTGAAAATGGTCAAGGAAGAGATGGAAGAAAGATGATGGAGCAGACATGAGATTTGAAGGTCAAGATCAATGCGAGATTTGAAGGTCAAGGTCAACGTGAGATTTGAAGGTCAAGGTCAAATGGAGCAGACATAGGAGCTAAAAGGTCAAGTTCGAGTGGAAAGCAAAAGGAAAAAATTCCAATTGGAGGTCTGTAAGCTTTGGTAATCTAAATGAGAGGTTTTACCAGTGGCCATGTTTTGGCCATGAATCAGTTTATTTGATGGGTCAAGACCATTTGTTGATAGGGTGCCCTTAAATTTGAGGTGAATTTGATATGCAGGGAACATTGGGTAATGCTCATATTTGTATTAAGTGAACTTCGTTATTTTAAGTCCTTAAAATATTGTTGCCTTGAAGATCTTTTTTATGGATCTAGGATTCCATCCATTAAAGTCTGTGATTAACTGGCTAAGATATAAACTTGGGAAATATTTTTATGCTTTTAGAAGCATTTAGTTGTCGAGTCCGCCCAGTTTAGTGAATCATTTGGTATGTAATAGTGCGAAGTGATGATGTTGTGGTGCTTTCGTTTGGCTTGCGATAATTGCTTGTAATGAAAGAGGTATCATTTCTGAGTATGAAGGATTCTTCAGTTCAAATGTGACCCAACACCACAAAATGAGTCTGAAGTTGGTATGAGGTTGGCAGGGTGGAACCAAGTACTTGACATTTCAGAATGCCCAGGCCTTTTTGTCTGACTTTTGTGAAACATGAGTGATTCTGTTTCTTTTTATCAGGATAGTTATTTTGGTTCACTGATAAAAATTCCATGTACCAGTTATTCCAGCCATGCGTGTGGTACAGAACTGCGACCCGATGTAGCAAAAGTAGGCGCAAGTCGCAAACGAAGAAAGGATTAATGGCCTTGCAACACAATAGCTTAAATGTACGTCTCTGCAGGCTGACAATAGTAGTTGACAAAAGTGACAATACATGTACTTGAGTAAACTGATGACCAGGGATGATCACCTGCGACATGCGCCTACTTTTGGCAGATGGGTCACAGTTGTTGAGGGCAGATTCAAAGGATGATACCGAAGATTTTAGATATTAAATAAAACAATTTTGTACACATTTGTAAACCATTGTCACTTTGTTATTTGGAGTAATGATGATCATATCTTTTGATGTTCATCTCAATTTCAGATTCTTTGAAAAGTTACCTTTTAGGCTTTGTATTGTATCGTCTTGTTTTGTATTGATTTTTTCCACTGGGGCCAGTGCCAAAGCATTATTGACCCTGGTGCGTATGGAAGAGGCCATCTTAAGCTACTCATTTTCCTCACTTCGATGGGGACTTTTACTTGTCCTTGCAAAGGCATGACTACTGTCCCATGCAACAAACTGAAGTGCCAGGGATGACAAATCCCTAATTTTAATTTTGTCAGTTTCAAATATTTCTTCCCGATCAGATAGATGTAGATGCACTCGGGGGGGGGGGGGGGGGGGGG
>NMRB01000034.1:71355-81753 GCA_002633025.1 Notospermus geniculatus
GGGGGGCGCATTCTGCATATTATGCATTAAAAGAACTACTTGCATTTTCCAAGGAAAAGATGACGTATTCATAATTTTCTGTTTATTTATTCATAATAGAGCTACAGTATTTTAGGAAAACTGGAATGTGTAACCATGTGGCAATGTATGTAACAAAGAAATAGACATTTTTTGGCGGGAGACTAAATGCAACTTTTTTCTTCTTCAAGAGAATAACCGGATGCAACTTATTTTAACAACAATCTGACCAAAATTAAAAAAACAACTCAATGATATCATTCAAATGACATTGTTCCTATTTACCGGTAGGCCTTTTTCAAGAGTTATATTCAACAAGTATTCAAACAAGTTTGCAACTAACCAGTAATATTCTAACAGCATTTTCAGATTTTGACCTCTTTGCGATAGTTGTATTGAATCAGTTTTGAAACGATTTAACCAGCACTATTCAAACAACACTGGTGAGCTGCCAATAACACTTCTTTCAACAGTTATGGAGCACTATTTAAACAAGTAAATTGACCACTGTACTATTTATCCAATTTGCACCAATTTATTTTGGTGAAGTCATCGAAACTTATTTGAATGAACCAAAAGAGCCAAAATGGAGGAAAATTTTATGAGAAGGAAGTCAATGTCCTGACCCTTCTAGGCTGAAGTTGCTTCTTGACGAAGATGATTTCCAAACTCTGGCTGTGCTATGTACTAATTCTCGATCAATTGATTCAAAACTGAAGTTATACTGAAACCATTGAATATCATAGAAAAGAGTATTGAAAGCATTGAATAAGAACTATGTTTATACAATTAAAGTATCAATGTGTTACCGGTATTTGTATATAAACCATTAAATGAAAGACCCAATAGTATTGAAACCATGTAATAGAAATAAAGGCCATGGTCATTGTGAAGATATCAAACTAGACATACCGCAATGGGGAACCGGCGTGCCCAAAGGAGGCGCTGGGGAACAACTCAGTTTTAACAAAAAGCGCATGCGCTTCGACGTTGAAAACGTCATTGACGTCGCGCATCGTTTGTGACGTTATGTGCGATGCGTCGTTCAGAATCAATGATGTTGCTCTTCGGTCTGTTGTTTGCACTAAAATAGTCAATTTTGTCGATGGAATTCAACATGTTCCCGCTTGAATTTTTGTTTGAAAACATTCAGATAAATTGAGTCAGCCCGTTACTTGATGATAAACGTGTAAAATTCGAAATTCAATGGACTACTTCAGGTATATTAGGGCTAGAAGTAAGGTGTAGTTTCAGAATTAAATGGCAAATAACGTTGGCTTTTTTTCGACGTTGTAGTTTTAACTGAGTTGTTCATCAGCGCCACGTCACGGACAAGTTCTTCCGGTTCCTCATTGAGACAATGGCAATTATGCCCCACTTTTCCCACAATGCGTCCTAGAGAAATATTTGAATCGCAAGCTACATGTAAATGCTGTGGGAGCGAGTTCCCTTCATAAATATTGGCAGGACGGTTCAAAACGTGTACATAGATTGAATGAAACAGGATAAAGTCAAATGCATCCTGCATCCTAATGACTAGAAACGACCTAATTAATGTACATAAATGTTATCACAGTCTATTGATATGCAAATATGATAAGTGCTGAAATTTATTATCAAATATCGAAGATCCCCACCATCACAGTAATATCTCGGAGAATGGGAGACTAACTGCCATTAGAGGTCACCACCAGTTAGCAGTCCAAGGACTGTCACAAAATTTGACATCACAGACGTAAGCCATGGCCTCTCATCATTATGGATGTTGTGGCATGCATTTCTACTCCGTGACGTCAAATTCTCTGGCGTACAAGGACCGGTAACTGGTGGTGGTGGCCTCTCATGGCTGTAAAGGTCTTCCATTATCAGTGTGGTATTTCCAAAGTGTTTACATTAAATTTACATGAGATATTTGAATTGAGAGAGCAGTGCCAAATATGGCATTGTTTGCTTTATTTACAATATTGGGAGAATTATTTGCAATGGAAAGCCAGCGTACCAGAGTGCCCAAGAAAACCTGTGCTGTATCAAGATAGCCATCCTCGTTATCACATGAAAAATGGGTCCAATGAAGTTGGAACCCAGAACTATGGAGGTGGCAGGCACTGGTCACCACTCTAGACATCCCACAGCAATTACATCTCCTGTTCAGAATTTGTTGTCCATGCTTTTAAAAAGTGACAATATGAAGACTTAGGCCCCGTGCAGATCCCTGTATATAATGATATTCACATTTGCTTCTTGTTGCTCTAGTTATCACATTTATCATGTTTACGACTTGTACATGTACCGGTACATACAGTAAACTCGAGTTTAAACCACCGCTTCATAAGCACACCCACAGTCGAAATGGGAGTGAATAAAACAAAAACTATTACGCTGAATGGCTGGAATTGCTTGTACAGTCCTCCCTCGCTATTACGAACCCCTCGGGGTCCAAGGGGTAAGTTCGTAATAACGAGGAGTTCGTAATAGCGAGGATTCGTCCGTGGGGGCATGATGACCACACTGAGTAGGCTGCCGTCATCAAGCATGAAGATATCTGGTACACATTTAAAACACATATGCTGAAATTGCTAAAATCACAGTTTGAAGCTAAACAAGGCGCACGCTGGGCGTGGCGAATAACCAGGTTTTCGAAGTTGCGTCGTGAATAAAATGAGGTAGAGGCTGAAATGACGAGGCATTGTTTCAATGGCAGGATAATGATGATAATATAGAAGACAACATCCATCATACCTGTACAGTGGTAATTCAATACATAGGCATAGAAGCGTTATTGAAGACAACTTTGTTACAGCAAGTATAAATATTTCTGCATAAATGTACACATCGTATGTAAGTCACACCATCATCTGTCATAACTGGATCCCATTTTCCTTGAGAGATTTCTCTTTGAGTGGTGGAGACTTCGGGTCCGGTTTCTTCTCCTCCGTCTCTTCACGGATATTGGACTCTCGGCGACTGCTGAATGATTCGGGTTCAGTCAGTCCCTGCATGGCCAGGTACTTGGCCACGACGCTTTCCCAGTCCACCACGTCCTCGATCCTCTGTGGGCCTCCATGGTGACTTGTCCTCAAAAACCCACCTGCAAATAGTTGATTCGAGATTTTGATTTGAAATGCGAGAACCCCAGACTTGAATGATTAGTATTCAAGTACAAGTACATTTTGTATGAATATGTTTCAATCTTTAGGTTTCATTCAGCTTCTACCACTGACATCAACTGTCAATTTCATGTGGATTTTGAAGTCACATTAATAATAATAATAATAATGTGTGGGCTTATAGTGCCTTTTACATTTAAGTGTCAAGGCACTTCACATTATTACCCAGCCTAATCCAGAAACCTTTCTGTAGAAACCAAGAGCAGCTACAATCAAGCGCACACATGGACATTTCAGGCCAGTTGAGAGAATACAGAGTTGCACAGCCAGGGATTGAACCCGCAACCTCCCGATCACGAGTCCAACGCTCTAACCATTGTGCCACCGCGCTCCCATTGTGCATTACCTTCTGGTGCAACTTGCGTATTCCTCCTGACGACATTTCGCAACCAATGAACTGACGTCTGGGCCAGCATGTCCACAGATCTTGATTCTGAGAACGTGTCCCAGTCATCATCATCGTTAAGATTCTCTTGCGTGGCTTGACCCATGCAGAACTTGCCTTGAGAAAGGAAAGGTCCATGTAAGCTGAGTGTCTTGCCCTGACAAGCATTCCAATCTCTCCTTTCATTCAAATATGACTAGGTGAGATTTTATATTGGCTTCCTTTCCAGAATCTATTTGTCAATCATAACACTTTCAGGGAATGGCTTTTCCTGGTCTGTTTCAACCCAATGCAGATTGTTTACATCCCGGAATTTGCCAGCAATTCCCAAGGGTATGAAAATTCATAAGCACGACTTATGAATTCATAAACAAGACCCCATGAAATCTTATGCAAGATTAACGAATTCGTAAGCAATACTTCATGAAATCTTAAGTGAGACTTATGAGAATTCATAAGCAACACTTCATGAAATCTTAAGTAGGACTTCAATTTTTGGTGGAAGGGGAACTGAAAAGAATCGGGTGCAAGGGCATCCTCTGTTACTTATGGGCCTATCAGTATCATACTTGTGTACCAGTGTGTATTCGTGACAAGTGACTATCATAAAAAATATTGGGGAAGTAGAAATGCAAAGTGGAGCACTGCTGGTGGCTCCTATTTTCCATGAAAGACAAATGTTTATGCAAAATATTACCTTTATGCCTGTATGCTGCCTTACAGTATGATATCAGCTTTGTGAAGATTATGAGTGGAGATGGCGTGGCAGACGTTCGGTTCATGTTACGAATTAACTTGGCACGGCCAAATTTCCATTCGGTATCCGACTGGGCCTGAATGCGTTGGTATGTATCCGACATCATAGCAATCAGGAGGTTGATGAGTACAATCAAAGTCACGATCATGTAAATCCCAAATATGCTTTTCACAAGATAGACCGTCCATAAGGGATTGCGATTCAACGGCGGTAAGTTTTCTGGCTCTACTAATCCAAAGAGTGAGAAGAATAGAAGTTCAAACGTGTCCAGGGGGTTCAGGGGTGTTGCCCCGCCAGAACCGTCGCCACTTCCCAGGGAAGCATTTTCTTTGACGGGCGGATAAGTACTTTGATAAACTGCTGCTAAATTACAGGTAAATCCAGCCATGAATATGAATAGTATCACAATAAATCTTGTCAGGTCCTTCATGAGGTCGCGAATAATGATGGCCCAGGGTCCAAATAGATGGTGGAATGACAAATAGTCAAGAATCAAGACACAACTGAAAAGTAACGACACGGCAAAGAGCTGGTTCCTGACGTACAGCGCCAAGAATCGGTCATTTTCTTGTGGGAATGCCAATCCAATAAGGTGTATGAATACACCCACTGAACTCACTGCTATCACCATTACTTTGATCCAACCCAGACCGGCACGATCGCCGGGATTAGTCAGCTCCGACACAAGGAGTCCCGATAACCATAACAACAGTAACCATTCGTACCAGTGAGGCATCATGGAACCGGATTGCCATATCGGGACTAAAGGTACGACGACGGTTATGACGTATAGGATAATGAGATAAATATGTGAGACAAGATATGACATGAACTTGACTATAGGCACCCTGTTATACTTTTGCCTTATTGGTAATGATATTGCAATCCATACAGGCGGACAGACGAGAAACACTAGAAACAACACTAAGATTTTCCAGGTCGCCCACCGTAAACTCCCCACCCAAACGTCCGACAGATATTTCTGCACCAATGGGTGAGCGACGACCTCCTTCTGTTCATTCTCGATGAGAACATCCAGAAATTGAATTCCTCGACAGTCGACTGACTTCAACAAAAGGCCACAACTATTTGAACCAACACTAGCAGCAATGGCGGTCAGTTCGGTTGCCATTGCTTCGCAGTACTGCCCTGCTGCCACAAGATCCTTTGCACGTTCCTTTTCTCTTTCTGCGAGCATGTGGAAATTCATTGAAAGTTTTGCAGCGGTGTCCACGGGGGCTGGCGAGAGGAGGATAAACTCCTGTATCGACTTGTTGTTGTTTGTCTTTCCGCAGATCATGAGGTCAAACACAAACTGAAATACAAAGCACGATCATGTGCATTCAGTGCTGTCAAACTTATTTCATTTAAGCAGAAGTAGAAGACATTGATTTGGGAATTTTCTCAAAGTGTGTGACATTTTGGTTAAATTATTTGAAGAAAAGTTGTTCATTTTAGCAATCTAAAGGAGGCTTCTTGATTTTTTTCCTACTTCTTCACTTGGCTTCCTTCCACATTATGGAGGAATAGTTAGTAAAATATTCATATTTGACAGGCAAAATTTCCATACCTTTTGATCATCCATCAAGTATTGCGTATTGTGATCTTTACCAATCAGATAACTGACAACATCCGTATGGTTGGCGATGGCAGCATAACACAGCGCCACCTTCCCTTCCTTCGTCTCAAACTTCGGTGATGCACCAGTCTCGCAAAGAAGTTTGACGACCTCGAGATAACCAGCTTTGGCTGAGAAGTGAAGAGACGTCCAACCATTCTGTGAGAAATAGAAGGGTGTTATTTGTTCAATGTTGGTCACATCACTCTATCCAGTCACACACTGCCTGGCTGCCATGATGACCATATTTCTTAAGCTCTCGTGATGACCCACTTGTCATGATGACCAGACTTCTTAAGCTGTCATCCCTGATGACCATACTTTAAGCTGTCCTGATGACCCTACTTCTTTAAGCTATCGTGATGACCATACTTTTCTAAGCTGTCATGATGACCCTTCTTCTTAATTACGCTGTCATGATAACTGTACTTTAAGCTGTCTTATCGATGACCCTACTTCTTTAAGCTGTCATGATGGCCATACTTCTCTAAGCTGTCATGAATACCATACTTCTTTCAGCTGTCATGATAACCCTACTTCTTGAACTGTCATGATGACCATTCTTCTTTCAGCTGTCATGATGACCATACTTCTTTAGCTGTCATGATGACCATACCAGTACTTCTTTAGCTGTCATGATGACCATACTTTTTTTAGCTGTCATAATGACCATAGGTACTTAACTTCCTTAGTCGTCATGACGTCTGTGCTTCTTTCTTTTTCTCCTTTCTTTTTCTCCTTCCGTGCAACTTACCTTATCACATGAATTGATATCAGCACCCTGGCCGAGGAGAAGTGCAACCATATCCATATGACCATTTGCTGCTGCCAAATGTAAAGCTGTGCGCCCCCTTTTGTCTTTGATGTGCAGCTGTGTCGTCGATTTACTGAGTAACAGACTTACTACAACAGCATGTCCACTCTGGGCGGCCAGGTGAAGGGGTATTGCACCCTGTAATATGTAAACAATGGTCAAGTAAATTCATCAACAATTTCAAGCACTTGTGAAAGTGTTATTCTTTGCTTCCATTTGGACATGAGGACTGTCACTTGAAGTCCCGAGAAACACATGGTAGAGGCCTATTGAAGCCTTGACAGAGCAACCAGCATCACCTACAAATTGATATTCTGAGAATCCTAGAGGTCATGGGTAGAGAGTGTCAGTACTCCAGTTTGGTCCTACTTAATTTTGATTCCTTGATGTCTTATTCACGATAAATTTCTTACCTGAAGACTTGTTGGAACGTCTGCTTGGACTCCAGGTGAGTTGAGAAGCAGACGGACAAGACTCTCGTGTCCTGACTGGGAAGCTAGGTGGAGTGGCGTCAGTCCATACTGAAACAAACATTAAGTCACATGAGCCTCATTCATCCATCGCCAACCAGGACTGTAAACCACACTACCAGGTATTAGTGCAATCTTAATTTTCATCTAAATACTCTTCTTACAAAAGCTGTTGTGGAATATGTTGCCTCCTGTGAATCTAACACCTACCTCGGCGGTCAGATCCTTCAATCCTTCACCAGTGTGTGGTTGTTCTGATTTCACCGTTGCTGGTATCTTATTCAACATTTCCCTCACGAAATCAATTTGTCCAAAATGTGCGGCTACGTGAAGGGCTGTGAGACCAGTCTGAAACAGAGATGACATTGTAGGCCTAGTAGACACAATGAGGTAATCACAACCAAAGTAGAAAATCCAGTGTTTGTCGTTTTCATCATACCTTTTTACTTGTGATTTTCCATGAAATGTGGCGACTCAGGGCATCCAGTACCTTCACGTGGCCGTGTTTAGCAGCAAGGTGAATTGCTGTCATTCCATCCTGCAAAATTATAAATTGGTGGAATTACTTTTTCCCATACCAAGAAAAAGCAACAAAAAAATCACTGAAATTGAAAATATGAATACCGGTACAGAAAAAAACTGGCAGTAGGCCTCTTCAGTTGAGATGATGCATCTGGTAATCAGGCAATAATGATTACTGGAATACGTACAGCATTTTCGTCTGTTGGTGAGGCACCAGCATCCAGTAAGACTTTGACCACTTCTTTATGTCCTCCGGCTGCAGCCAGGTGAAGAGCCAATGAATCGTTTGTCTGGAATAATGTAAAACAGTAGGCCATGGATCAAATGATGAATGTCATTCTGAATCAAATGATGAAATGCTGAATCTCATTCTGAATCAAAATGATCAAATGATGAATCTGATTCTGAATCAATGATGAATCAAGTGATCAAATGCTGAATCTTATTCTGAATCAAATGGTGAATCGCATTCTGAGTCAAATGATCATGATCAAATGATGAATCGCGTTCTGAATGAAATGATAAATTTCATTCTGAGAAATGCTGAATACATGTACGTAATTCAGACAATCTGATAGTAAAAGCTGTGTAAAAAATCAATGAAGTCAATGAAAGCAGGAGGAAACTAAAGTACCAGAGTTTGTCTGCGCAGCCTTCTCATCCCATGGGCTGAGGCTCCTCTCACAGGGAATCAAACCTAGTGACAAAATACGGAACTAATGGAAAAATGATCATATTAAATTACAAATTTTGGACTTACCCTGTTCCTGGCTGTTGTGACGATCACTTTGTTGAATTTCATCAGTTCTTTGATGACAGCAACACTGCCTTTGGATGCAGCAATATGGGCACAGGTCATACCATTCTGCAGATTGATACATCGTAAAGTTAGTGTTAACATAAAGCAACACATAAAAAGAGCCAAAAATTTCACTCAGTGGGACATTTTGAATTTGACCCTGCAAGTTCTGGTACCCTTTGTAAAATTGAAGGAAGGAATTTTGGAGCAGTACCCTACAAGCCAAGGTGAAAATGTCCAACTTTTCTTTCAGATTACTTTCAATGTAATACTTAAATCCATGTAATCCAGGGTATCCTGGATGACATACCGGGTTTTCCTGGACAGCCATCCATTTGGGGTCACCCAGACAACACTTGGCAATCTGACACTCATTTTGGAGGGTAGGGAACATTAATATAATATTGGTTGGGTTTATGCTACTGTTTTATGTACTGAATCTTGACAACAATAATCTTTGCAACATCAATGATGGTGATGTTGAACCAGTGGACAAAGTAGCCATGGAAAAGTAGCACGGAAAACAATAAAACAAAAGCAACTGTCTATATGCCTAACTGGCTTATAATTACTACAGGATCAGGCAAGGTCTAATCTCTGGGTCGTAGTCTAGAAGGTTCCTTAACTCTAAGGTTTCCCTTTAGCTGTTTTTTGCAGGGCAGAATAGCGTAAAGTGGACCTCAGAGTTAAGAAGGCTTCTAGAATACAGGCATCTATCTACATTTCAAAACTAAAGTGCCACTCCACGCGAAGTTGACTCTCTAAGGAAATAAATGGTTAGTTGCCTGTTGAGAGCCAACTCGCATGAAAGGAGTGCCTTATGTCTATTCTGTCTATCTATAAGGGTTACAACAACTGCAGGCTTGCTTATGTGTTTGTTAAGTTAATATGGTCTTTTTGTTGTCAAATCCCATCACTAATAATCGATGATATCGCTATACCACCAAATAAAAATAAGGATAATGTCAAATAGATCTGCAGTGACTGCGCCCTTGAGATATTTTCATCAACTTTGTTTACAACTGCTGAACAAGGGGAAAGAGGTTATGGAAATTTTCTCTGGTGTAAAGTTTCGGTAGAGATTGGTATGTCTTGTATAGCCATAAATACGCAGCAACTAATATAATACTTCGAAACATCTTGATTTCGTTTTGATCAACTATTTACACATGACGATATATTTCGCTAAGACATCTTAGCCTCCTCAGGTCTAACATAATTATTCAAGTCCAAATTTCTTATTGATGTCAGAATTTTGTACACAACCTTCAAAGTCAGAAATTACTTCTCGCTCAAGTGCCGTACTCCCATGACTCTGCTAGCCAATGTTGTCTATAAATTCCAATGTTTGCGTGATGCAAACCTGTCCTATGTGGGCAAAACTAAGAGACATCTATCTATCAGGGTCAGGGAGCATGGCACAGCTACAGCACCATCTGCTATTAAAGACCATCTCAAGATTTGCAGGACTTGTCAGGAAAACTATTCCATCGATGTCAATTTCAGTGTTATTGACTCAGCAAGAAGTGATTACCAATGTTCCATCAAAGAGGCCATTCACATCAAACGTGCCAAACCAGCATTAAATACCCAATTATTCAGCCAGGGAATGTCTTATTTCCTAAGCATTTTCTAATACTGGTAAGGGATTAACTTCACTCATTGTTAGAATTTATACCAACTTGTACCCATAGTATTTATGTATATACTGAACTATTGGACTCATTCATATGTTAGACCTGAGGAGGCTAAGATGTCTTAGCGAAATATATCGTCATGTGTAAATAGTTGATCAAAACGAAATCAAGATGTTTCGAAGTATTATATTAGTTGCTGCGTATTTATGGC
>NMRB01000034.1:84189-100094 GCA_002633025.1 Notospermus geniculatus
CATACAGAAGCAGATGACGTAGGAATAAGGATTACAGAAATAGTTCACCTACCAGGGAAAGAGCATCACAGAAATAGTTCACCTACCAGGGAAAGAGCATCGGTGGATGCGTTGTGGGTTTCTATCAGTAACTTGACCAATCTGTTGTATCCATTTTGGGCGGCGAGGTGAAGAGGTGTTAGTCCCAACTTGGATTTTGCATTGACGAATGCCTTGTGCCAAAGAAGGACATCTGCAACTTGATCGTGGCCATTTTCTGCTGCCAGGTGTAGGGCTGCCTTTCCATGCTTGAAGGGAAACATGCAACATTATCAATTCCCAAAATTGTGGCTAAAGAATACTGAAATTGGTGTCTGAATATTTGAGAAATGTTCGTGTCATGTTTACCTAAACCAACCGTCATTGCATTATCAACACCCAACTGCAGCAGTCAGGAAGTTAGTAACGTTCAATAGATACCGGGTAAAAGTGTGTGAGGATATAAACCAAAGTCAAGAATCTAGAATAGGATTTGCATTGCCAAAACTCTGTATTATCACCAAATGACAGTTACTTTGGTACTTTGTGTTTATACCAATATTTTCCTTGGGTCCTTCTTCAATGTTTTGCCCCATGGCTACCCTATCACAATGTAGGCTGGGCAGCCAGCCTCCCCTTACCTCATCAAATACATCCACCCTTGCATGATTCTGCAGTAGAATCTTAACAATCTCAAGATGGCCTTGCTCACTGGCCACAAGTAACGGTGACCAACCGTTCTTTGCCTGGTTGTTGACAGCAATCTGTACTGTGTTTGATCCAATGTGCTTTACAATCTCCAACAGAACATCCTCATTGCCAGCCCTTGCACAGTAGTGGAGGGGTGTTTCTTGAGTCTGTAAACAAACAGATTATTGGCCTGGGAAAGTGGCACGGATTTCATGTTCAGCTCTAAAAAATGATTCACATCTATTTCCACTAACAACAATAGAATTCATCCTGAGAATCTTGGGTCATTTACGGTCGTAAAAACCCTCCCTCAGAAACAAGTGCGAGGAGTGTTTGTAAGACCCTGTGTGCGAGGATGAGTAGAACTTTGCCAAGTTGAAAATTTGTGAGGTTTATTGAGACAAACATAATACAAAAAATAATGCTGAATTCTTGCCATGTGCAGCACCATTCCATCACGCTGAATTCTTGCAATGTGCAGCACCATCCATCATGCTGAATTCTTGCCATGTGCAGCACAATCCCATCATGCTGAATTCTAGCTGTGTCCAAGTTAAAAATCAAGGCAAGACAGAAATCTTTTTTTTCTCGAGAACCAAGCCAAGATCTTGGGAGTGCAGAGTTTCATCACTTACGTATTTTGACTGAATATTTGTGTCTCCAGAGTACTCCAATAACACTTTGATTGTGTCGGTGTCCTCGAACTCGTGATGGGCCTTATTCTTGGTAAGTTCAGCTGCATAGTGCACAGACGTCTCTCCCTCCTGAAAGAAATATCACTTAATTTTTACTCGAGGCTTGGAGGAATTATACTTATAATATAGCAGAATCAGCCTGCTGGGTGTGGAGTTGGTGGTGTGGTCTGTCATGTTTTTGGATAAATCAGCTTCCAGTTCTACTTAGAATAGGGCAGGTGTTGAGAACTATAGGCATAAATCATGTTTGCCATAGATAAATAGAGTAAGATATTTCTTTGTGCTTACCAAATTCTGTTGATTGACAAGCAGGACTGCATCCGTCTGTGATTTGTTTTGAGCAACATAGCGAAGAATTTCATTGGCAACTTCTCCATGGCAAAATCGCACAGCGATGTGCAGTGGAGTCTCTCCAGCCTGCAAGTATATGTATGAGATGAAATAATCAGATTTCTGTTTTGGCATTGCCATTCTATGATACTCAAGTTTTGCCATGTGCAGCACCATTCCGTGATTGCTCAATTCTGGCCATGCATGCAGCACCATTCCATCACGCTGAATTCTTGCAATGTGTAGCACCATTCCATCATGCTGAATTTTTGCCATGTGCACTATTTCCTTCGTGCTGAATTCTAGCCGTGTGCAGCACCGTTCCATGATGCTAAATTCTGGCCATGTGCAACACCGATTCCTTGGTGCTGAATTCTTGCCATGTGCAGCACCATTCCATGATGCCGAATTGCAGCACTACCCCAAGTTACTGAAATCTTGACATGTGCAGCACCATTCCATGATGCTGGATTCTTGCAATGTGCAACACCATTCCATGATACTATTTTTGCTTGTGGAAAAGGAAAGGAGAACAATGAAGAGACTCTCTTTGTATGGAATGCAAACCTTTGACTGCCATGTTGGGTCAGCTGCCTCAGCAAGTAATGCCTGGACCATCTTAAGCTGTCCATGTCTGGCTGCAATGTGCATAGCAGTTTCCCCATTCTCCTGAACAGCGTTTACATCAGCTCCACTCTTCAGCAACATCTCTGCACATTTTTCTCCCTCTTTGACTCTGGCTGCTATGTGAAGTGGTGTCTCTTGCTCCTGGAAAGAAGGGGATCCAATATTGTCAGCCCTGCAGCGCGGTGCCTACCTGTGGTCTCCAGGAGTGTTGCAAAGGAAGTTGATTAGGCTAAATGCTGAAGTGAGGGGGCTATGTCAAAGATTAGACTCAAAAACAAAACTATCTTCTGATTTTACAAATAAGGAAAAAAGAATTTTGTCCCTCCGGCACCCATGGTTCCTTTTTGCTTATCAGAGCATTCAACCCTTCTGATCCCCAATCTGCTCCTACACCCAAGGTCTCTTCATCTCTTTTGGCAAACCCTCAGAATTTCTGTATAACTGCAATCCTATATAGCTCCTTACCTTTCCTCCCTTCATCTCAACCTTTGCCCCAAAACCTAGGAGAGTCTGCACCACAAGTGGTTTGCAGTTTTGGACAGCGATGTGCAGAGCTGTGCGATTCACCTGAAACAAACGAATCAATGATATATTCAATACTTATGGTCATTTATTGACACTTTCCCCAAGTGAAATATTTGGAAGTGTTGACCAGTAGGCCTACCATACAAACAACAACACAATTTTTATAACTCAAGTTGTATGTCCTGAATCAGAACTTACCCATCAACAAAATGCGGTCAACTTTTGGTCGTCTATTGACACTTTTCCCCAAGTGAAATATTTTTGGAAGTGTTGACCATCAGGCCTATCATACAAACAACAACATACGTTTTAAAATTCAAGTTCAATGTTGATGAATGAGAACCTGCCCATTGAAAAAACAGAATCACCTTGTACCAAGTTCATAGAAATTGCGAAACCAAGTTCTGGTAAACAGCAATTAAATGAATCATCTTACCTTAGTAACAGAGTCGACAGCTGCGCCTTTCTGTAACAACGCCTTGACGACGGAAGTATGTCCTCTTTTGGCTGCAGCATGGAGGCAGACGGCACCAGCCTAGAAGTTCACACACATAAATCAACCAACCCAAAAATTCAATTCTTTGATTTGTACCAAAAATAGCCTTTATTAGTTAGAAACCATAAATTATATCCAACATGCAGTTATAAGCAAACCCTTAGTTTCGCTACATTGATCAGGCCACTCTCTGTAAATGATAAATTGATTAAAATAATCACCTACGTCCCTGATATTACCGTAATTCAAATTATGACTTGGCACGACAAGTAGGTACATGTACTTCAAGAATTCTAACGTAGGAAAATGCATGTTTTTCTATGTTCTGGAAGTTAGCTCATTTTTCATTTTTCCTTATTCGCATGTGAAGTTACGTACTTTGCCTTATTCTTATGTGAAGTTAGCTCCTTTTTCCTTATTCGAATTTGAAGTGGTGAAGTTCGTGCCAAAAAGCGAACAAGGAGAAGAAACTGAATACGGAAAAACCAAAGGGGCCATAAAACGAATAAGGAAAAGGAATTTTGAATAAGGAAAAACCAACAAAGACAAAAAACGAATAACGAAAAAGGAATTTTGAATAAGGGAAACCAAAGGGGCCACAAAATGAAAAAGAAAAAGGGATTTTTGAATAAGGAAAAACCAAAAAGGACAAATACCGAATAAGGAAAAAATAAGAAAAAAATCAAAGTTTATTCCTGACTCTACTTTTGCCAACTCATACAGATTTATGGGGAAAATATACATGTATTGACTCATTTATAACCAAGTCTTACCTTATTTGGCATATGGAGTGGCACCCCTCTCCTCAAAAACGTAAGAGCAGTGTCAGGATGACCGTATTGGGAAGCAATATGCATCAACGTGCTACCATCTTTTGTCCTGGCCAGAACATTGGCATGAAATTTATCCACCAGAATGTCAACTATAACAGTGTGGCCTCTCTCTGCAGCGATGTGTAGGGGACTACGGTCGTACTAAAATGAAACACGTATCATTTACTAAAATGAAACACGTATCATTTTACAGTACCAAAAATTATTTTCCCTTGGGATGGAACGAGCACTCTGGCCGAATGTGCAAAGACGAGGGTGATTTTGGTGAGCTTGGGATATAGGACTTTCCAAAGTTGGTCTATCGTTATAAACCTTCACGGGGCAACTCAAAGTCACCAAGTTCCACCCATCCAGAGGTTAGTCCACAGGTGATCTGTAGTTCTCAGCGCTCGCACCCTACAACCCTCTCTTGGGCCCTCCAAACATCTGAGTCCTTGTATAAATGACCAAGTGTTTCACAATGAAGACTTACCTTGTCAGCTATGTTTGGGTTTGACTTCACCTGATAGAGATATTTGATGAGATTTTCATCACCTTCCCAGGCAGCCACATGTAAAGGGGTCTGCCCCTCATGCTGTAACGGTAAAATGAGTTGAAAGACATTTGGATCCTAATTTGAAAGTGAAATTAATGAAAAATGCTGACTCAGCATCAACTCGGAGCCCCTTGATTACATTATTTGGACATTTGGTACTCCCACCATATTCGCTTGTCCTTGTGCTTTCTTGTCGCAAATTCTTCTTATTACAAAAGTATTTGGTTATGTCTCAGGTTTACTGCACTATGTAGAAAAGTGTTTTCTTACATTTTTCATGTCCACTTCAGCACCATTTTCAACAAATAACCTTGCGAGTTCAACATCTCGTCTTTTGCATGCAACATGTAATACTGAATCACCAGTTGTCTGAAAATTGACAGTTGAAAAATGAGAATTTCATCCCTCACCGTGTTCCAAACGTAGTGTGAAGCCTACCGCACACTGGAGCTATCTGCTGAGCAAAAAGTCATTACGAGACCGTTTGCTCAGCAGGTAGCTCGCGTGTGCGTGTATTTTTGGTGGGAACTCACCGAAAAATATGCGCACATGCAAGCTATCTGCTGAGCAAACGGTCTCGAATGACTTTTTGCTCAGCAGGTAGCTCCAGTGTGCGGCAGGCTTAACAGAGTACTTCTTACTTTGTCATCAGGCAAATGTACTGAATGGATCCTGTTGGCTGTTGAGGACACCATTGAAACTGGGCCCGTATTGTCCTTAATTGATCGAAGTCCTCAATACAGAGCCCAAACAAATGAACAGATGTGACCAACTGAAAACTAAACTCTTGCTTCTGAAATAGAGAGTGTCCTCTTGGCATTCACTTCTTACCTGTCTTTGTGACTTCATCTGCTGGTCAATTTGTTGCAGAAGGAGCTCCTTACAAACAGCAAAGTTCCCAGCATCAGCAGCAAGGAACAGAGGAATCGATCCATCCTGAAAACGAACACATTTAGAGATTATAGGCTATTTTTTACACCATCGTATTCCACTTTTTTCATCTGTGGGGATTTAAAGAGGCCCTTTTACAACAAGAAGAGGCCATTTTACAACCTTAGACCGATACCACTGATAGCCCTCAAATAATGTATTTGTAACAATGATATTGTGAGCCTTTTATATGTGTATGCCACTTTCTGCTGAAAAATGGTCTCAAAGCAGTTCACATTATTACCAGTATCTCTCATTCTGTTCATCACTTGATCCTTTCAGACCTGCTGTTGAAAGTTCAAAGTGACAATCTGACTGGGAATCGAACCCCGGCTGTCTGAGCCTGGATCACTTCGCCCCGTGATGAAATTCCCATCATGGGTTCCTGATGAGTAGTCTTAATTTCCAGAGTCCACACAACCATCCTCATATTACCTTACCTTATCCTTCAGCAGCCTCCCATCCTTCCCTGTGACTTTGAGCAACATCTGAACTAAGTTAAGGGCCCCGCTTGACCTTGCAGCGGCAATATGGAGCGGTGTCTGGTCCTTTGCCTACAAAAATTAGAAAGTATTTATGTTGCCAATGACTGTTTATTCATGGCCCTTAGGAGCCTGATAGCCTAGTGGTTATCACATCCGCTTAGCAAGCGGCAGGTCCTGGGTTCGAATCCAGCCCGGGCCATATGGGATTTCATTCCCAGCTCTTCAGTCCGTTGCATGGGACAGTAAGCCGTGGTACCTTGTGTCTTTGCAAGGGCAAGTAAAAAGACCCCATCCAAGTGAGGAACATCAGTTGCCTCCTCTGTACTTACCAGGGCCAATAATGCTATAGCGTCGGCCCTGACGGAAAAATGAAATACAAATTCAAAATACAATTCATCTTGCTTATGCAGAAAATAACTGGTAGCACGCATAAAGAAGTCTCAGGTCTCAGTGAGATCATCTCTGCGAGCAGAGATGATCTCACTGAGACCTGTGTGTGGTATCTCAGAGGCAGCTTCAGAGATTGCTAACCGGTCTAACTTATCCTGAGAATCTCGGGTCAGAATCTCGCGGTCTTCCTAAAACAAATGAGCAAGAGTTCAGTTGCTTCCGGAAACGTTTGAGGCCCCTCCGTCAAATATTACCAACAACGGCGCCGGCTACTTTACTGCTGATGTGTCGTGACAAGCAGTTCATCTTGAAGAAACCTCTCAGACGAGATATTTTTCATGACACAATCTATAAACAAAATGTTTAATTTTCTCTCAGAGATTTTTAATAATCTACCGTACACTCAAGCGTTTGACGAGACATTCTGAAAAAACCCCCATAGATGATGGAATTACGGGTGGATTTATGGTTGCAGTAATGTACTTGTCGTCGGATAACTGAAATGGCGGAGTTTAATACGTAACACGAAAAAATACCAATCTCAGCCTCACGGTATATTCAGCGTCATGACCTTCATGGAGAACAATTTTTGTCACGGGATAGAAACATTCTCAACATTATATCTCCATTATCAAAATCACGCTTGAATTATAAGTATTTTAATGCATCAGTTGAGTAAAATCGAAAAAAAATTTATGTAAACTGCAAATGCGCGCTACCGTTTGAATTTTGAGTTGGCCTTACAATCTCTCAACATCGTGAAAAGTTTCATGGTTGTCAGGTTTTGTGGTTAAGAGGTAATAAACCAGATAATATCGCCACTTACTGTATCTGTCCGAACTCAAACCCACTGCAAATATCCTCAGGTGTCCATTTCTCGTATTTCAGTCATCAACAATGTATTTTATGACATTTCATTATATCAGAAATAATATTTACTTTCGTGGAAAATATCATAAATCTGGGCACTTCAGTCAGACACTTGCAATCAAAACTATTAACCATATTCATGATACTGAAATTAAAATAGCTATAAAGACACAAATGAACCAACTGGTCGGTCATGACCATTACACAGCCCTATTATGGCATATCATGTGGTATGTGCAACCACAATGATTATGATGTTTTGGGTTAGTGGGACTGTTGACCATGGATTTCAGTAAAAAAGGTACCGGTACTATCGTTGTGGTTGCAGCCGATGGTCTGACACAGCAGTTGTGATGAGGTGGCTTCATACTTATCCCATCCGCAGTTCTCCCGACACATGCTTGCAGGACTCGAAGCTCTTCCAACGAAAAATCAAATAATCTGATACTGGATTAAAAGTACATGTATAGCATTTGTCAAAAAAAATCAAATCAGTAATCTGATACTGGATTTAAAGTATAGCATTGACCGAAAAATCAAGTAATAAAACAATCTGATACTGGATTTTAAGTATAGCATTGGGCCAAAAAATCAAATAATCTCATACTGGATTTAAAGTATAGCATTGGCCAAAAAATCAAATAATCTGATACTGGATTTAAAGTAGCAGTGGACCGAAAAATCAAATAGCCTAATCTGTAGATAGTATGGATTATTGATTACATGCAAAGTTGCATTGGTAACTCGCGCATTCAAATGAATTGTCATTTAACCACAGCGAAACATGTAAAGTCACATAAACCTCAGTTCACGACTGACACGCCATGGGAAAGAATGGGAAAATCATGTTGAGGAAACGCTCAACATAACCTATGCATTAGCAAGTCAAAATGAATATATATTGATGCCAGGAAAACTGTTGTTGAATTCGCCCTGTTGGGATGTGTAGCCTTAGTAACCAACATGGGACCAACAGAGACAAGAAGTGACCTATTCACGGCTTCTTCGGAAATGTAAATGCGCCGCAGTGTGTCAGTTTCACGGTCTAGTGTAATTTCAGTCTGGTTATTCGGCCGACTGCGAAAGCCCGTCGTCATGTTTCAATCAGCCGCCTTCAAAAACTACGTGGTGAACACTTGGAGATGCTATAAAAGGGAACCAATAGCCCGCATGGATCTCCTTTTTCGAGAAATCCAGAAAGGGCCGGAACCCCTCTTCAGCACTTTCCACACCCTTCTTCGACAAAACAGCAGCTGGAGCTGACAGGCATTGCAATTCTAGGCACTGCAATCAGCCGCCCTCAGAAACTACGGATGAACACTCAGAGCTGGTGTAAAAGGGAACCAACAGCCCCAATGGGTCTCCTTTTTTGAGAAATCCAGAAAGAGCCTGAACCTCTCTCAGCATTTTCCACTTCCTTCTTCGACCAAAAACCCAGGACCAACTGACAGGCACTGCAACTCCAGGCCCGTGGAAAGCAGCAGGGGTTCCAGCCCATCCAAGCCCTAAAGCCATGCAGCAGCACACTCAGCAAGTTTTCTTCTTTGTACAAGCAGTTTTCAGTAGCCAACTTGCAACTGCAATAAGCTGATACTGGTTCTTGATCCAGTTGACAAGACCAGTTGCCAAGTGTGCGGTGGACTAGCAACGCGCTACGAAGTCGAACTATAAAAAGATGTTAATACGACCAAGAAATCTTGTCACGAATGATGCTTTTTCAGTCAAACACTTGTTCTTATTTTTTCCTCAGCATCAACATCAATGTGATAAATCTCCCAGGGAACAGAAGCTGATTTATGACCGCAAAAAATAACAAAATACTTTGGGTGTTTAGCAACAAGAGATTTTAGATCAATCCATCAAGTATGGTGTTTAGTCTGTAAATACCAAAACTTCTCGCTCAGACCGAGAACGCCAGTTCGCGCAATCAAAAAATGTTTTTAACCGCTTGTGCTCTGATAAATGCTTTTTGGGGACAATGTTGGAACTTCTGCCAAACATTGAAGAAACGAAATAGGACTGAGCGGTCAGGCTGATGAACTACCACCCGCGAAATAGGACTGAACGATCAGGCTGATGAACTAGACCCGCGAAATAGGACTGAACGATCAGACTGATGAACTGATAACGAAATTGGCTGATGCATTGATGGAAATAGGACTGAATGATCAGGCTGATGAATTGATGACGAAATAGGACTGAACGATCAGGCTGATGAATTGATGACGAAATACATAGGACTGAACGACCAGGCTGATGAATTGATGACGAAATAGGACTGAACGATCAGGCTGATGACTTGATGAGGAAATAGGACTGAACGATCAGGCTGATGAATGGATGACGAAATAGAACTGAACGATCAGACTGATTAATTGATGACGAAATAGGATTGAACGATCAGGCTGATGAATGGATGAGGAAATAGGACTGTTAACGAACAGGCTGATGAATGGGTGACATAATCCACTCACTTGCAGGGTTCGTATTCATTAGGGTATTTGCGTTCGGGAATGGACCAAAAGAATGTGGAGTTTCGCAGAGCCCCGAAACGCCAATGCGAACGCCAAACCCATTGTTCAATGCCACTACGAGAGCACCGAACAAAAGGATGTATAGACGTTCGCGTTGGCGTTTCGGGGGCTTTGCGAAAACTCGACGATATTATCGCTAGTATAAGGAAAGTGCACGGATCTGGACGGAAGAGGAAGATTAGCCGCAAAGAGAAGGCTAAAATGCACTAAAATATCCCTATTTCCGGGCTTTTTCCAAAAACTATACTTACCTAAACTTGCAAACTAATAAAACCTCTTCCGTCCAGATCCGTGCACTTTCCTTATACTATAAATTTCTTGAAAAATAAATAAATGGACACAGAACAGTACCTTAGAGATTTATATTTCAATCCTGAAAGTAATGTTGCTTATACAAATATAGCACAAATTTGGAAAAAAGTTAAAAAAAATTTATACTTTTGTTCATTTGGAACGCTGTTCAAAATATTTATCACGCCGTGATAGATTTTAGGCCCTTTTTTGGACCTTTCAACAAAACCCTCCGGAAGGTTCGCGATATCATGTGAAACCCTGTAGAATCACTGATNGTGAGCGGATTTAATCTGAATGTGAATGACTGGTCGCACAAAGCCCAGTTCCGTGGATTGCCACTAGGGAATGAGCTCAGCAATTGGTAGCCCCCCGCCTTAAGATTCCAGGTTCGATCACCATTCTTCATGTGATACAGAAGGTAAATCTTTTGGACATCGCAGGTTTTCTCCGGTTTCCTCCTGCTGTACATTTATTCACAAATATCTCTATAGAACCAATAATGCCGGATTAGGCGCTCGGTTCTCAATTCAAAGACATAGATAGATATAGAAATCTATTTATCTATTTTGAGCATTTAATAAACCCATGCAACGTTTTAAGCATCGACGTTTTATAGACGGTCGTGTACAACAAGCTATCCATGCCCCCATTTCTCAGCATCGTACGGAGAACACGGAAGAATGTATCCGGTCTTAACCAGTCACTGGAACCAAAACAGGTCGGTTTATTTGTTACCATAACAACACCAAGCAATGTAGCGACCATGCTGCCCAATTTATTACCAATCAAATAATCAATGAAATCAATGAAGGTAAATTGTGCCATCCTTATGTGGCATTTGCGTCGGACAGCATGTCTAAAGGTCGAGAGATCAAGCAAATGTAATCAGCAGCGTTCGGCCGACAAGAAGTTGATTCAGTGCAGTTAATTTTTCAACATCAACGGATATCAGGGTTGCTCCCTGCGTCACCGCATGGGTGTGCGCGGTGACGAAGGGAGCGAGCGCTAAGAACCTCTCCGATATTCTCAGGATGACATGCTGTGCAAGTGCCAGTACTAGCTTCTGTTGCAAGAATTTTGTCCTTTTTGCCACCCACACGTGCGGGGGCGAAGGACAGGGATCATGTTGTATTTTTAATCTGTGAATAGATATCCTGGAGAAATCAGGGCCCTTAATCTATTTTCACTGTTGATGTTATGGGCCCTGGGGCCTTAGGCCAATGCATATAACAGGCGCGGATCCGGGGGAGGGCGCACCCGGCGCGCGCCTCCCCTTTCGGCCAACAAATCTGTAAAATTGACCGTGAAATTCTGAAATTTGGAGCAAATCATTGAAATTCACCGCAGATTTCAATGTTTCTGGCACAGTGCGCCCCCACTTTTCCGAAATCGTGGATCCCTTAAACTATAGAATATGTGGATAAGCACATCGGCAATAAAATCAGTCTTTTCAACATTTTCACACGGTTGTACCAAGGATGACCACCCCAGCCTCTCCCCACCCACTGCAGCAGTTAATGGACTTCTCACGAAGAATTAAAAAACATTTTTCCTCTAATATTGCGAACGAACAAAAATAATTCAGTGTATAGATATGTTTCAGTTGCACACTCTATCGAGTTATTGCCGCGATTCCACGCCATATTCATAAAATCATTGATTTTAGTTCAATTTGAATTGCAAAATTAATAAAACCTCAGATTGGAAGTTGTTGAGTAAACATTGAAATGATGTGCAGTTTTCATTACAGATATTGACCAAGCTTAGCAGTTCGGTTAGGCCATTAAGTTTACCCTAAGGCCAGCATAATCCAAAGAACGATGTTCATCTGTCACTAACGGTTAGTAATCAATGTTAAAAGTACATGTAGACTGCATCCACGCTCTCCGACCCACGGCTGCCCTATCATCCAGGGATTATTTTACTTGATCAAGGACAGTGGTGGACTTTTAAAATGCTAACACTTGGGTCCTCCGGTTAGATTGAACATTAGAAAATTCATTGAGTGCAAAAATATGGCATGGCGTCTACTGACGATGATTTTTTTGTGGTGACCATCCACAAACCTCTAACATACTAGGCTTTCTGCTGATATTAGGCTATACCAATGGTAACCCCCATTGACCCTCTATTAATATAGCGTAAGTCTGATAGTCAGTGCTTATGATCGCCAACGAAATCCCCCCACCCGCGATAACCTATTAGCACAAATGACCACTGCCTCGCAAAGATATCCCCATGAAGCAGGTATTTAGAGTCAATAAGTAAAGAAACTCCATATTGATAAAGAGTTTCCAAGTCCATTGATCAGTGTAATGGAGTATAATGCGTTTATGCGATTTTATGACTATCATAACCATAATCCGCTAATGATATAATGGGTTGAAGGACGGACGGTTCAACGGAGGCATGATGAAGCAAGAGTAAACTATTGGGCATTGCCGGTGTAACATCTATCAGTGCTTCTGTGAGCAAATGTTCCCTCTCCAGCTTGACTACTTCCGGTCGTCAGTACTATATTCTAGTGGTATGCTGTGGAGATAGACGTAGTGGGTTATGACGTAGACAATTTTTTTCTCGTGGGGTTCCGAAGGATGTTTTAAAGTCATACCTGCATCATTTTTTGCAGCTTGTGGTATCATTTAGCACAGAACTACAATGCAATAGCTTTTTATTTCGTGAAAAAATTCCAACCGGTTAAAAAGTTATGTTGGTTTTGTGAATGAATCGGCAAAAATCAGAATGGTGTAAGACTGCCTCATTAAGTGATGTCACACTAGGGATTTTGCATAATGAACATATCAGTTCCCTGATTAGAGCGGCCTAGTAACCTAAATAAGCAATGTATGTGATGGGAAATTCAACAAAATGCAATTATCATGCAGAAACTGTGCATCCAACGTACTCTGGTGGGTCAAATTGGAATAAATTTTTCCTCGAATGACGTCATGAATAATTTAGCATATTTACATTGTTGAAGTCGTTCATAGTACGGTTTTTAGCCCAATGATTTTAACTGACGAAATCCTTGATATCTCGCTTACTACTGTAATTTCATGAAACAAACAGCAAAATGCAGTTCTGTCAAAATGCTGTACAGAGCTGAAAAAGAATGAGAAGTTATTTTTGTCGTGCATCTGAGACTTTAAGAGTGTAGAATGAGACAAAAAGCGATGCCAAGACAAATATCAGGGATCTACAGCAGTTTTTTTATTGGAGTCCAACTTGATCCATCGCACTTTCACATCAATACAGATAATTAGGAAGTTATGCCGGTGTAGCAGTAAAAAGTGTCCCCCTGTAAAAAGTGTCCACTTCTATTGCTGAATGACGGATTAAGCGGCATGCGTATAGAAACCAATTGTCAGAGATTAGAATGTAACAATAGGATCTTTTGTTCCGCGGACAGTTTTTCCTAGGACATTCTTTCCCTTCACACCTGTCAAGAAGTCTTAACTGTCCACAGTGACTCGGCAAGAGAAGGCAACTGCCACCCCCACATTAAAACCAATATTATCCTCAGTCGCCATCTTCTCTGGACCTTTGAAGTAGCCAGCGTTGATTGACAACCACATGCATAGCTCCACTCTTCCACACAACCACCGCAAATGAATTCCTTGAAATTGCTGCACTATCCACCTTTAATCTCGGCACTCCAGACATCGGTTACCACACGCCACGGCTTATTGATTGCTTCACATCAGCAAATCACATCTCCATCAATGGTCAACACTCGCACACCATTGTAATAAATCCATTTTATGAATAAATGCTCCGGGGGCAAAACAATCAAACTTAGAACGGAGAATTGTTCGATTAGTGAATTTCCATGTTTCGGACTGAGTGCAACTTCGGCAGTATTCAAATGGTGTATACAGGGCGTGTTAGCCATCAGGAACTCATGGTCGACTGCCGTCATTTCCTTGTTCTGAATGATGTCATACTACTTGACATTGCAATCGTAGTTCTTGCAAATATAAAGGCGTATTTATGATGGCCATTTTTAAAGTGATTTTAATGTAGTTTATAATTTATTTGCACAATAACTGTCTTTTTAATGAACGTATCGTAGCAGAATGACCATTGTACATTCAATTCGTCCAACGTTGTCTAGAATAATGATGCTGTATTTGGCGCCTAGCTTTCGATATCTCAAAAAGAATGACCTGAGCGTGAAATGGACGCAAAGTTCTAAGGAAATGGAAGAGAAAAGGAAAAGGTCACACAGATGACAGTCCCTAATTTCTTACGTTATCATCTGGGATTAGGAAAATATAAAAAAAGAACTTCGAAGAAACCCTGCTGCTGTTTCCCACTAAAGTGTACACTCAGTTATTCAGTGGTATCGGCCTCAAACCAAGTGTCCCCTAAAGCCTGCCGCACACTGGAGCTATCTGCTGAGCAAAAAGTCGTGTGCGTGATTTTAATGTAGTTTATAATTTATTTGCACAATAACTGTCTTTTTAATGAACGTATCGTAGCAGAATGACCATTGTACATTCAATTCGTCCGATGCTGTCTATAGAGCTAATGATGCTGTATTTGGCGCACATTTCCCGATATTTCAAAAAAGAATGACCTGGGCCCGGTTGCACCAAAGGTCGTAAGTGAATGTCTTGAAGTTAAGAACAAAAATGGGTTGCACCATCGATGTCTTAGGACATCGTCCTACGTTCCTGCCTATGCAGATACGCCATGTCTTAGGGGTTGTCCCAAATTCCATAATCCTACGATAAGAACTTAAGTTTGGTGCAACCGGGCCCTGAGCGTGAAATGAACGGCAAAGTTCTAAGGAAATGAAAGAGGAAAGGAAAAGGCCACACAGATGAGTCCCTAATTTCTTACGTTATCATCTGGGATTAGGAAAATATTTAAATAAAGAACTTCGAAGAATTCCTCCTGTTTCCCACTAAAGTGTACACTCAGTTATTCAGTGGTATCGGCCCCAAACCAAGTGTCCCCTAAAAATTGTGTTTGCGGCCGCTGGGCTGAGCGTAGGTGATGAAAGACCGCACCCGATTTCGACCTGTGTATCTCGAAAGCCAGCAGCACACCAAGCGATATTGCAAGTGATTTGATCGCCACCGAGCAAAATCGGCGTTGACGCCAGGTGTGCGCTGGACGGCGATGCGTGGATTCTTCTCACCAGCGATGGTTGCCAAGTCTGCGGTGCCTGTCGAGTAGATCGCTTGCGATATCGCCTGGTGTGCGGCTCAGAATTATTGAGAGTGTCTTACCTTTGTCTTGTCATTGAGGTTGACCCCAAGGTCAATAAGGCGTTCTACGATCACCAACTTGTTCTCCTTCACGGCAATCATGAGAGGGGTCACAGTGTTCTGAAAGATAAGAAAGATTTCATGTAAGAAGAAAACCCATTATTTCATTCGGTGACCTGAAAACTGACGTATTCAGAGGTGCTTTCCTCTGGGATTATGAGAAAAGTTTGGGATATTTGTAAAATAAGAAACGAAACGAAACTAGAAACAACGAAACGAAACAAGAAACGAAGAAACGGAACATATAAAACATGGAACAACCTGGTAACTGGAACGGCGATGACTGTTATGTTACATCTTAGAGGAACCTTCTTGATACCTATCTCAACTTTGTGGACAGGAACTGGGTATTGTGCATTCCCAGTACCTTTTATGAG
>NMRB01000034.1:100590-121174 GCA_002633025.1 Notospermus geniculatus
TGGGAGCTAGGCGCATTTTTGTAGAGACATCAGAAATTCATGTTACGAAATGTACATTTTTCAACTTCATCCCGGCCCCAAGGGGTTAAACTGATTTCTTCACTAACATCACCGGAGTTGTACAAGGTCCCCATGCTGTGAAAATTGAAAAATCGGTCATTTTGACCATGCAACGAAAATTTTGACCAGTTCATGACTCGTGGCCATGTACATCTACATCTTCCTTTTCCAAGATTGGGGAAGATAAGCTCGCTTAAGGGTTATGAAAAGTGACTCGAAATCTCGAATTTTTGACGCAAAAAATCTGACTGACTGCACACTGAATTGAGAAAATAAGGCTCGGGGCACCTTCTTTTGATGGTTCCCGAGGGCCCCCGAGCCTTATTTTCCCAATTGTTTGTGCAGTTAGTCAGATTTTTTGGGTCAAAAATTCGAGATTTCCAGTAACTTTACATAACCCTTAACAGTTTTTTAAAGTGTGACATTTAGAAAATTTCGCAACGGGAAGCAATTCGAATGCTTTTTATTTTTTTCATGCAATCCATTGATTTGAACTGCCTGCACTCATAATCAATATATTACTAATCTTTTGGATCTGCCAACTTTAAAGGAAGACCTACCTCTTCAGGGACAAGTTCACTGCTCCCTTTTTCTAGGGTCCTCAATGTCTGATCAAGGGCCACCCATTCCCCCTTCTTGCAAAGTTCCAGAATCCTCGAAGACCCTGCCTGGACTGCAGTCGAAGACTGAGAACTCACAGTTGACATTACATCACTGGGATCGTCCTGCGGGGACTTCTTCCCCAATTCCTGCGATGTTTTTTTCGATTTTCCCGTAGCGTCAGGGGGTGAAGTTTTCCCCTGGGCGGATAATTTCTTACTCCCATCATGCTGGGGTTTCTTTATTTTCCCCTGATCAGGGGCTGGAAGACTGCTCTTATCCACAGCTGGAGTTTTTTTGTCTCCCTCCGGTGAAATCGTCTTGTCGGAATCTGAAGCGGTCTTTTTGCCGCCCCCACTAGAACTTGACATGATGCCGCTTAGGCCTATTCCTTTCAGTCAGACCGCTCTTTCCTGGACGCGAAGGCGAAAAATTCCCAAGATATCGTTAGTCACGAGTTAAAATTGGAATATAAGCCTATACCCGGCTGCAGCAGCTGCTCCTGTCGTCACATCACGTCTGTCATCTGGGATGTCACATGGAACAACCGTTGATGAAAAAAATGATAAAATGGCCCAAGGGCGTATCCTCCCGTACAATTACAAGTCTTGCTAACCATAAATTCCTGTATCAACTTCGTCCTGCGTATCAAACTTCGACTAGCAACCCGAACTTCTTTCGCACTGTCCGAAACGAGTCCAATAACGTCTGTCATGTTGCCACAGCAACCAGGACTTCCGAGCCTCCGTGTTGGTACCGTTCTATCGTCTGGTCACTGCTGTTTGGCGGGAAAGCCTGGTGGCGCGAGATGTTCAACGATCCTGAAGGGAGATGCGTGAGAATCTGTCCCGCCCATACGATTCGTTAGTGCAACTATAGGAATATCATTCTGAATTTGATAATTCGTTCCAAAAGAATTTGGAACGAGACCGTTTGCTCAGCAGATAGCTCGCGTGTGCGGCGCGTATTTTTCGGTGAGTTTTCTGCCCCTCAATTGTTTTCAGTAGTTATGTAATATTAGATGACGTTTTTTATGTAAATTAACACAAAATGCGTCAAAAGACATAAAACTGCCGTTTCCAATTACGTAACTGGTTAAAAACTGCAAAAACATGCTCATGTGATTGAGGCACCATGTTTCTATCTGTTGGTAATACATTTATGGGGTGTAAATCTAACCGTTCAAAGGTCACTAGCCATCGGGTCCGATTGTCTTGTACAAACCTCAGTTCTTGGGTCCAATGATAAAGTCACTTATTTGACCTCTGACCTTGAAATTTGACCTTCAGAAGTCAAAATCGCCTCGGCCAACGGGTGATTCTGGAAGACAATTTCATAGTCATACATATTGGAACAACTTAACATCCAATGCCATCAAAAGTTATATTAGAGGTTTTGGCCGGCTGACTATTTCTTTTTTTGATAATTAATCTCCTCCCCTATTGGGTCAGCATGCCCCGGTTAAGCAATGAAAGGCCGTTTTGTAAGTTACATATCGGAACAGTGTTAGCCAAGGGGAGTCCCAGTCCTGCTACACCGATACTGCCGGAAATCTGGACAGTAGCGCCGCGAGAGTGTAGCGGCAAAGACTGGAACCAGCCTAGAATTCTTGGTGCAGTTTACCTTTAAATCATCTGTTAACAAATTCAAAAGTATGCACCACCAACTGAAGCATATACATGTACAAGTGTAATAAATAATCAAATCAGGTTTCCTGCAGTAATCACGTCATAAAAACGTTTTATTCAAAAAAACGAGTTTATAACGAATTTGTTGTCTGCTAAAATGCCAGTCGAATTTATCTGGCGTAGTTTTTCTCTAGTTGATTTAAGCCAATGGCAGATCAGCTAACATTGGAGGTGAAAGAATTGGCCACTCAAACGAGGCGAAGCAAAGTGCTTTAGGCACTAACGTAAAGATGGTGGACGCGTCATAAATGTTGCAGGATTTTTGTGAAAATCATGAAAAAAAGCATTCCAAAATTGTTTAAATAGTCGAGCCGTGCAGGGCTGCGGATCAGTAATTAATAAAAGGACAGATGTGTTTTGATATATGCCTACGGCTACGCAAAACTGAATCATGTAGCCGCCCAACATGCCCAAAGTTTAAGGCTAGGGTCATGACATCATCATCCCTCATCATGTCATGACATGCACACTGCATGACCGACTGATGCATGCTGTGCATGATGACATCCACTCAGTGATCCATATCCACCATCCATCATGTCCATGGCATCCATTCCCTGATTCCAAATCCATGGCCATGCATTAGGCCTATGCCACAGGCCCCTGTTAAATTAAAACGTCGGTGACAGTTTTTTGGGACACACACCGTAAATACACAATGCATGGGTGTACAAATGTACACCGGTAGTATAATAGACATAGTGTAGTGCGAAACGACGCTCCCGGGTGTAAACAAACCCGAGGTTGTGTACAAATGCACTACGAGGGTGCTGTACAAAGTTGGTTGGTTTACACCCGGGAGCTCGTTTCGCACTAGGCCTATGTCCATTGTAGAGAAAGGCTGTATCAATCAACCGAAAAGACACCGACCTCTTTTTCATTAAAGTCCACATTATTTTCGTGACAGCTACTTGACTGTTGTGCCTTCTGAGTTCCCGCAGGTTTGTCCGCTATATTTGACTTGACCCGCCCAAGGCTAGCCTAGGGTCATCCCTGTCATGTCATGACATGCACATGTTGTGATGTGCATGCATGCATGCATGCATGACATCCATCCATATCCACCATCCATGGCATCCATTCCCTGATTCCAAATCCATGGCCATGCATTAGGCCTAGGCCTATGCCACAGGGCACAGGCATGACAGGCCCCTGTTAGCCTAAAATGTGGGTGACAGTTTTTTGGGACACACACCGTGGCTGGCGTAGATACACAATGCAGGAGCATGGGTGTACAAATGTACACCGGTAGTATGGTATAATAGACATAGTGCGAAACGACGCTCCCGGGTGTAAACAAACCCGAGGTTGTGTACAAATGCACTACGAGGGTATTAGCCTACACCCGGGAGCTCGTTTCGCACTAGGCCTATGTCCATTGTAGAGAAAGGCTGTATCAATCAACCGAAAAGACACCGACCTCTTTTTCATCTAAATTATCCTATTTAGAATTTGCACAAGAGTCTCAAAACTGGTCAAATGGTCCTTCTTGAATGTGGCCAGCACCGGGATTTTCCTGTTAGATATCCTACAAATCATTAGCTACCTACCGTATACAATGCTAACCCTAACCCCAACACTAACCCTAACCCCAAACCCTAACCCTAACACTACCCCTAGGGCCCTCTCCTCCCCCTATGACACCCGCACGGAAAGAGGAGTGCCTGTTGGACCACGTGGCATTGTTTACTTCCTGTCTGCACAACATATGCGCAATCGCATAACTGGGATGACGACCTGTCCCTAACCGCAAGTCAGTTTGGACATGATAATTACAGTAGGCTACCGGTACATTACTTGTCATATCTTAGCAATAGCATGTTTTCTTTATTTTCAGGAATGAGGAATACATGAAACTTGAAAAAAAATCCCTGCTCTACAACCTATAGCCATATGCAGAAGAAAGTCAGCACTAAGAATCCATCACTATTTGAAATGGACATTCCAATCAACAAGATTTTTCAGGTGGTCTTCTTTTTTCTCCTTGGTGTGCACCTGACATTTTCTTCAACGAACTATCGTAAAGACCCCCAGGATGGAACCCTACTTGGTGATGTACAAAATTGGGCTGCTTTGATACAAAACTACATCCTGCAGGTATGTATAGAGAATATCACCATGGAGTTCAGTGTCATCTCATAATGCTTCGGATCTCTTGGAAAGGAATTCTATCCCAAGAATGATACAAACAAATGAAATTTTGATATAACTGATACATACATCGTTGCCATGAAAACATACATGTATTTTTGTCATTTTACAAATTCAATTGTAAACATAAAGGTTTAAGAACTAATTCCTTTCTGGTTTTTATTCAGCTCGCCAGTGATGGTATTCGACGGGACTACACTCAAGGTCTGTTTGACAAGGCCAGCTACACATTCCAGGAGAAAGATGGTCACGAACCTGTCAATGCAGTCAAGGAATCTCTTGGTGATTACTTCAGCAGAAAGAAAAGAGCAGCACAGGTTTGTTTTAACTGTGGGAGAGTGAAAACTTGTGAAGCACCTGATGTTTATGTTACTCAAGAGTTGAACATGCTTAAAGCTACAAAAAAATTCCCATGCATCCCTTTCGTTGTTTCTGCATAGATGGCCTTGTTTGTGTTGAACTTTGTCTATGCTCGAGCCATTTTTGTTTTTCAGTTGATAGCCGATAAGGTTGTGGAACTGTATGAACAAATGGACAGTAACTGGTCTACGATGGATGTGCCAAATGACATGCATGATTTACCATTGAGTGTGTACAGAGATGCAGACATCCCAAGCCGGTTTCCTGATGATCTCATATTTAGTCCGTAAGTACCGGTATGAAGATGTGGAGAAAAAAAACAGGGGCGTAGGCTGGGGGGTGCACCTCCCTGCAGCATTAAGAGAGTTCTGCTTTGGGCAAGCAGAAAAAAATCAACCTTGTAATCATGTAAATTCTGGCTAAGAATAGCACTGAAATCACGTCTCAGAGCATCTAGGTTCCAAAATTTTATGGGGAAGACCCCCAGACCCCCCTCCGGAGCACACCTTTCTTACTCTTCAGCATACTGTGAGATTTCCTGCCTATGCTAGCTGCAGGAGTTCTGCTTTCACAAAAATGTGCACTTCCCCTGGCTCACACCAGCCTACGCCCTTGAAAAATATGAATCACTGGAGTCTGTCTGTCATAAAGTATCGTGCATCCCCATTGATGATGTTTGTGGCTGTTCAAACTAATATCTGACACCTCTGCTACCGGCCTGAATTTTGATGGGAGAGAGTTGAAAAGGGCAAAGCCTTTGAGAATTGTAGACCTAAAATCAATGTGTTGTACGCGAATTGAATGACTTCAAGGCTTTGATCTTGCTGCAAGCTATATAAAAAGTTACAGCCCATTATATTTAAAAACTGTTGATTGGAATGATACTAACGTTAAGAACAAAAATGGCCAGTGTTACAGTTGATAGATGATTGAATATTTTTTGCTTTAGGTACTTCAAACAAAATGTCAGCATGAACTCATCAACAGTGAAAATATCTGATGAGGTTCCACGTTCAGATAAAGAGGTCATCAAGTCCGTGATGTTTACAAATGAGCTGCAAAACATATTCCGGAAAAATGCTGAGGCAGATGAATATTTAAGGTAAGTCATGATTATAATAAAGTATAATAGTCAATTTCCAGAATATAAGGCATATTTTCGACCCCAACGGGGGTCTTCTTCAGGCTGGAACTTTACAATCTGAAACTCTAGAAAAGACTGAGCTGAAACCCAAATGTAGATCTGAAGTATCCAACCCAAACAGGACGGGTCAGCAATTAAGGAATGAAAAGAGTCCAAGCCCCAAAAATTCTTTTCATTCCATTGCTGACCCTTCCTGTTTGGGTTTGAGCCTGAGATGACACCAGGAGATAAGGAAAAGAAGTAGAATCACTCAGACTTCACAATAGAGATACAATATAGAAATTGACAGATAATTCATTCCCAACTTGCCAACCTCGGAGCGACTTCCAACTGGTTTTGTGGTGGAGGGTCACAAATAATATCTGAGGAATTGCTATAATGCCCTAATTTGGCACTTGCACTCCTGAAATAATATTTTAGCACCATTTTCCTATGATTTTGGTGTTCATCCTTTTCCTTTCTGTTAAAAAATTGCCGATGTTTTCACTTATATTCTTTTCAGATGGCAGTATTTTGGATCAAGCACTGGTGTAATACGAATGTTCCCAGGAAGAGAGTGGGATACAAATTTTGCGGGATTTTACAATGATTATGATCCGAGGATTAGACCTTGGTATATTGCTGCCACTAGTGGACCTAAGGATGTCGTAATCATTCTAGATTGCAGGTAGGTCCTTGGTGAACCCTTAGGGCCACTTATGCTTTGCTTGGGTGTAGAGGCAACATAAATTTATATCATTGATTATTAACCCTTTCAGAGTCCCCCCTCCCCACCTGTGGGGTAGGTGTCTTCAATTACCGGAACTAAGCTCGCCAACGCCATCTGAAAACTGGTGGCAGTAACTAGCATTTGGCATTGAACTTGTACTGATGGGATTTCAGTTCTTTCTTCAAACATTAGGTGTCTCTGGTATCGTTTTGAGTTTTCTACACTCTAATTCTGCTCTGGCACTGAAAGGGTTAAAGAGAGTATAAAGAAAACTTTGGGGGAGCCTCATCAGCCAACATTTTGCTGGTGTCCACAAAGTGCTATTTAACCTGTTTGACCATGGCTCTGATTTTTAAGTATGTTGGTTGAAATTGCTCTCTGTTTTTCTCTAATTCCGTGTAACATTTGAAATATCTTCTTTTTCCAGCCTATCAATGGATGGTGAAAAATTCACCATAGCCAAAGCAGTTGCCAAGACGGTCATCAATACTTTGACCAAACAAGATTACCTCAATGTGGTCAGTGCCCGTGCCAGCCACTGGGACGAAGTGGGGAAGTATGTCTCGTTTCAGTTTTTCTGCAACTCTCAATGAACTTCCAGGCTTTGAAATGTGATAAGTATTCAAGAGACGTCACAGGTCATCTCTCCTTGTACTTCTGTTATTGCAGGTGGCACTATCATGCGACGGAAGTGTTGAGCTGTATGCCGGACAAGATGGTCCCTGCCACTGTAGCTCATAGGAAGGATCTCATTGAAAAGATATACTCCCTCAAGGCTGGCGGGACCTCAGAATTAGAGTGAGTTACAGGGCAGATTCTTTGCTCATGGAGAGGACAGGCATACCCAATGGAGTGATCACTGAGCAGCACATATTACTCAGTGTTCAGCAGTGTCCTCCTTGCCATAAGAAAGAGGTGCAATATTCCCCTGAAGTATTCTCAGTTTGCCACCATTCTAAAAATGTTGGTATTGTGTCACTTGTAGTTTTCCTGCACCTTGCTTTAGAAGGACAAAATAATTATTTAAAAAATCAACCTTTTTCAACTCCTCCTAAAAATGAAAATCTTTTGACCGTAGAGATATGTGGTTTAAATGGAAATAGAAGAAATTTCATTCAAATCTACATGCTTGTTCCATAACTAAGATTTTTGAGAAATTCTCAACTGGAGCTCTTGTCTGCACCAGCAAAATACTGAAGGAGGTAATCTTTCTTTTCAAACAGGAAGGGGTTTGAAATGGCATTTACACTACTACAGAGCAAGGCACGAACGGGTTGCCAGTCCATCATTGTGTTCGTCACGGACGGCAAGGATACAGATGGTGAAAATGTACGATGTGGACCTGGTTATTACACGAGGAGTGGCTATGTTCCTGGTCCTATCTGTAAATATAACTGGACGCAGGTCTGGGATACGGTTAAAACTAAACAGGCGCACACTGAACCTAAGGTATGCATATTGAGTGCTGATTCTTTTCAGGGAGGCAGTGTCAAGCCAGATTCATACTTTAGATGCCAGCATCTGCGTCCAACCAAAAATTCATAAGCGAGCGATGAATTTTTGGTCCGACACATGATCAAATATTCAGGACTCAAAAGGGCAATTTTGTCAGCATCCAATTGTGGGGCTCTGAATTGTCTGGCGATAATTCTGTCACATCAAAACGCTGGCTTGTCGCAGTGGTATGAGTCAACATGACAATGTTGGCGTCTTAATTTGATCGTGCGTCGGTTGCAGATGCTCGGGGACGTCTGAAAGATGAATGAAGCTTTAGTGTAATGGATTTGTAATCGAAAGGTCATGGATCGATTCCAGATTGATTTGCCACTTTGTATTCTGAACTGATATCCAACATAGAGCACAAAAAACAACACACAAAATGATAGTCAACATAAAGTCGTCTCCGAATTTCGCAAATTTTCGACCCCAAGCGGGGTCTTCCTCAGGCACTTTCTAGTAGAGATCCCAGAAGTGAATGTACTCTAAACTGGTGTGGAAGGATCAAATGATGTGCTGAATGGAATCTTCCCCAGAAAGGTTTGATGGAGTAGTGGGGGAAATAATGTGAAGCTCTTTGAGACTGTGACTTACAGTAGTATTTAAGTTTCAAACTGATCAGTGTGAGGTACCAGTACCTCTGAATGATCCTTTCTCAAGTAAAATGCCTAATAGGAGCTGTCAGTGAGTTGACCAATAGGTGTCACTACAGCCCAATTCAATGCATATACCGGACCCATTCATTCTTGATCGAGCACCAATCACGTGGATTGTCCTGTGTATTGGTCCGCTAGAACTTTGCTGCCATCTTTTGGCAATACGTGCGGCTGACTGCTCCTATTGTCTCTGTACTGGTAATAGGGGAACGGAATGGATTGTAAACTGCCATTGCCACCCATGATTGGTTAACTAAGTCCTCCTTGGTCCAGTCCAGTTTGTAACTGTCATGATTTGATTTTCTAGGCTCGTATATTCAGCTACCTTACCAAAGACGACGGTGAGGCATTCCCTGGACGTCTTGCCTGTGAGAATAGGGGCTTTATGGAAAAACTCATGAATGGTGAAAACCTGATCTCAAAGATGCATCAATACTTCGAATTTCTGGCCAAGAGTTCCAAGAACTCCGAAGGGCTTTGGACATCACCTTATATTGATGCGTGGGGGTTGGGTCTCATGGTGACGCATGCCATACCGGCTATTACCAAAGGAGGGAAGTAAGTATACAGGCAGTGTATTGCTGATTCACTTCATTACACTCTGTAAAAATTGCTTGAGAATTTGCACAGGTCCTGGCACTGGTGAACTATTCATTTGGAACAGGGAGTACATGTGATGATGATGATGACAGCTAGTGCGGATGGTGGTAACCAACGAGGTCGACCAGAATGAAATCATATATTTTTGGAATAAATTCAGAATACTGATTGATTGTCACTAAATTGCTGACTGAAACTTTTTCAGAAAAAAAGCAATTTTTTTGTGAAACTCGGACTGTTACATTTTGTTTCTGCCACAGAACTATAGGTGTCGCTGGGATAGATGCTACTCTGGACGAAATTGAGAATTTCCTGACCAAACATCAGTGGGGCTCGGTCACTTCATTTCTACTCAACAACCAAGGCCAGACGATATTTCACCCATTACTCAGCCAGAGCAAGAGGGTAAGTACAACTCCCTGAATGGCGATACTCTTTGTAACAGGGGTAAGTACAGTTCCCGGAATGAAAACTTCATCCTTTTTGCCAACCAGTATCTGCCTTTCTTGAGGGCAACATTCTTTAAATAATGCATTTTAGAATACGGTACCCAGTACATTGAGTAAAGGCTTCTCTTATGACTCATTCAGACTAAACATATACTGCATGTAAGTACAACTCTTTGAATGGCAGTATTCTCTGCCACAGGTGAGTACAGTTCCTGGAATGGCAACTTTGTCTTTTGCTGATCAGTGTCTGCCTTTCTTTTGAGAGCATTCCATAAAGTAATCCATTTTGAATACTTGGAGTAAAGGCTTCGCTGAAAACTCATTCAGTGTAAACATATAATGCATGTAATGTGCAAGTTCAAATCTGAACAGTGGAACCTCTCTATTAAGACATCTTCGGGACTGACATGTGTTGTCCTTAATTGAGAGGTGTCCTGATTACAGAGGTCAAAATGAATAGAAATGACCAATTTGGGACTGAACTTCTGTGTTCTTAATACGGAGGTGTCCTCCTGGCAGAGGTGTCCACTATTACGGCTTCCACTTCACCTCTTTCTTTTCTTAATTTCTAATCCCAAGGATAATTTTCCATAAATTTGAAATAATACCGGTAAAGGTTTTCCATAACTTTTGACATAGTTTTGTGGGCGTTTGGTTGGTTTTGTATCATTGACATTTGAAGGTGAAATCCTGTTGACTGGTTGAAGGTTATCGCTCTTAAAGCTGACATACTCAAGTGCAGCACGCCAATTGCAGGTGTGGTGGTAATAATAGTGCCCTTGACGAAAATCGGCAAAAAATTCCAATCATATCGTGCCGTTTGTATATAAATCACTTCATCTTCCGTAGTCCCTGTCCTGGTATAATTAATTTGTGTATAATTAATTTGTGTATGATCACTTGAAATTTTCTCCTCCCATTCCCATTCCTGCATTTTTGTTTCTGATCTACCCTTGTGATCTACCAAAATGTTCTGAAATTACATTTCCAATTCTTGGAGTCATTTACCGTTTTCTTGAAATTTTTTATGTTTTGATATTTTCAGCTGAAAGACGACCCTATATTCATTCCAATCCACCAACTAGAACAGGACAAAGAGGGGAACCCCCAGGAATTCAGGCTGGTTGAGGCAGATATGACCAAGGGTATTCAGGGACATAAAAGGATTGAAAACGCTCGGCGAGGCATACAGAAGGTAGGGGAGGCCACAATCAGTTTGATATTTGGCAAGTAAAACACGTCGGGTTCTTTAAATGAATTCTGATCATTAGTATGCTTGTAGATGTAGTCTTGTTGTCCACTCCCACCCCCACCCCCACCCCCACCCCCATCCCAAACCACCCCTCTTTTGCTGTAGTAAGCTGACTTTATCTTAATATAACCTTCTTCATATTGTCTGCTGATATTTCAACTACCTCAGCCATACAGTTGCTCATAATTCATTGTTTTATATGACCAATAATCATAAACAGTGACAAATACTCTGTACACTCTTTTGTAATTCATTGTAGTATTAGACGTATGCAATATATACTCCTATCTCTGAATTTGGAGTTCACTGGGCTGCAGATTCATACATACATGTATACATACATGTATGAGACTGTTCTAGAGTTTCGGATTGTTAAGTTCCAGCCTGAAGAAGACCCCGGTTGGGGTCGAAAATTCGCAAACACTCTGGAAATTGCCTTTTTATTTATCATACATGTATGAGTACATGTATATATCAGCCACTCGCCATCCAAGTTATTGGAGGAACCTATTTTTTTCACTGAATATTTGGTCCATTGTCAATTCATTGTAACAGTAGTACCTTACTAGATCAATGCTACAGTCTCCACCTTGTGTGTCCTGTTGGGTGATTGATGTTGTAATGTACAGTGTTGTCTGCTTATGGTTTAAGCTTCCTACACCTTCTTGTTTTGATAGTTTCTCTATAAAAAATTGGGAAAGCCTAGACAGAACAGATAGACTTCAGTGCAGTGCATTGTATTTTGTCCCCCTGCTGCATGAATACAGTCCAAAATGCTTTCATGGGCCCTTTTTACACGGAATCGGTTCGATCAGATTTGAGGTCAGTTCACTTGTTTTTTGTACTGTGAAAAAGCCATGCAACCTGTACTGTCCTTCCCTTTTCATGGTACAAAATGTAAATGAACTGGCCTCGAACCAGATCGAACCGACTCCGTGTAAAAAGGGCTATAACGTGCCAGTGTGTCAACTGACAATCAACTGTTAGTAACACGATCTGTGCCGAAAAAACAGCATTCACCTGTTGATGCAATACCAAGCACATGTACTGTATAATTCACAATACCAAGCACATGTACATGTACATGTACTGTATAATTCACATCTTCAAATCATTATTCAGTTTCAGGTGTGTTATTGAGTAGAATATGATTCTTGGATAGGTTTGAATTGGAAATTCTGGACAAGTGTTAATAAGTGTCTGATTTCCTTCGATAAATATTAGCAGCAGGAAAATATGTATTTTGGAGGGTTGGGTCGCATGTTCGTCATTGGTGTTATGGTTGAATTTCTAAACTATTTCATCTCTGCTTTGTGCTCTTCTTTGGTTGGTTAGTTTAACCAACCACTGCCAACATGATGCTCAATCTTTGGGTCCTATTTTAGAATGTTCCGTAACGTTAAGGTTGACCTTAAGTCTATTGTAAAACCATCGAGAACAATAGATTTAAGGTGGACCTTAATGTTNGTCTGCTGATATTTCAACTACCTCAGCCATAAATTGCTCATAATTCATTGTTTTATATGACCAGTAATCATAAACAGTGACATGTACTCTGTACACTCTTTTGTAATCCATTGTAGTATGAGACAAATACATGCAATATATACTCCTATCTCTGAATCTGGAGTTCACTGGGCTGCAGATTCATACATATATGAGTACATGTATATATCAGCCACTCACCATCCAAGTTATTGGAGGAACCTATTTTTTTCACCGAATATTTGGTTCATTGTCAATTCAATGTAACAGTAGTACCTTACTAGATCAACACTACAGTCTCCACCTTGTTGTGTGTCCTGTTGGGTGATTGATGTTGTAATGTACAGTGTTGTCTGCTTATGGTTTAAGCTTCCTACACCTTCTTGTTTTGATAGTTTTTCTATAAAAAATTGGGAAAGCCTAGACAGAACAGATAGACTTCAGTGCAGTGCATTGTATTTTGTCCCCTGCTGCATGAATGCAGTCCAAAATGCTTTCATGGGCCCTTTTTACACAGAATCGGTTCGATTGGATTCGAGGTTAGTTCACTTGTTTTTGTACTGTGAAAAAGCCATGCAACCTGTACTGTCCTTCCCTTTTCATGGTACAAAATGTAAATGAACAGGCCTCGAACCAGATCGAACCGACTTGGTGTAAAAAGGGCTATAGCGTGCCAGTCTGTCAACTGACAATCAACTGTTAGATTGGTTTATTCCCACTTCGCCCCTTCCCATTTTGCCCCTAACGGTAAATCCATTAAATACTGGTAGCTAACCCTAACCGATAACCATTAGGGGGCGAATTGGGAAAGGGCGAAATGGGAAGACACCGTTAGTTTACACTATCTGTGCTGAAAAAACGGCATTCACCTGTTGATGCAATACCAAGCACATGTACTGTATAATTCACAATACCAAGCACATGTACATGTACATGTACTGTATAATTCACATCTTCAAATCATTATTCAGTTTCAGGTGTGTTATTGAGTAGAATATGATTCTTGGATAGGTTTGAATTGGAAATTCTGGACAAGTGTTAATAAGTGTCTGATTTCCTTCGATAAATATTAGCAGCAGGAAAATATGTATTTTGGAGGGTTGGGTCGCATGTTCGTCATTGGTGTTATGGTTGAATTTCTAAACTATTTCATCTCTGCTTTGTGCTCTTCTTTGGTTGGTTAGTTTAACCAACCACTGCCAACATGATGCTCAATCTTTGGGTCCTATTTTAGAATGTTCCGTAACGTTAAGGTTGACCTTAAGTCTATTGTAAAACCATCGAGAACAATAGATTTAAGGTGGACCTTAATGTTAAGGAACGTTCTAAAATACGGCCCTTTATGTTCAAAACAAATCTGCTTATTTGGTATCTTGTGTCTTGTGGCCTTAAGTTTTCATTGTGCTTTGATCGCCGAGTTTCTTCAAAATTCTTAAAAGCCATTTTAAATTCCCTTGTTTCCTGAGACCTTGCATTTCACTCTTCCTTTGCCAATGATCTTGTTAAATACAAAAGATTTTATTTCAGCATTTCAGTTCTCAATCTGTATATCTAGAAATGAACAAGTTGTTACCTGTAACTCAACAATCAGCATCGGGAATGTTTGTTCTTTTGGCCATACATGTAGTTTCCTTCTTGAATCCATCAAAGTCAATAGACTCTATCACTCCAAAAGAGTGCAGCACCTGATGGGTCCAGCGTCATGACGTCCCGCACATCATTTCTGAACGCCATGACGTTACTTGAAAAAAAATCCAGTTGTTTCAGCGATCATGACGTTGTGAAACAATTTGACTTTTTTTCGTCTCACGTCAAGACATCATGAAATGACGTGCGGGATGTCATGATGCTGGACCCTTCAGGTGCTGCACTCTTTTGGAGTGATGTCGTCTATTGGACAGGCATGTTTCTGTTGCAGGGCTTCTGCTGGGGTGTGTTACCGGTACCAAGAATATATTCTTGCTGGTACATTATGAAATTGAAAATAGTACCGGTAGATGACCTCAAACTCGCTTTTATGACTTGAGGCTAAAGCAAAATGTCTTCACAACTAGAAACTGTGGCTATTGAAATTCAAATGACCATGAAATGGCTCGAATGACAATTGAAGCTTAAGAAAATAGCTACATGGCGAACTCACAACAAGAAACTGTGGCTATGAAAGCATCACATGACCATGAATTTGCTCCAATGACTATTGAGGCTAAAGGGCTCCGCAGACTGGCGATTTTTCGAGCGATTTTCTAGGCGACCGGCCTTGCGACCACAGAGGCGACTGAACATATTTTTAGTTTTTTTAGTTTTTGTTGACTCGTTTGCGACAAATGCTTCCTTGGAAGATCAGTGATGTCGCTTATGACATCACTGATCGACCTCAAAGGTAATTATCGCAGGCGACGCAGTAGTCGCATCGGTAGTCGCCCCCATTTTAGTCGCCAGTGTGCGGAGCCCTTAAGTGAAATACATGTACCGGTAGGCACACTATGACGAATTACATGTAACATCAAGAAATGGTGGCTTTTGAAAACTTCTACCAGGCAGGAGCCCTTATTCTCATTGTTCATTTGAACGATCTCTATGTTCTGTTCTATTTTACAGGTTCTGAAAAACTGTTTCGTGATACATGTGCCATTTGGCAGAATTTTGATCAGTCGGGTTATTGTATTTAGTGTCATTTCTGCAGTACACAGTTGTAATTTCCAGTTAATAAGGAGTGGTTTTTGCTAAATGAGTAGACTTGGAGGCAAATGTAACCATATTGAATTTCTGTAACGGCCTGGTTAGGCCTACAGCAACGTTTTGTGAGGATTTGTCCATTGTAAGCCTACCGGTACTCAAACAATAGAAGAATCCTCCCTAAACGTTATCGTAGGCCTAACTGGGCCATTCCGGAAACTCACTAATTTTACAAATGGGTGACATTTCAAGGCCTGTATCTGAAAACTGAATATACATGATTGATAGTTCGTTTCCTTCTCATTCCCAGGGTGACTTCCGTGCCGGTGTGAAGTACGTCAACTTGCCTTTAGAATATTATTATGCGGCGCTGAATGACTCGGAATACTCCTTCGCATTTAAACTTGCAGACACGGACAAGGTATGCCTGGCTTCTTCATAAAGTATTGTTGCTCTTGAATTTACACAAAAAATTACAAATGAATGACTGCCGTCTCTAGAACATTTTTTCTCTACTCGTAATAGGTTTGTTTATTCATCATTTTGTCAAATTTGACATATAATTGCATGACTCTCATGACTGCTACAACTGTCCTATCTCTCTTAAATGATGTCTGCCTCAGTCCCTATTAACATTTCCTGCAGTTATGAGATTTCTATTCAAACTAGAAAGTGTTCACCCAGTCTCAAAAGAAAATGAACGCTTAGATTTGACTGAAATATGATAGCATTCAATTTGGAATTCATCATAGCATTCTTTTTCATCAGTGGGAGACTTTACTGCTGTTAGAGGTCACCACCAGTTAGCCGTCCTAGGACGTCACAAATTTGACATCAGAGATGTAGGCCACGGCCTCATGTCATTATGGATGATACTGTGACGTGCACTTCTCTGTGTGACATCAAATGTTGTGACATTCTCGGACGCCAACCGATGATGGCCTCTAAAAAGTGAAGTGTCCCACTGATATTTCTGCACTATATGCAGGAACTGTTCATTGTCCGGTTTCTGGCATGTTCCTGTTGAATCTGTTCACATTACCCATCGTGGACAATCAGGGGTTAATGTACCACATTCTACATTACTCCATAAAAAGTGGTGTCCTGATGTGTAATGGTTTTTTCGGACATACATGTTAATGCAGTTGGCATCAGGGCCTACGGGCACTTTGCATTCGGACTATGCTCCACTAACATACATGTAGATAGAGGATAGTCGGAAAGCGGAGCTTAGTGTGGTCTCATCATAGTCAAACCATCCCATATCTTGTAGATAATTAGTACATATCATAAATATCTGTCTAAAACTATCTTTTCAACCTTTTTACTCCATTTTCATGTCTATTTAGACTGTTTATATCTTCGTAGTGTGGAGAAAAATGCAACGACCTGTGCCCATATTCATAAAACCTTGCTAGGCTAAGTTGCCTGCTAAAGTGCCTAGTTCATACAGGCCAATGTACACAACGACAGCCAACTAAGCTAGCAAGGTTGTATGAATATGGGCCCTGATCTCCCATCAGCGACAAAAATGATTGTGACCGAGGGAAAATGTAGATAGGAAAAACTCAATGCCTTGAATATGGTGGAAATCACTGAAAAATCCACTTGCTAATGTAGGAAATTGAATGGTCGTTGCATACTTCAAAACAGCCTTATATATTCTCCGTCTTGCTTCCTTTCGTTTATTTACATATTTCCTATCGCTCAGATGTGTATGACTAAAAAGTGTTCATTGACAGGTTTTCCGTCGATCCCAAGCACCGAAGAATCGTAACAAAACTAGCTTTTTCAACCTGCTTATTGAATACAACAGTACAAAAGGCAGGAAAGCCCTGCCGGGGGAATTTGAGATCATGGATGTTAAGGACAATGACAACAAGTGAGTTGGCAGGACATGTGATAGAATAGCGGTAGATGCGTTGCGCTTGCTTGTGGTTTCGGTCGTTTGGTGGCTTTTACGGTGGTAATGTAATGTTTGATGAATTCATGCATGTTAGTTTTGTTGATATGAAATACTGTGTTTGTATAGTTTAGTGTGCCACAGTCATTGACTCCTTCAGTCTCTGATAAATGCCAAATGTTTGCTGCTGTAAACTAACAATCTGACTTAAACTGGATTCATACCTCAGATGCCAGCTTCTGCGTCTGACGCGGGATGAAGTTTTCAGGATGCGGTGTTCGACACCGAAGTTCAGAGACGATTTTGTTGGCATCCAATCTTGGTGCTCTGAATTGTCTTGCCATCCATGTCTTGTCGCAGTGGTATGAATCAGTATCAAAATATTGTGCGTCACGGTCACAGACGCTCGGCGTCTGAAGTATGAATCAAGCCTTTCGGGAATTCCCTGCTTTTGAGTGACGTTTTTGAAATGCAGGTGACTGCTACGAAATAGAACCTTTTCCCATTGGGATTTAGTATTTTTTCTGCACCTTCATATCTGCTGATCTGCACCTTTTTGCATTATATTGGTTATCCCATAGAGGAAAGACATTGTGGCTTCATGAACTCCACAGACACAGTATATTATGTTGATGAACAATATGGAACACCAATGCACATGCTTAGTCATAATTTATTGTTTCAGTTATGGCAGATTACTTTGATTTGGATTGTCATTGGAAAAGTAACCATTGTGGATTTAAAAACCTTGGATTGAAAGTTCAATATCTCGCACTCCGCTAACTTGTGCCACAAACCAGAAATATATCATGGAATGTTTCGCGCAAACGAAACCCAATTTCTGAACAAAAGGACATTTTTGAAGATCACCATCTTCAACATATGTCCTATTGTTTGGCGTAATGATGTTGTATTTGTGAGGAGTTAGTCAACCTACATGTAGTCACATCGAACATCAGTCTGGTGTTAGGTAAAAAGGTAGACATAAAAACAATTTAAAATTTTCCTTGATATTTGAAAATATGTTCTCAATATCACCTTGATGTTTAAAAATTTTATAATCCAGTGCAGACAAACTTGTATTCTAACGGAACTGCATTAGGCTTAGTGCCATTACAATAACCTTGTCCATTGACATCCACATGAGCACACCCCATCAGAGCTGCCAAACCATTGCCGCACTCAGCTTGTTCAGTGCCAAGTTTCAGCTAACAGCCTTTCTTCTGAAATTTTTCTCTTGGAAAAAACTATTTGAGGTTAACCTCGCTTTTCTTTTTGTCATGACCAACTTTTTGGCATAATGGCACTGAAATTTGCCAAATGAAGGGCCGTATTTTAGAACGTTCCTTACCATTAAGGTCCACCATAAATCTATTGTTCTCGATGGTTTTACAATAGACTTAAGGTCGACCTTAACACTTTCACCGCCAAAAACGGAAATTTCCGTTTTTTTCCGTTTTTTTGTGGTTTTTGCACGGTAATATAGATGGCAGTACCATGAACAACTGGAGAAAATTTCGTGAAGATCGGTCAAATGGTTTTGGAGTAACATCGTTTTGAAATATCCGTTTTATTGGAGAATGCATTACGTAATATGGCCGCTAATGCATTTTTCAAATTTTTTTCTGATATTCGTGGAAAAAATGAAAAAAAAACGGCCTTATTTACAGACTATGTTCATAAAAGTTTCGTACTGATAGCAGATATATTGGTATCAAAATGAAGCTGGCGACTTCCTTGTTCTGCTTGTATATTGTGTTAGGAGTTACCCCTTCCTGTATTGAGATACTTTGTATTAAAATTAGGTAAATGTTAAAAAAATGTTGAAAAAAGTTTGGCGGTGAAAGTGTTAACATTAAGGAACGTTCTAAAATATGACACGAAGATATCGGGATTTGGTTTACCTCATCCAATACTCAGCCTTACAGCTCTGTGCGCTAACAGAAATCTATAAGAAAAAGAATAATAGATTTCTGGCAATATTAATGATGAAATGTGATTTGATTCTTACAATGGTTGGCAGTGCTGACAATTGCACGCACCATGTCCTATAGATGCATGCACACCTTCAACAGGTCACTAAAAAGAGGGTCACCACTGGTCTTCACTGGGGTTTCATGGCATGGTTAGTCCACTGATCTGCGGCCTAACTTATGTCAGTCGTTTGCTGCAGTAGCTATGCATTTCCTTTTCACAGTACGCTATTCAATTTCATCTTGAAATGTGACCCGATCTAGCAAAAGTAGACGCATGCCACAACCGAGGAAAAGGTTTATGGCCTTACAGCACAACAGCTGAAATGTACACCTCTGCAGGTTGACAACAGTGGCGGACAGCAGTGATAATAGTAAGCTGATGACCAGTGATGGTCACCTGTGGCTGTGCTTCTACTTTTGCTAGATCGGGTCACAAATATCAAGGCGTACGGTCACTTTGCCTTCAGACAATGCTCCACTTAATACGATAGAGCATGAGTCCAGGGCCCAGTTTCACAAAGAATCTTAAGTCTAAAGTTTGACTTAAGTCATCATGTGACCAGGTTTCAGCAAATCCGATGACGTCATTTCAGACTTAAGTTTTTTCTTAGACTTAAGATTCTTTGTGAAACTGGGCCCAGGCAATATGAACCCTTGATTTTGATGGTTCAAGATGTTAAAAAAATAGTGCACTGGTAATTCAGAAAACTGTGTTGATGATTCTACACAACTTTAGTACCAAGATGAAAACCCCTGTATTGATCTAGTGGTGCTCCTTACAGAGTTGGGTTGTGGTGATGCTCTCGTGGTAGTGGATCCAGTGACGGTGCACCTTGCTGTAAATTCCTTGGATTTTTGAAGCTTCCACGGTAAAACGAAAACAATCGATACTGGCACCCTTTAATTGTTGTGATGCTGTACGATGGTGTCATTTCAGCCATGGACGCAGGTCCCATTCAACCCAACCAACTGAATGAGTCTTGTGGGTCCCACTGTTGAGTGTGGTCATATGAAAGGCTTCTCTTCAATACAACTGCTGTGTGAAGGCAAATAACATTTTACTTGGAAAATCTGAAAGGGAATTTGATGCATGGTGCACATCTCCTATTTGATGTGTGGGTTTGCATGTGTATGTGTTGTCTATGCAGGTGTTCAGAAGAGCGCAGGCCCCTGCTCAGCTTTCCAACCGCACCAGTTACTTCAACCTCCTGATCGAATACAACAGTACACGAGGTAGAAAAGCATTGCCGGGAGTCTTTAAGGAGCTGCAGGTGCTGGAGAGTACGCACAAGTGAGTTCTTGGGCAGTTACAGTGCCCTCGAAAATCAGTCCATCTTCGGTCAGCCGAAGTGGGCAGGCTAAAGAGTTTTGATTGATC
>NMRB01000034.1:138204-173299 GCA_002633025.1 Notospermus geniculatus
ACTACATCCGACGTTGACCACGCTCTTTGTCATCATTTTGAAATCATTTCATAGCGTTCATTTTCATGATTTTGCCCGCCCGGCTGCTTCAGTGTCAGCCATGTTTACTACTAATTCCATCCTCTACCACTGATGGCAACAGCTAACAGCCATACTGTAGAAATTCTATGAAATCTCGCATGTGTTCATTGCCAGAGTTAACGCCCCAGCAGCGGTGGCGGTGACGTGCGGCGAATCGCGGAACTGACGCAGGCTGGCACGACATTACGTCGTCTTTTTCTGCACTGTGATACAGTGGGGCTTTAAGGACACTGACCTCACGTGTCTGTTATGTTGACTAGACACACTGCTTGGAAAAGTAACCACACAGAAAGGAGACCTGCCCCTGTTAATTTCAGCTGTTTTCGGAGACACTCAAAAAGGCCCAGATATGGAGGAATAATTTAACCATAACAAGCTGTTACAGCATTATGGAGTAATAGGTGGGGAACCCTGTAGTTCTTCTGAAATATTATAAAAAGTCCAAGGTATTCCTGCGTAAATTATTCGTATGTTTTCTATATTTACTATTTCTTTATCTAATTGAACTGTAAAGCCATTCACTTCTTGTTCAGCATAATCTTTGAATCTATCATTAGGATTTTCTCCTTCGATTATAGAACTGAAAGATATCTCATGATGTCCACTGGGCCTATGCTCTTTTCCATTGTGAATAGCTCTGCTATAATTTGGATTAGCTGTTAAAACCTTAATTTGTGGTTTAGACATTTTGGTAATCTTTCTGGTAAAAACGTCCTGTGTTCTGCTTCGACACCAAGACTAGAATAGACTAGTATTATAGATAGCTTTTTAGCATATTTTGTTTCTGTAAATGATAAATCTTTTAAGTTATATTGTATATTTTTGATAAGTCAGGTAACTTAATATAAGGTGGCGGTTATGGTTTAAAGGTTTCCTTGAGATCTGTTAAGAAGTTTGCAAGTCGAATGTTGTTGGTTTGTCAGTCCTTTTATATAAGTGACAAAATAAAAGAAACAAAGCATTTTAGAGGTGTATTTTTGAAGTGTATTTTAGTGTGTTTTTGGGGGCTAGTTTGTTTATTTTGGTCGCTTGTCTTCGTTCTCTATCTGGATCCCCTCCCCAACTCCCTTATACTGGCACAGATCATCTGAAGCGCTAGAGGGTACCCCGAGCGAGACAGAGGATGGCGAAAACGACATTGGTGGCACTGGTCGGCTTGTTCTTTGGACTACATCCAATGGTGTCATGTATAATGATGATGGAAGATCCGAATTATCGTCGAGTAAGAGAAGAGTTGACTGCCGAACTGTATGTGATAGTACGTGCTGCAAGAACAAAAGAACTGTACATTGTAGTTTCTAAAGGGGTTCTCAGTCTCGGCATTTTGGGTTGGTGTGATTTTAATCATCAAACATTATGTTCTTCAGGTATTTTACAACCTCTGTAAAGCAGTCCTTTCTGACCCAAACGTCGGCCGTGCAGTCTACTAACAGATCTTTGAGTTTGGACGTAATAGGGTTGCCTAGGATCGGGAATATTCCCTCAAGAAGTTTCCCGTGACTTTTGACATCTGATTTTGTTGAATAGGGCGCCTTTCGATAAATTCGGATGGAATCCAGTACACTCTCTTCAATTCTTTGCCTCCTCTATCTTTGTGCTGGATAGTTTCCAGTAGAATTTTTTCCCGTCTCAGTAGCCATCCCAAAATCAATGAACAACACGACTGTGTGTTGGAGATAAATACTTGAGGTCAACTGGAATGTTGTTACATTTGAGATCATTGTGAAGCCAACAAGAAGCATGAATTGACTCCATTGCACTTGCTTTCTGGACATTCTGCATAATGCACCGTGTAGAAATCGGCTAACCTCTTCCTACACTCTGCAGCAAGCAGCCAGATTCCGTATTCAATGCTTTGGGGTTTTCTCGTGCGCCCAGTGAGAAGCCTCGTTTCTTCGTCACTCACGGAAGAAAAATATCAATGATGTCATTTTATCAAAGGGGCTGTTTCACTTCAAATTGAAAATTGCGATTTGTGATCCGTGGGAAAACTGAAAGAGCTATGATCTTGCAATTTGGAGGGACAATTCTGTGTTTCAGACCAATTTCGGTGGTACAACAATCAATAACATTTGAAGTAATTTTTTAAGACAAAAGGATTTAAGTGCGTGTCCACGAGTAGGCCATGCAGAATGTGATAAGGTGGGGGTCAACGGATTTAAATGAAATTTGGTGTGCAGGACCCTCCTACTGAGTGATGAAAACATGCAAAATATTAACCCAATTGATTCACTGGTTATGGAGTAAATGGCTCAAGTTTGATTTCGGCAGATTTTAGTGATTTTTTAAAACAAATTTCTGGGTCATTTCCAGTCACTGCCTACAAAAAAGTATAAAACCAATTTAATCGCCCTTTGGTGTTTCAGGATGATGTGGTCACCCTTTACCTAGAAGGCCAGGGTGGTATCTATCACCATGGGGAAGAAAAGGGCATTTGAGGCCCTTTTTGACATAGGTCAAAAGAGACCCCTGTAACTCGGATGGTACAGGGAGATGGACAATAAAACACCCCTCATTCTGAAGTGCATACCTGAAAACCCTTAATGGAAAAATAAAATCTTTGGGCGCTACTTCAGGGAATGGGTAGGAATTGGAATAAAAAAGGTGAAATACCAGTGCTGCCACCTAGCAGTGATTCTGTGAAGCAAAGAACCGAGTACCATTAATTCTTGGAACCACTTACATCCTCGCTAAACCCTTCAAAAAAGGTGGAGAAATGTGTCCTGAGTTTCTATCAGAGGAGAGCAGTGCCGCTTCCCTTTCAGGATTGAGGGCGGGGGGGGGGGGAATTGCCTTCCAAAAATTCTAAATTTACTGATGATGCTATTCGAATTCCCAGACATCAAGTTTTGAATATCAGAGAGCCAAGTCCACCTGAGGAGTGGCTTTTTTATTTGAGATCCTAAGAGGTTATCTGCAGAGGAATGGCCTAGGTGAATCCATTGGTGGGCCCCACCTGAGCTTGCTGCTCACTGTTCCCAAATGAACCATTCTTGTTGCGGTTTTTGGAGTCCATAGGTTTAATTTTTGGAAGCATGTATTCTGGACCATTACCAACGGTACATAAGCAATTCATTCATAGTATTTGAAAATTGAATGTTTTATCTGCATTCTGCTACAATTTTCTTTCCAAAACTCTGAATCCAGAAACCAAGCTTCATTACATTAAGGAGATAAAATGAAGGTGAAAACTAACTGTTATCAAATTTATTTTGATATGTACTATGTGACAAATATGAAAGACCCCCGACAATAACCCCAAAGACAATCGCCTATGAACAAGTGGTACCACCCCCACCCCCCGCGTGGGAAAAAACAACCCTTCAGCAGAGCAACAAAATCTGTGTTAATTCACGGAGAAGTATTCATCACACGACACTGTCCAGCTGGTTGCCTGTTTGCATATATTATGCTGCCCCTGCCCTCACGAAAGTCAGTGAATACTTGTTAGTGTCTCAAGTTACAATCCTGCTTCTTTCATCACCCTGATGCGCAGACTTCTTCTGTTCAAAACTTCACGAGCAGCACTTTCCCGCCCTTCGTCATGTTCTTTTTCCAAGGGATGACTGCACTTTTGTTTGGCGGACAGTCTGCTGAAGTAGGCAGCTATCTGTTGAATTGTCAACCAATGGTCCTTGCCGAAACTGGCTTTTAGCTTCCGAGACGCGTCAACATGGTTTTCCTTCATCCCAGTCCTAACACCTTTCATGAATTCCTTCCGGAGAAAGAGTTGAATTCTTTGGAAACTTTATCTATAGTCCAACTTTTCGGAACAAGCTGGTCGTAGTTGCCCTTGATAATAAATAATGTTCTTCACCTTTTTTTGGGACATGGCATAGATTGACTGAAATTGCACTCAACGTCAATTAACAGCACATCATGTCACTTTTCCCCAGTGGGGGTCTGTGGTGAACATTCTTAACCAAGTTTGGGTCAGGCGATAAAACTGAATCTAACAAACTAATGGCGTAATGCCCATTTGTTTCCCTGAGTCTCCCTGCTTAGTATATGTGACTGAAAATACTGTTGATGGGTAATTCGCATGAAGTCCGTAAGAAGTGGTAAATATTTTTACTTGTGCAGATTTTACACTTATCTCCGGGTAAAACCTTTGTGGCATTTTATTTATGCATAGAACCCACTGTGCATCCTGACTAACCTTCTCACTGATTTCACAATCGTTATTTTCGTGACCCAATTGCTGTGCTAACAAATTTGAGTTAATATTTGGGTCATTTTGGACACACTCGAACAATTTCTGACTCAATAACAAAGTTATAATATTGGGTTATCCTTGCTGGGCCATTTTTGTAACCCAATTACTGGCGCAAGCAAAATGGTTGAAAAACTGGGTCGAAAATAACCAAGTGTGGGGGTTGGGTCAAAATGACCTAGTACTATTGGGTTAAAATCTACCAATGAACCAGTTCTACCTGGCGAAATAACAATTATGTCCTTATGTGCAAAAAAAATTATAGCGAAATGCGTACTTACGAAAACGAATACATAAGAATATTAATAAATAAATAAGAATATTAATAAACTATGGTTTGAAATCTGAGACACAAATTTAAAGTTGTGGATGTTTCTCTTTCAGAATTGTGAAAACGATAATTGTATAACATCAGTTTTCTATACTACTATGCAAAAGATCTTGGGCCTGTTTCATAAAGTGACTTTAAGCTAATGGTACTTTAACCAAATGGAAAGTGCATTAAGTTAATGGTACCATTAGCTTAAAGTCACTTTATGAAACGGGCCCCTTGTGATGTGCATTGGTATACCCCATTCACTCTACAATTTGCTGGGATTTAATTAATACGCAACTAAATGCTGCTTTTTCAACACAGTAACTGGGCCAGGAAAATGACCCCAAAATTAAGTCACATAATACCCTGCCCTATAGGACGGGGTAAAAGATGCAACATCCCATCAGTCTGATAGGGTAGGTGACCTACTTCAATGTCCTGCCCACTGTTAACGGTACCTGGTTGCTGAGTGGTTGTTATTAATAGTACTACGTATAATTCCAGGGAGATAAGCATATGGCTGTTGATTAGTAGTGCACATTGGAATGCATGTGAGTTTCAGAATTAAATGATACAAAAATCCCTAGTAAAAATGTGTTTTAGCCCAGTGGGTTAATCACTGTGTTCAAGTGCAAGGAAATCGTCTTGCAGTGGATGATCTGTCCTCACATTCCTCCTGTCACCTTGAGACAAATGCATCTTGTAAAACCCGAGTACTTCCTGGTGACTTTCTCTCACCAGACCACCAAACTTGAATCAAAACTTGCCAATACCTAACCACAGTGAATGTACAAATTTGCTGTAATAGTTCATATGGACCAGACAATTCTGGGCCAGCATCTGACACCCATCAGACCATACTATCAAACTTGGACCAGAACTTGCTATGCCTCATCATGTAATGAGTGTTAGCGGCAGGGTTTATGAACTGGACCATTTTGGGCAGCATCTGGTTTCTTTTACTTTTATTGAAGTGTGAAGGAGTAACTGTACACAACACCAATCTGTAATTGGACTGGCCCAATCTGTGAGTAGCACTTTTGTTTATAATTGAAAAGACAGTCTGACCAATGTCTTTAAAGGGAAAGTCTGATCATTGCAAATTTCTCCCAAACAACGCCCGAAAATTGATATGACATCCTTTTCTTCACTCGGATTTCCACCTGCCTTCTTGGGTTGCGTACATCCATCGGCGTGGAGAAAACGCGGAATTCCACGGAATTCCGCAAGACATAATTTGGTGGTCTGCAGTTTATACAGTACTATTAACTGGTGTGAAACTTGTCACGTGGATCATCCCGTCCCGTCCCCTCCCCTTGTCTCTTATCGCATACCTGTAGCCGAAACCGGCACAACTAGAACTGCTGATGCAATTTTCTGTAAGTTAGGGTACAAATTTTTGTACCCAGGCTTGGTGAGTTCAATACTTAGGACATCATTTGTGTCCTGGAGGGTACACCGCAGCTGGGTCAAAAGAAGGGCCCGGAAAGCAGAATTATCTGGCTGAATGATCAACCGGTAGTGATCAATAACTACCTGGAATGAACAAAATACACGACGTCAGCATTCTGAGACACATTCAAATTAGATTTAGCCTAGTTACCCAGGGGGCAAAGGGCAAAAATGGGGGACCAGCTGCTGTAAAACGTCACCCCCTCATAATGTGTTCAGGGGACCCCTGAGTCACACTAGGGTGGGTGGCCTTTGAGATTTTTTTGCAAGACGCCGAAAAATTGACTTTGAAGTTCAGGACACTGACTTTATCATTGGACCCAAGAACTGACACATGACTGAACGTTGTGCACGAGAATGGGACACGATGTACAGCTAACTTTTAAACAGTGGGATTTACACCCCACAAATGTATTACCAATAGATAGAAACATGGTGGCTCTTAATTAAATAAGCATGTATTTTGTAGTTTTTAACTAGTTACGAAATTGAAAACGGCGTTTTTAGCTTACCTCTGTGATGTGAGCTTCTCTCATGGTGTGTCGTCCGTCGTCGATGGACATGAGGTTTTCTATCTTGATTCTCTTGTTCTTATAGGTTTTCTATCTTGATTCTCTTGTTCTTATAGGATTCGTCAATTTAATTACGTCCACTACAGTGTCATAGGTTGTTTGTAGGTTCGTGAAACCTTGGTACTTTGAGACCTCAAGGTTTTCTATCTTGATTCTCTTGTTCTTATAGGATTCATCAATTTACTTACGTTCTTATAGGATTCATCAGTTTACTTACGTCCACTACAGTGTCAAAGGTTGTTTGTACTATCTTGATTCTCTTGTTCTTTTGGAGTCATCAATTAACTTACTCCACTACAGTGTCATAGGTGGTTTGCAGGTTCGTGAAACCTTGGTACTTTGAGACCTCAAGGTTTCTATCTTGATTCTGTTGTTCTTATAGGATTCATCAATTTACTTACGTCCACTACTGTGTCATAGGTTGTTTGTAGGTTCGTGAAACTTTGGTACTTTGAGACCTCAAGGTTTTCTATCTTGATTCTCGTGTTCTTATAGGATTCATCAATTTACTTACGTCGACTGCAGTGTCATAGGTTGTTTGTAGCTCGGAATTTAGCCCATTCCTCGTTTACGATGCGTATTGCGTGAATTGCTTAGTGACACCTAAACAAACGCAATGCCTTCACACAACGAATGCCTAAACAACGAATCCCTTCACAATATTGAAATGAGGGAAGAACATCAAATTTGTTGGTCCTTTCACTCCATAATTAGGCTCCTGTGACTCTACAGCATTCACAGCATGTTCATTGTGAGCTGCTGCTGTCCTTAGTTGTGGTTTAGGTCTGGCATATGGATAGCATCGCACACATCGCCTTTCTGAACTCGCATCCGTACTCTCCGTTGAACTGAATGCAGTTCCTAACAACTGGACGTGCAACAGAGTCACATGATGAACAAACAAAGAAACACTTGCTTGTCATCGGTTGCTGTGTCACTGGGTGAATCCACTGAAATCCTTCATGCATCCTCCTTAAGAGGTTCGAAAAATGTTGTCATGTTTGGTTTACCAGACCCGAACCATAGTGGATGCAAAACTCACGATCTCCAGCGTCATGCACTTGTGTCTGACAGATGCAGTGACCTCTGGGACCCAAAGGGCTACTGCGGGGAGGTCCGCCTCCTCCTGCCTTGCACTCATCAGCATGTCCACTCAACACTCGGAGCCACAAGCACGGACGTTTAGTTGTGCCTTCAGGGCACGCACTTTCGCTCTTTCCGGTTCAATAACAAATTGTACCTTGGGGGTATCACAGGGGGTACATGGGAGTACGTCAGTTCGTTAAAAAGTCAAAATTTGTGTTTTTGACCAAGATTTCTGTCAGATTTTCTGTTTGTTTCTCCATTTAAAAAATTCCTGGAAGAAATACTGGAGACGCCAACATGCAATAGGAGCTGTCAGCGAGTTGACCACTAGGTGTCACTAGGGCCCAATTCAATGCATCTAGCGGACCCAGTCATTATCGATCGAGCAGCGATCATAATAGATTTCCTGTACATTTGGTCCGCTAAGACTGTGCTGCCATCTGTTAGCAATATGCGCGGCTGACTGCTCCTATTGGGTATTAAGCTTGCGACCAATCAATGATTCTGTATGTTCGAATTTTGCCTATGCGAAACACTATGAATGCTAAATATTGCAGCTTGTTGAGGGAATATATTGCAGACTTGAGATACGGCCCTTGTCATGGGAAAAAGTTGCCAGTGGGACACTACACTACCATTACCTGCAACTGTGTGTGCTCCGTAGCTGACAGTGTAGGTTTTTTTCACATTGGCGCATAGAGTGAGCATTCAGTGCCCTTTTCCCATTCATATTATAATAAGCACTATGATTGACAGGACTGGTGGCGGCGGGTAACACGAGAGGCCACGTGGGTGTCTACATAGGGGGCGCGCTGATCTTCTGTCATGCCTGGCGCAATTGTCGTGGTTGTGTTTACGATCAGGAGTAACTGAAGTACAGCTTTCGTCGGCTGGAGGGAATGGATGATGTACGGTCGGTAATGAACTCAGTTGATCGCGCATTCAGAAATGCTCGCGCTATGTGCCTATTAATGCTCACAATGCCCTATCTGACAAAAGGCTTATGCTCCACTATTCAATTCTTATGCTCCACTATTGAATTCTTATGCGCCACCATTCAACTCTTATGCTCTTTACTTGCTTGGGAATGCGCTTCTTGTGCCTTAATTATTGCTCACAATGCCCTTATGCTCGTTTTGACAAAAGGCTATGCGCCACCATTGAATTCTTATGCTCTTTACTTGCTTCGGTGACAAAAGGATATGCGCTCAATCATTCATCCTTGAGCGGTAGTCTCGCGGTAGTCACAACGTCTGAAACTTTTGTGATGCTGCTTTGCGCACGACTGCCCCGTCAATGGCGGGATCATTCCCGCCCGGCGGCATCGGTCTTCGGAATAGGAGCAGTCAGCCGCGCATATTGCCGATGGCAGCAAAGTTCTAGCGGGCCAATGTACATGTACAAGACATCTACGTGATTGCTGCACGATCGATAGTGACTGGGTCCGCCATAGATGTAGTGACCACCTGTCGGTCAACTCGCTGTCGGTGTAAAGGGAAAGAATGTCGCCACGAAAAACTGTCCCAGGAACAAACATCCTACTAGTATTACATTCTAATCTCTGGGGATTGATTTTCTATAGTCGTGCCGCTTATTCCGTCATTCAACAATAGAAGGGGACACTTTTTACAGGGAGACACTCTGTACCGTTACACCGGCTCCTATTGCAATCAGCCCAGCAGGTGGTCGCTGTCGGGCCGAGCTCAACACAAAGCAATTATGTCCCGCCCGCATATCTTGGAATGAGGTTATAAGCCTGTCAATCGGGCAGCTAATCGTTCTGTGCACTGAATGGTGTCGCCTGCCCACTAATACCAGGTAGCCAATCGTACGCCTTCCCGTAAAAGGGGCTGGCCTAAAGGGCATGAGCAGAGGCAGAGCACACTAATGAAAAAAACCTAGTGGGTTCCTGCATGAAGATACTGACAGCAGCATTGGTTATGGTTACAAATTGCCCAGCTTGTAGGGAAATGTCTGTCTGCTCTCGCCACAACGACATACGCACTGTTGCTGTTTTGTCTTTTAGGAAAAGTTGACACACTTTAGACGGATGGCGCTTGACGTTCACTGTCTGAGGTGCATCAATCTGGGCCCATATTCATAAAACCTTGCTAGCATAGTTGGTTGCTAGTTTTGTACATTGGCCTGTAAAAACTGGCCAACTTAGCAAGTAACTAGGGCTAGCAGGGTTTCATGAATATGGGTCCTGGAGGATACCGGTACTGTAAATACATGTAAGTGCTATAAACTGTCATTGCAAAGGAGTCATTCTTATTCTTATTATCGTAATATCATTTCAGCATTTATTATTGTGGAAGATGGCATTCAAGATTCCAAAATCCGTTGATTTTAAAAAGAAAATTAGATTTTCATATCACAGAAGATTGGAAGGAAGTGATAAGAAGCCTGAGAATGAGATTAATAGAGGACATACACGTAGGCCTACCTGTTGAATTGTTGTGGTGACGGAGAGCAATTTTTTGATCGGCGAATGACGAGCTTCTTCAATAGTAATCTGTGGTGCTGGTGACGGATTTATGAGCTCTTTTGCATTTTGTATGATGTTGTTAGGGATGTTAGGGACTGGTGCAGTCTTGAACGATTTGAATTGTTTCGTTTCAGTTAGGTGAGTAGTTTTCGATGCGTAGTTCATCATGATTATTGATGGATTTTCACGAATAGTCTTTGCAAAGTTTTGTGAATATATGTACAGCTTGGTCGCTGTTGTTGAATCTGCAATGGCAACGATCCACATGTCTTTCGACTGTGGGGTATCTTTGTTGATTATCTTCGTTGTGGTTTTTACGACATTCACTCTCAGTGGAATCTTGATGAGGTTGTTTGCAGTTGCGAGTACTGTTATATATCATGCCTCGTTCTTTCAATCTCGGCTTGAAGAAACTGGGTTGCGATGTCGCCCATTATCCCATCTACCTCAGTGAGGTACACTAGACAGTTCTAAAAGTTACTTTTCTCACCGAGTACCTTGAACTGTGTAAGAAATCCTCGGGCATCCAACGACTTGGCTTGTAAACAGAGTTCCACTGCGGCGGTATGACATGCGTGCTTTAAAATAATCATCACACCGTGGTTAAAACCATATTTGTCCTTTATTTCTTTCATCTATGGAATCTGACTTTACAGGGTTTCCACCATCCCAAGTTTACGTGGAACTGAAAATACAAGTTACAAAATCCTAAAGGGCGGTTTACACTAGGTTGCACCAAGTTGCAAGTTGCAGCTACATGTACTTGCAACTTGTTGCAAACTACCTGGGACGGTTTACGCATAGAAAAATCGAGGCAACATCCAGCGTGATCGAGTTGCAACAAGTTGCATGCCCGTTAATAACAACACCCTTTCTGTCGTTCCCGGGAAGACCGCCACTCCTATGTGATACATGATGACAAGAAGTGCAAGTTTTACTATTATTATATTGGAAGTGATTTGGACTCCCTCTGAGTCTCCCTTCCCCCATTTGACATTTTAACTTCATAGAATATTTCATGAAGTAACCCGAAAATCATCAAATGTGCTTTAACTCAGGAACGACTTGACCCAGAGCGCACAAATGTGCTATGTGGCTCCCTCTAGATGACCTTTATGTGCATGTGACGTTTTGGTCCGATCGGACATCCAATATGGCCGCGAGGTGCCATCACCCCCAAATCATTGAAGTCCTACAACTTAGGAATGAGTTGACCCAGATTGCTCATAACTGACATACACCTCTCTCTGTCATTACGCTATTATGTTCAAACGGGTGAGCACATGGTCCATGGACCATTTCATTCAGTCTCCTGTAGGCCTGCCAGTTCCATTTACATCATCATACATGTACGTACTGCATTTCGTGAGTGCCACCATCAGCAGCAGTCAGCTGGAGATGCCATCGATATCTCCTTACTAATCTTTCCTTTGTCAGCCGTTGACAATGCACTGTCCTCCCTATTCATTCATGAAGATGAGGATTCTGTTGGCATCTCCAACACCACTTCCACCTCTTGTTTGTATCAGTGACAGACCGTGGGTCCGAGTCCCGATCTGCATTTTGAAAAATCTGGTCTACCTGTTCACGGATGTGCTCGTACAAGACTTCCATGTCCTCAAATGGTGACTCAACCCACAGTGGTTTAACTCTCTTCTTCATGACAGTGAAGAGTTTTTCCTCGTTGAGTTTTTCCTTCATGATGAGTTCTGAGAATCCCTGGCACTTACGTGAGTTGATGATGAATCTTGCCAACGTTAAGGATAGGAGGCACATGTTGTGGACTTCTGGAACTTTTGATGCCTTTGACATAAATTGGACTTTGGTCATGCACTCCTTTTCCCTCCTCAATTCACACTCCCAGCGTTCCCCCTTCTCCAGCTAGATCTTTCTCATGTAATCTCAAAATATTGCTGTTAGAGTACTGGTACCCAGAAATACGAATTCAGAATTTCATCATGCAGTTCTCCTTGCCTAAATTCAGTATGGGCCTTAAGTGTGACCAGATCGCAGGAATACAGCGCAGCTTCCAATGGCTTTAGGTTTATGAAGGTTTAGACTGTGCGGTCCATTGTAAATTATCCTGTCGGCTGGTGCGAACGTATTGGTTATGGGTGATGTAAACCTGCCTCTTCTTTGAGTTGAACTCAATTTTTCAAACGCGGCTGTTGTCATGGGTACCAATATTGTGGCAGTGGTTCTCAGGTTAGCTTGTTCATTTCTATTTGGCAGTGTTTGGCCCTAGTGTTTGATCTGATCTTTTCTGCTTCTGATTCAAGTCAGTTTCGATGTTGTTGCCTGCTCCACCTCTTAGCTTAAAGTAGCCTTAAAGTTACGGGAGCTTTGTGATGATCCCTGGTTCATAATAACAAACAATGGTGGTTTGATCACTGGTGGGTTTCCAGGAACGCAAAGGATGCAAGGGTATTCGGCATTGGCACCCTTATATCCCAGTACACAACACAAGGATTTGTAATCCCCGAAGAGAAACCATGTTACAACTTTTGTTTGGTCCTCCCCGGCCAGGGGCGACGAAATGTTGACAATATCTTTGCTATACTACTGATCCAACGTAACTCTTAGCTAAGAGTCAACGTCTGTTGCCTCAAAATAGCACAGGAGTTCAGTATTTTGGGCACTGTTGTTTTGTCTGACGTTCACTGTCTGAATTATTACCACCTTTATCCGTTCCAATCTTGATGAATACATCTGGCAGTTCAGTAGGATGATCAATATTAGAAAGTTTCAGCTGTTCCACATAGTGGTGTCCAGTGGCTTTCTTGGTAGAAACAACTTTAACAAAGGCACATTTGTGAATGGGGCCATCAGTTTTGCTCTGTTGTAAATCAAAAGATCCAATATCAAGGTCAGTCACCCGCTTTCTCATCGCAGCCATCATGGCCTTCTGACTGTAGAATATTGATACCATGATTCGGCGCAGTTCACGAATTCTAGTGATTGGCAGATTCAATAATAACTTCAAACCTAGAGATTTGACGTGGAGCTTGTTTTGGATAGACATTGATGCCTCCTATAATGCCCTTTCTGCTAGTGCTGGTTTCGATCTGAGCAACTGCCCATGCAAGTACATTTACTTTGACGAAATCTTCCTCCATAGCCCCTGTTCCCCTTGCTGAGCTCAAGATTTCAGGGACATTGAAAAGGGTGTTGGCACCCTCTCTAATGCCCGAAGTTGTCAAATTCTACCAGAGTAATTTAGTATTTTCATTTCAGTAATGAAATAATTTAGGTGATAAATAAAAAGGCAATTTCCAGAATGTTTGCGAATTTTCGACCCCAACCGGGGTCTTCTTCAGGCTAGAACTTTACAATCCCAAACTCTAGAAAAGACTGAGCTAAAACCCAAATGTAGATCTGAAGTATCCCATCCAAACAGGACGTGACAGCAATTAAGGAATTGCTGTCACGTCCTGATTGGATGGGATACTTCAGATCTAAGTTATGCCAAATTTAAAATATGTGTTTCCCGGTATTTTATTTTACAAGACCTACCCAATGAACATTTTTGGCCAATCATTCTCCGGGCGAAAATCTTAAATTTTGGTCAGAAATTGCCATTGTTTTGTGTTTTTCAAGGCTATTTCGAATCAAGCCATTCTGAATGGCTCTCATCTCTATTGGTAAGCTTCTTCTGGGTTTTTTCCACACTTTAAGTTGGAACAAAGCCTTTGCCCATATTCACGATTCATCATCTTGAATCGTCCGCCACATCTGCAACCTCTTTTCCTAGGAGGTACCTTGGTCTTGTCCGCTGTACTCTTCAACGAATGCTATCTAAAGACCAAGGCGGACCGTTTGGTGGCACAGCGGATGGCGCAGAAAGTACGCAATTGAAAAACTGTGATATGGAGCTTAGGCATTATTGACCTAGTTGGAAACTAGGGGTGGAAAAAAGGATGGATAGATTGCACCAAAAGTCCAGCAGAGCTCCATTAAGGACTGAACCTCAGGAGGTTTAATGAAACGTGATGCAAATATCAAACTGTGCATGTCACTGAGTAACTTCAGGATAGTATAATATTTATCATGTACCTCAACATCAGCAAAGGCAATGACAAGAACGTTTGGGTTGTCCTTTTCTGGGGTAATTCTCAAAATTTTCTGTCTGTGTTTACCCACGAAACACTGTGTGTGATAGCTTTGCTTATCAACACCTAATAGTCCTAACCTTTTCTCCAATTCCTTCTGTGTTGGACCCATTTGTTTAGTTACATCGTACTCAGCATGCTTTAAATTGGCCTCTAAATGTTGAAGCTCAGCTGATGATGTATGAGGTTGAGTGCGGACCTTGCTTCGCTAATAGACAGCCATGTAAAATTTGTGTAAAATTGTGTCTGAAATCCTGGAGTAACCCTGAGGTTATCCTCAGATAACATTACCCTGGAAGGAGGTCAACTTTCCAGGTATCTTAGGGGTTATCTTTACCCTGATAAAGAATATAAAGTCAATTTCCAGAATATTTAGCAAATTTTCGACCCCAAATCTGAAACTCTAGAAAAGACTTTAAATTTCTTAGTCTTTTCGAGAGTTTCCGATTGTAAAGTTCCAGCCTGAAGAAGACCCCGTTTGGGGTAGAAAATTTGTAAATATTCTGGAAATTGACTTTATATTCGTTATCATATTGTGTGTCGATTTTTGTGCTCGCCTTCTCTTTGGCTTTATCTTTACCCTGGGGTAAAATCGTGGGGTTATCTTTACTTTACTCTAAACTAGACCTCACCCATTGTGAGTACGGATATTGTGAATATCCTTTGTTGTGATTACCCTTTTTGTCGAGTAAAAAAGTCATCTCCGTCATGTCATCTTACCTGCTAGACTACTATTGAATAAAGCCAGAATCAAAGAAAGGAGTTTGTTCGTGGCTTACCTCCAACAAACAACTTCGAAGAGGCAATAACCGACTGGAAAAATCAGCACGGTCTGCTGCCAGGTCCCTAACATAATAAGTGGCGAAACTAAAGTCTGTCTTCCAAGAAGCAGATATCCTGCACAGGAAATAGCACCAGGATGCCGAGATTGCCCTCATGTCATGAGAAGAAACAGAGTTTTGCTTGCAGTTGGGAAAAGAAACTGTGCTACATGTGCTATGTCTCGTACTCCCCATCCCAGTGCAGATAGAGAGGTCCCAGAAATATTGGCGGTTGTTGAGTATTTCTCCTTTTTTCGTAAACTACAGTACTGGTAGTCACGTAACATGCTCCTAAAGGCCCGTTTCCACTTGAGCGATTTACGCCGCGTTTTGACGCTTCGCCCATTGTTTGGAAGCAGAGCGGCGGAAAATAACAAAAGATTTGACGCATCACGCGTCGTAAAACGCTCTAGTGGAAACGGGCCTTAAGTTGAATGTCCTATCAACTCCCAAGGTGCTTTCTTCAGAAATGAACAGGTTGAAAAAGTCAACAGGATTATCAATGTTGTCCACATTGACAGGTCCACTTTCTCCCACTGGAGGTTTAAGGCAACACGTTTGGACCAGGGTCATCAGCCATCATCGGTAACATCATCCCAAGTACCAATATCTGCAGCATCTACCACTCTGCCACCACCTCGACCACGGCCAGCGGCCTCTTATAGGGGGCTAGACCACGTGGTAGAACGAGCGCGAAAACCTGGCCCACGCATTCCCACTCTCCCACGCCCCCTCTTGACTGGCGGATCAACTAAATCATCCTCATCTGCTTCACTACTGTTCTGATTATCAGTGAGTTCAGTGCTATCATCAGACGCTGCAGTGAAATCAAGAGATTCACGATCGGAATAATCAGTGAGTTCATCCGAATCTCGTACCTGTGAGTCATCGTCATCCTCCTTTTGGTCATCAGATTCGCCCTCAATATCAAAATCGTATATATCGTAGAAGAGAGCTACCAGTGCGCTGCTACCACCTATATCTAATTTGACTAGGGAGTACTAGATGGCGGACTAGGTGAGCCTGCAGCCATATTCATGACTTCCGGTTTTTCGCACTGTGTTCGCCACCGCACGGAAAGGGTTAAGGTCGATATCAACCATACCTTCCAGATTGTCCTGATTTGCTTCAGCATCTCTTCTTTAAGATGGCCTCAGCACAAACTCTTGTGCCATTTCTCCAAACTTTTCTCTCATCCACTGCAATTTTTCTTCCTGGTGGGATTCGAATGAATCGTATCCATCCCGAAGATTTCAAGGACGGTTCGCAGATGTATGAATTGACCATTGATACCCAGGGGGGGTTGGACAACCGGTCACGTGACCTATCCCGACGATATAATATGGCACTTCAGCTGACGTCACTCAGTATCATGGCGGCATCCGTAGTGCACACATCTAACTCGCGTTCCAAACTTTTAAACTCAAATATTCTATTAGTTCACTGTATCTTGGGCGAAGTTGAAGAGATACCAATCGTCTGCTGTTCTTCCTTTGCCGTTCGGGTTTGTCAAGGACATCTGGCATACCCAGAAAATGTTTTTGTGCGGTATTGTGTCCTGTTCGCACCAAGTGAACAAGTGGAGATGCTGAAACGGTCGTGGACACCAGCGTTGATACTGGTCAAGAATTCGTGTGATTTCGTGGTACGTAATTCCTAAACCTTCCGAACGGGAGCTTGTAGTTGTATAGAACAATGGGAGAGATTGCTCTAATCCCTCAAAATGCCGAGAATCTGCCCGTTCCCAGGGCCAGGGCCCGTTCCCAGTCAGTTTCTCTACTCTGTTAATTTTACATCCAGTTACCGGACACCCTATTTTCGGACAACTGATTAATGGTCAATTTGAGCGAATTAACCCAATCAATGCAACTTTTTGGGGTTTAATTATATCATGCTGCCACAAGGTTCAGCTAGGCCTAGCTAGGCCTAATAAATTTGATTTTGTTTCAGAGTGCTGAGACTTGGAGAGACAACAGAAAATTGTTGCCAAATTTGTTAACTTTTAGGGCTTATTTATTGAAAGAAAACAGAGTCCTGATTCTTTTATGCTGCCAAGCTAGGGCAAGGCTAATTGTATGGTGGTGGCATGGGGGATATGGTGTGTACATGTAGGTCTAGGGCAGGGTCCTGGGCATGCAGGCCTAAACTTGCTTTAAAACTTGCTATTTTCCATTCCCAGCACTAGCAGTTGAGTTACATTGTATTGTATATACCGGTACATCCATTTACCATGTTAACCTTTTATATTTTCAGTTCTACGGTGATGAAGATTCCGGGACGGCATCGGATGATGAAGATGACAGGAGTCAAGCGGTGCTGATCGTGGACTTCGATATCCTACCGAGTGCTCCGGGAGTGTTTGTTGGAGGAGACAATGGGACCACCGTCCCGGATTTTGGTTTGCCCACTGTCGACTTTAACGAACGTGCATGTAATTGCGTAGTAAAGGGGCAAAGGGTCGAGGTTTCTAACAATGCAGCCGCAAATACTGCATCCGATGATGATTATGATGACGATGATGAACTGGGACTCGAGGAATTAAGACTCAGTGATGACAATGACTTGGCTGATGATTCAGCAGACAGGGCAGAGGATGAGGAGGAATTCAGGGAGGTGCTTTTCTTAATAAAAGGTGTGACATACTCCGATGAAAGACAAAAAGTTCTTGCGCTGTGCAGAGGCAAAAAAGTAGAAACAGTTATAGAAAAAGAACCAGAAAACCCCAAAGACAAGAATGCCCTTGTTATTAAATGTCATCCAGAGGACGAATTCTGTATTGCTGGTTATGTGCCCAAGGAGCGCATCCGGGCGGTTACAGCTGCCATGGACAAAGGTGACATTCATTCAATTAGCATTGAACAGGTAAAGAGGAGGTATAATCCTACAGCGAACAAATTGGTCTACAGTGGATTCTGTAGAGTAGTGAAGAAAGGTCCGTGGCCCACTCTTGACTTTGGTTATTCCTATGGAATGGATCTCTAAAACTGATGAAGAATATAGCAGAAAATAAATTTTATGTATTATATACATTGTACAGCAATAAATAATTACATTTACAAACATACATGAAAATGTTTTTCTATTTGTTGTGACTAGATTTGCCAAAATTGGAAACTGCATCATCTGCAGATTCAACATCCTGAAATACAGTCTACAGAGCTGAATTTATTTCCAACCTTGTGCTGATCTTGCAAAGTCACATTTACATGTACGAGGTTTGACTGTACCCGGTACTAGTAATCGTGGAGAAAAAGGAGTCCGGAGACCATCGCCATCATCTTTGAAGAGGGAACTCTCCAATTTTACTAGCGTCGCCCTGGATTTAACTTCTAGAGCTTGCCTGTCAAAATGACGGACACCAAAGATTTGGTGTCTGTCATGTCAGCAATTTTTACCTGAATTGCTGTTAGTGATTACACAGAGCTCAGCTTAAAACACTGCCTGATGGCATCTGACAATTAGCAGTTTTCTGTTAATTGGAGCCTGTCATTGACCGTGTCCGACCCAATAAATCCAGGCTTGATTTTCATTACATGTATTTCCTATAAATCTGGCAGTCGTATTTGCTGGTCTTCTGGTACAGGAGGAAGACCGACATCCAGTCTATGGAATCGCTGACGCAGTGATGGTTTATTCTTGGCTGGAAGAAATGCCCGACCTGCAGAGAACAGTGAACTGTCTTCCCGTGATGACAATACTAGGCGATGCAGTCTAAGTGGATGGTGGGTCGCATCTACATTATTCTCGTCAAAGTCAGGGCGATGATCAAAGCTTTCCTGCTCGAGGGTGAATCTTTCGTTGAGCGTCCAGTAATGGAAAGGAAGGGAAGGATCCATTCTCTTCTGGAACTCGCTAAAATAAAATAGAATGTGAGCAATAAAATTAGTTTGATAGTCTTGGAGAATATTAAAGGTCACATGCACAGGTTTTTCCAAAATTTATCAGTTCACTATTCTTTTGTGCATAGGCCAAAAATTGCCAGGTAATTTGTGCTCAGGACCCTGCAATCTGACATACTCATGATACTAGAAATCAGATGACGATCTGGTTTTTGCAGAAATTACGTCATAGTTATCCTGGCTGTAGGCTGGGCTGGCTAACTTCTGTTGTGAACATCATTGGTTCTCCTGACTTTTCCCAATTCCAGGCATTTCATACAAAAAGGCCTTTAAAGTTGAAATGAATTGGGAAATTTCTTACTTGACTATTTTGAACCACCTGTGTTTGAACTCCTGAAGAGTAAAGCTGTCCCCAAGGTGGCGATGACAGATTGAAAACAGTGCCTCTACATCGTCTGTGGTCCCTGCACGAGGATGTTCAGGATATCCAATAGTAGCATTCTCCTGTCGTCTGAACTCCTGGCTCTCTATATTTGTTGTCACTTCTACTAGAGTTTCACGAGAAAAGCCTCGAACTGAGTTCCATGGCCTGAAAAACATTGGAAAGCACGAAGATGAATACCAAGGAATGCCTTTCATTTTTTATCATACACATTCATTTTCTTAACCTGGGTATATAATACTCCAATAGTGTTTTATACCCAGGTTTCAGACATCCAGGCCTTCTACGTTTATATGACAGCTATTGGTTCCCAAAATCATAAGTTTGGACAAAAGCTATGTCTTACCTATTGATATCAAGTGTTGAAAAGTCGTACAACTCTGAATGCCAAGGCATCAACTCATCCAAGATGTATGTCAGGGTCAAGTTGTTGTTCTCCGATCGCTGCTGTTGGGATAAGCCACGCCCATCACTTGCTTCGTGCCATTTAGCAACCGTTTCAACATACTTTGCTGCTACCTCGAAGCCATTCTGTTGAAGGAATTTGGCGACATTGAAGGACAACAACTTCTGCGCATCACCGACTGACTGTTTTCTCTTTCCAACCAGGGCTGAGTATGTCAATCCAGTGCCTGCATCTCTCATGGCTTGATCGAAACCTTCCAGCTCTAATAATGGGTATCGACCTTCCCTTGTGTGACCCGCAATTCTTTTCAATAGATGGCAGTGATCTGCCCGCTCATGGTGTACCTGGTTGGTTACCGGATCCACTTCAGGAACATACAAATGATGACGGAAGTCAACACCATTCTGACACCAACTTTCTACAGTATGCCTGAAAATGTAAGAGTAAAAGTGGTGTTCAACAGGTATTGTAGTTCCGTGGTTGTGTACAATGTTTGAAATATTTGGAAAAAGTATAGAATTTAGGGTTTTCTCTTCACTGACCTGAAGTACATAGTTGCAAGTATACTGCGCAGTTTCTGAAGGTACGTTTCTGGGCAGTTTGGTCGCCATGTGCAAGGATCATAGCCTGGGGGGACAAGCTGCAGTCGAACATGTTCAATGGCAACTTCTTCTGGGATTCCTTGCTGGTACAGAAGGTCATACAACTGTAGTTTTAAAGCAGCAGGCACAACTTCATTTTCCAGTATCATCACTGGTAATCCATCATGGAGGGCTGCAATGAGGCACAAAATGAAAAAGCAACCTGAAAATTTTCGGATGTATTGTTAAGTAGTACGTATACTATAAAATGATTTTCTGATGTAAAAAATCTGCAATCCAATTAGCACATGTATTTAGTTACCTACCATTAATTGGTATCAGTGTGTTCTGAAGAGTTTGCTTGCTCATCCTGGAAACAACCTTCTTGGCATCATGAACAATCTGCCACAAATGAAGTGGCCTTGTTTCCCCCATTGAACGCAAAGAGCAGAATTCACCGTCAGTCACTGTTCCTGAAAGATATTAAATGAAAAAAAAAGTGAGGACTATAATGTAATAGTTTTGGCAGAGATTTGTTCAGTCCTGTAATCCAGATGAATGCAGCAACAAGTATGAGTTTAAACATATTTACAATTTACTATTTACACCATCATGACAAACGTTTTCGAAGTACATACTTCCTCTTCAGGTCTACAACTGAAGTCAAAACAAAAATCATGCATACATACAGTAGAAAGGGAAAGTTATTACACTGGATTAGTCACACGACAAAGGGATTGGAATAAAAGGATTAGAACAATTGTAATGTGAAAAATGACCCGCTGTTGAATAATTGCTTGTTCAGATTAGGTTGACAGGTTTTGATATGCAAGGCTTCTTTTATGATACATTCAAAATCAGNATTTTCCAGTATCATCACTGGTAAGCCATCATGGAGGGCTGCAATGAGGCACAAAGGGAAAAAGCAACCTGAAAATTTTCGGATGTATTGTTAAGTAGTACGTATACTATAAAATGATTTTCTGATGTAAAAAATCTGCAATCCAATTAGCACATGTATTTAGTTACCTACCATTAATTGGTATCAGTGTGTTCTGAAGAGTTTGCTTGCTCATCCTGGAAACAACCTGCTTGGCATCATGAACAATCTGCCACAAATGAAGTGGCCTTGTTTCCCCCATTGAACGCAAAGAGCAGAATTCACCGTCAGTCACTGTTCCTGAAAGATATTAAATGAAAAAAAAAGTGAGGACTATAATGTAATGGTACACCTCCACCAGATGATTGACCCCTTTTTTAAATTAATAGAACTACCATACATTTACCTACCTACTACGGACATTCCACATGCTGTCATTTCCTGCTTCAGTTTTTTTGTGAAATCTCTGATATACTGGTCCCGAATGGTATGATATGGAATGTATTGTACTGGAGACGCATACGGTTTCCTTTTCCTTCTTTCATCCGACAACATGAAGACCAGAACATGTGATGCTGGTGGCTGCCGTTTTTTTTTGAAAACGTTTTTCAGATACTTTTTGTAATCCGCATTGAGACTCCTCAGTGACTCTCTTGCAGCTCCTGGTGTTATGGAATGTGAAGCAAATCGATCAAGTATGTTCTGCAGGTGTCCACTTAATCGTTGACTCTGGGTCAATAGAGTAGTCAACTCCACAACATCCCAATGTGCTGATTTCAAAGTTTCCTCAGGAGTGTTGTTTGCACGGAACTTGATTTGATAAGTCTTAACAGATTCCTCGAGGCCTGTATTGAGAAACTCTGTATCAGCATCTAGAGCTTTTTGGAGGGAGTCAAGTTGGTCCAGACTGTCAGCAGCAATTATGTTCTCAATGGCAGCCATACGTTCACAGTACTCCTCTCTCAGCATTTGTAATTTCCCATCACCAAGGTCGGCATCGCCATTCCATTTACCACACATCGACTCCTGAAGGGCAGGCTTCACATCAACTCCATCAGCCTTTATCCAAAATCTTCCTTTTGGGTTGGCATCTTTAAGTTGGAGCATAGAACTTTTCTGTAAACAATGAGATGAATGGTTTTAGTGATGGTTTTATCAGCAAAATTTAAAGATTTCATTACACCCAGAACATTTCAACACCACAGTTAAATGTGTATTCAAGAAGGCTGTCATTTAAAAGGAAACTACTACCATTTTCAAGAAAACACCCATGTGACTGACTGAAGACATTAGTTCATCCTTCATGTGCATGATTTTTTTCCCAACCTAAAGTTGGTCACTTAATCATGACTTACTTGGATTTCAGGTTCTACCGAAACTCCATCAATACGGTTTAGGTTCCTGCGGACTTTTGCTTCGACATGCAAGGTTCACCCGGGCCTGAAATTTGCAAAAAAAACAGTATTACCATGGGAGAAAATTTTGTACTCAAGACAGGCAAATTCCGTTACAAGTATCATATATCAAATAGAACGCAATGAATTATGTATGGGTGCTGGAGATGGGAATCTCACATGTTCTACAGTGCTGATTCATTGACATGTACGCCTACATGTACATGTGCTTTTCATGATTTCACTACAAAGTATAAACTTCAGGACAAGAGAACATTGTAAATGTCATCATTCCCAAGAGCATTTCATACAAATAAATTTGGTATCATGCCACACGCATCATGGTCCAGAGCCATTTAAAAATATACACATAGGCCTACCTTTAATGGATCTCCAATATCTTTGTGTGGACAGCCACTCCACATCGGGCCAGTTATCAGCTTATCTTGATGTGTAGTGAGCTCTGCATCCAGTGTCTCCCGCCATAAGGCGAAGTCCCTGGACTCCTTGATCTGAAGATTAAACATGTTTAATATTGTACATGTACTTGGAAAAACATGGATTTTCCAGGGGGGGGGGGGGGGNCCAGGGGGGGGGGGGGTGTTAAAGTATAATGAGTGAGGCTCAGGAGGTATACTGCCTTCTTCAAAAACCCTGATTCAAAGTCTTTGTTCAGATTATTCCTTTTCTTGCAAAATTATTACCGAGTGTCCCTGATCACTCATTCATTAAAGGGTGAGTGAACTAGCCCTTTAATTTCTATACAAACCTGATTTACATGATCAGCATTGAAGAAGTCGATCTGGTATGCAATAAGGCCAAATGGCATTCTTGTCAGTGGTAATAGTGATTCACTGCTGTCTGGTCTTGTCAATGCTATGCATCTTGGCCACTTGTAAATTAGGTTACTTTTCCCTTCAGACTTTAACTTCTTCATAGCATCTAAGGAAAGGCTGATGAAGTCTGCGGCTGGAAGGCACCCTATGTCTTCTTGAGAAAACTTCTGATAAAACAGTTCATCAAGGACATCAGCATGATTCTTCAGATTCTTTGCAGTGTAACACCCTTTAATAAGAGTTACTAAGGAATCATTTGAGAAAGAACTGATGCATTCTTTCATGACTCCTACAAGCGTTTCTTCCGAAAGAGATGGAATCAATTCCTTCACCAACAGTTCTCTCTGTGATGCTGTTAGATGGCTTGGATCAATGAGGGATGGTAGCAGGGGAAGCTGTGGTGGGGTTGGTCTAGGCGCCACCTCCTCCATATAGGTGTCGACTGTAATTCCCAGTTTCTCTTCAGCGTTGTCAACTGTACCAAATTCACGCTGTAACTTTATCGTTTTTGATCGTACAGCACCATCTGGAAAAACGGAAGTAGTAAGTGCCAAAAAACAACACTCTTGTGAAATTAGAGTGCAAATTTATTATGAATTCAGGGTTGTCAGATGCAGAGGTGAATGTTAAGCGGTGCTACCAGCCCAGGCTGAAAAGGTAAACAGACTTAAAATTTTAGTGATGTGTTTGGGGGCTGATTTATCCATGTGCAACCAACACCGTCAGCTGTAAGTGTAAAAATATTATGAAATAGAAATACTATGAAATAGAAATATTATCATACAGTTACCCCAATCACCAATCTAAAGATGACAGACAGGACAGGATACAGACAAATAGGATATAAGTAAAACAAAAGCATAGACTACCAGCATAAAGCACAGCCTTCACAGAAACTGAGGAGGAGTGAAATGGCCATTTTCCCACAGCTGCAACCACTAAGGAAATTAAAACAGTGATGTTTCACAGGTAAAAGCCAAGCACCAGCAGGACTGACATACAGTATTGCAATTAATTAAAGTCTTACCCTGTACCTCAAATAAGGCTTTGATCTGTAGTATAAAAGGATTATACATGTACATTAGCATCAGCATTTAATGTTACAAAAAAAGAAAAACATCCCAAATGAGAAATTATTTTCAGTACCTCAGCACTCTATTTTGAAAAAAAGATTTTTAATCCTGGTGCACCAGTCATTTTGACCCACAAAATATTGTTAATTCTGGTGCACCAGTCGTTTTGAACCACAGAACATCAGCAATACATACCTTTACGTAAAGTTGGAGATTTACTTGCGCTCTGGATATACTCGGCAGCTTTTTTCCAGTATGGATCATCTTTCATCATTGGCCACTCAGCTTCTTGATTGGCTTGCAATTCCCTTTAAAAGACATGGAAAGTAGAAAATGCACCAATCAGGTGTTTTCATTATATTGGGGGGGGGGGGGTCCCCGATTAAAACATTACAGGTTACTAGAAGTTGCATTTTAACACCAAGCAAAGTTAATGCTAGCCCACCTGTGCATTGCAATGAACTGAACCAGAGCAGCAGTTTCTTCATGGGACCATTCACTTTTTGTTCCTCTGGGCGTCTTCTTTGGGCTAACTTGGTGCAAGGCTTTGAGTAAAAGTCTATTGGCAGTCTGAAAATAAAACGAGATTTAATGAACTGATAATACATTGTAGGTACCTCCTACTACTACACAAACCTCCCCCTCCCCCCCCCCCCATTACTTTACTAACACAACTGGTACTAGCCACCCTATTAGCCTAGACATCGGTACCCGCAGTAGGATAGCAAGGCATGTCCTAGTCCTACACAGGCCTAGGGAGGCCTAATAGGCTTTGGGGGGGGGGGCTAGCCTGCTTTAGTTAGCATCCCACCATTAGGCCTATAGCCATGCTAGAGGCCTAAGACTAGGGTGGCCTACCCTTATAAACCTTAAGGTAACAGGGTTACCCTAGCTAGAGCATAGGGTACACTGAGCATGCAGCTTGCCTTTAGCTAGGGCCGAGGGCCTAAGCCATGCCTACTACGTCTTCATGAGCATAACAGCTCTCTATCCTACCTAGGAGGTAGGCCTACCACTGCCTACCCTACGTCTTAACTGAACTTACAAGGTGTGTTGAGCTCTTTGAAGGGGAAAACGAAGGGGAATATGCAGGTGTCCTCAGCCGCTTAGCAGGTGAACAACTTGAACTTGAAGGCCCAGGGTTAGGACCACCACCAGCATGACCAAGACCGACTTCTTGTTGATGATCTGCTGACAGCAGTGAACATTTTCCAGCCTTTTCCTGCTGCTTTCTGCATGTTCTGGCAGAGAAAACACTGCGTAATGTCCTACTTGGGGAGCCATTTCCAGGCCCACTTTCCATAGCGTGATTTGGATTAATTCGTGGGGATCTTAGGGGATCTTTGACTGTTTTTAGCAGAAAATTTATCGCTGAATCCAGTGGAATCAACCATTTTCCAAGATCCCCTACGCTAATAACAAAAACTGACCTCGTCCCCAGACTGGTCCAATACACAGCAGAAGCAAGCACTTCTACAAGCTCCCGATCGAACCAGAATATTTATATAAAATAAGACGTAAAATTACATCCCCAGCAATTATTGACGTTTAGTTTGTGTTGTAAAATATTAAATCAGAAAACCATTCTAAATTACCTTCTATGATCGAAAAAACACTGTTTGAAACATCTTATTTTTATTGTTGTCGGAGACACGTGGGTTTGTTTACTTGACCTTCACCTTCGCTGGATTATCACGTGACCGGTTGTCCAACCCCCCCTGATTGATACCCAAAAATCCTTAGGGATCATCTCAAAATTGACTGAAACTGAAAAAGACGAAATGATTTAATCTCTCCATGAACCCCCTCTCCCCCCTCAAAAGACGAAAAAAATCAGAAGTCTGGCTTCATATTTATTTTCAGCTTAATTAGTCTCTTTTCAAATAAAAGATACAATGTAGGTAGCCTGCAATGCAATGTACAGTCTTAATTGTCCACGGCATGGCCCCAACAACGATGAAGCCAGAGAATTTAAAAAGACGAAATGACAGGCCCCAAAATGCAGACCCCCTCCCCCCAGACGAAATCATTTCGTCTTTTTCAGCTTCAATCAATTTTGAGATGATCCCTTATCTGCTTCATAAGCCTGTTTGGTATGTGCCTTGACATTGGTCCAGGAAATCCGGTCAATCAGGTTCTTCATGGTTCCCCTCCTTGAAGAGACGTCTCTAACACATCTGGATGAAGTTCATTTGCAGATGGAAGAACTCGAAAGTAATGGGTGAAAGGTGAATGAACTTTGCATTATCTGATATTATTTCATGTGCTCGCAGAGTTGCAAGTGAATCATTCTTTCACTAGTTTGGCAGACCCCTCGCGGTAATGCGATTACGAGTGGCACTAAAAATCCGTAGTAGGCCGTTGTTCTTCTCAATTGGCTCTGGCCCGACAGTGCTGGGCATTTCTAACTCTTCTGGTGTAGGCCTAACGTCACGACTAGTACAGGTATTGGTCCTTGTATCATCTGCAGTCGGTAGGCCTGACCACTTTTCCTGACAAAGTCGACGCATGCAGTGCACAGGTTCTTGACATTGGATTGTAATAGGCCCTTTTCTGTCATTATTTTTAGGATCTTTTAAGGGACTTTTTTTGCTTTTTTATGGTTCCCGATCATCAAGATCGGGAACCATATTGTGGTTGGTCATGGTGTCTGTCTGTCTGTCTGTCTGTCCGTCTGTCCGTCTGTCTGTCTGTCTGTCTGTGTGTGTCCGGTCTGTCACGCCTCCATATCTTATCTCCTTCAACAGCTACAGCTCTGGCAACACATCCTACCCCTAGGTTTGTCAACCTGGGCAATCCATTGAGCCAATAATTTTCAATCTCATATGTCTCCATCATGATGTAATCAACATATCGGACTTGATATTTTGTCCGTCACGCTTTTATCTGATGCCGTAACTCAGCTCCTGTAACACCTAGTGCAATAGAAATAGGTTCTACCCTTAGGTTTTCATACCCTAGGAATCCAATGGACTGATTACCTTTGATCTGAGATGTTTGGGTTATGGTGATATCGATATCACAAATTTGATATTTTGCGATAACTTGCCATATTGTCAACTGAGCCACATGAAACAAGTCTTAGTTCATGCCTGCTTATCCACGGACTGGACTATGTTAAAATTCTCAGCCTCACGTGCCCGGGTGATTGAAATATCATGAGATTTTGATATATCAAACTTGATAGTTTGAAATATCTCTGCCTGTGTTAGAGATAGAGGCATGATATCACCCATACTTAGGTTACTGAGGATGCCCATTTCGATTATGCAATGACCTTGACGATCAAAGGTCAAGGTCAAACTGAGAATTTGAAATATCTATGCCCTTGATAGAGATAGAGACATAACATCACCCATACTTAGGTTATTGAGGCTGCCTATTTCAATTATGCAATGACCTTGATGATCAGAGGTCAAGGTCAAGGTCAAAGTTGATGATTTGAAGTATCTCTTCCTGTGGTACAGGTACAGACATGATATCACCCATATTTAGGTTATTGAGGATGCCCATTTCGATTATGCAATGACCTTGACGATCAAAGGTCAAGGTCAGGGTGAAAGGTCAAGGTCAAGGTCAACCGTGAGATGAGTTATTGGTACGAGATCAAGTTCTGTGGGATTCATCGTCGTAGTTCATCAATCAATGTATCCTGATATCTGTCAATGGATCATGATCTCTATCAAAGTATCCGATCTCTATCATTGTATCCTGATCAATGTATCTTCATCTCTATCAATGTACCGTTCATGTACCAGTACCTGTACATCGGGCGGGAACCATACGACATTTACAATGTCATCTTGTTTAATATTCAACAATTGCACAGTGCCATATTTTGAACGAAATTCCGTGTGGAGGCAGGCAACACCCACAGGACTTTTGGAACCTACCAGCAGGTGACCGGTTCCGCGAGGTTCATGTCTTTCTTGGAAGCAAAAGCAAAAAAAGTACAAAGTGACATGTCTGCAATTTCAGCCGCGACTTCCAGCCAGGCTTGGCTCTTGCTGGCCTTAGTTACTTTCCGTGGCCCTTCGAAACCACTGCCTGAAAACCTTTTCAGGGATTGGGCATCCCTTTTGTCCACGGCCATGATGAACAATGTTTCCTCATTAATGGACCGTCAGCTCTCAGACACCATTTTGCATGTTTATGCTGACGGTCGGATCATGTGACTGGTTCCAACAACGGCGCGCATAGGAGTCTTTGGGGTCAAATAGGCCGGGAGGCAGCATCCCTCTATTGGACCTGTGTGTCAACAGATGATTGGGTGTGAGGACCTCCAGGTCATTCACATCTTCGGACACTGTGGTGATGTGGGTCTGCTGTTGATAATGGCTTCAACCTCACGCAATAGGGTTGTCAGTCCCTCGTCTTTCATCTTGATCGGCTGTTCCTTTAGCAGGCTGTTCAGAACTTTCCCCACAGTTCTAATCTGTCGCTCCCAAACTCCTCCAAAGTTTGAGGCAGCAGTGGGGTTGAAATCCCATTGGATGGCCCTTTGATGAAGGAATTTTTCTATCCTTCAGAACTTATAGCGCGAGTTGGGAATGTAGGGCGCGTATACGCTTTTTTGAAGCGCGAACAGGAACTCCCAGGACATGAATGTTACCTAATATTCTTATAGTTTTCTTCGTAAGTACATGTATCTTAGCTATTTCTTAGTAATATCTTAGTAAGAAAAATCTTTGTAAGATTTTTCTGTTAAGATTCTTACAAGGAAAATCTTAGAGAGATTTTTCTTACAAAATACATACAAGATGCACTGTCGAAGATTTTTCTTACTAAGATATTGGTAACTGGCCAAAGATTATCCCGTGGAAGTTGTTCATCTAGTGACTGTATGACAGCAATAATTGTCAGTTTGGATGACAGTTTTATCTAACGACCAAAGAAGTACATCTTCGTGGACCCAGCTGGCTAAAACCAGGTGCATCTTCAATGTGATGCAGAACTTGGGCATTTCGATGAGCTGGGAACATATCAGCAACAGCGAAGAGTCACTAACCCATGATAGAAGTGCCTGCCAATTGGCCCAAACCGTTTCAGACCCGGTTATTATAGGCCTACTCGGACATTGTCCTGTGCATTTTCCCTCAGTTCCTGGATTTCTTCCCCATCAGCCCTCAGTCCTCTGAAAATTACACTCGCAGGCATCGTCCTCCCATTCCTTGTAATCTGTAATACTAACAATATTTTGAAGTAGGCCTAGGCTATTGAAATTATGATTGCTTATTTAGACCCTCCGCATATCGTCTTCATCACTCTCATCATTGAATATTCCTCTGGGGCAGTATCCTGTTTCCTGAAGTTCAGAACGATCTTCCTGTCCCTAAAGCTGGCCCTAAGCTTGCACGCGTCATGGAATGTGAAATCAGCAATCTCAGGACCATCAATACCAGCCATCATATCTAGCACTTTATGTTCCTCAGCGTCGCCGAAATGGTAAATGTCGTCCTGGGTATATACAAAGATTACCCAGGATCTCAATCTTCACTAAAACAATACCCTGGGTGTACTTTCGGTAGCCGAACTACCATGCTGGGTGATGTTCGGCTTCCGAAAGTACACCCTGGGTATTGTTTTAGTGAAGATTGAGATCCTGGGTAATCTTTGTATATACCCAGGACGACATTTACCCTTTCAGCCTCAGCGTCATCTTAATGGCTTGAACCTGCTGAATCCCCGTTCACAATTCTCTGTCGTGACTGGCCGTGTACGCAATGTCCCATGTTTAATTATGTTTGGTAACGCAGAGTCTGTTTTCATTGGCTGGCGCAGGCAAAATCACCATGCCTGTATACAACCGGACGACCGTCAATATGCGTTGAGAACCTAGTACAGTGCTAATTTTGGAAAGAAATGTCTGTGCCATGGTATTGCTCAGCAATTGCCCCCAGATGCTACAGATTTCAGCCACGTGACAATGTATGATGAATGGACAGCTGACCACACTCTTCTCCATAAATGGCAATCGGACATTGTGTAGCATGGCCAATCAGGACACTGGAATTTAAATGGGTTCTGACGACTTAAGCATAGGAAGTCGGGTCCCTGGATCCATCTTTGGTTGGTAGCAGCACAGGTTGGAGAAAGGCCCCTTGATGCGTCGTCCGTTGGGTTCAGCTTTGTGTCTACATACCGCCATTGAGCGGGACTTGAAGCCTCTTGGATTGTTACGAGATGGTTTGCTACAAAGGTTTGATATCTTGATGTTTCGTTATGTATGTACCATATAACAGCCATAACTGTCAGTCCAAAGGATACTCTAGTTGACTTCGAGCTTGAGTTCATTCTTCACCATTTGATCCACACATGCTGAGTTAGTGGCTGCGGGTCGGAACCGTGACCGTCTTCAGCGGTCTGACTCTTGCCTTACCAAGTAGGAAAGTGCAGTGCACCTTTCCACTTCCATTTTCCATTCAGAGATAAGCGGCCAATCCATATCTCGAAGTGCTGGCATCGCTGGAATGGTGGATTTGAGCTTGATGCAGCGGTCCACGTGAAGATCGGCTAACTTGGGCAATCACGCCAACGTTCCTCACATTTCTCTGGAATCTCCTCGTCCCAATCTGTCTTCAGGCGATAGAGATCCTGTAAGAGTATTTTCGCTGGTAATACGTATTGTGCTGCAAATCCAAGCAGGTCATACAAGGAAAGGAAAACAAATCGCCTGATCTTGGTTTCTTCTTTTGAGTTGAATCTCAACTAATAGCAAGGACACCACAGCTTGAACCATCAGCTTGCTGCTCCACATCTCAACAATCAATACTTAATTCTCTTCTCTTTCGAACACAGCAAACTAGCAAAGATGGGTTTCGTTTTGTAGGAGAAGGTTTTTGATTATAAATTATCCTGAATCCTCAACCAATTGTCCTCAGCTGTTCCTATGTTTGACACACATATCCAATGATTATTGTCTCTGTTAACTACTTGGACAAATTCTGTCAAAGGTATATTATACTGGAGGTTTTCTTGCAACAAAACATCTTGTAGTCCCTCTACCATTGGGAACTGCTAGCGTAACAAATGCAATGATGCAATCACAATATTGTCATTCAACCAGCCTGAACTCCTAACTACCAGTTCCTTGTCTTGTTTGCTGCTGCTGTGTGATTTAAAAAGTTGCCGCTTTATTGCTTTTTCTTCTGGATTAGAGTCAGTCTTCTTGTCTTCAGCAGGTGAGTTTTCCACACACTTTCCCGGTGTGCTTGTATTCTTCACTTGAGGTATTCTGTCCATGATGTCTTCATTCTTCTTTTGCATAGAATGTACTATCCAGTAACTTTGCCTCCGGAATGGCAGCCAGGCAGCCAATGAACAGGGCCTTGTCACAACATTAGAAGTGTTTTGTTGTTCAATTGTAAGCTGTGTTTCTACATCTTAATACATGTATGAACATTTGTCATCAGAGGAAAATAAAATGCTTTCTGCAAGGTTTATATATGTAGCCATCATGTTTTTATTTCGTTTATGATATTGACAGAACATCAATATATCTCTGCAGAGTAACCACCGTTGCATGCCTGGGGCTGGGAATCGGCTTTCATCTGTGACTTGAAATTAGGCCTATGTTCCGTACATGAACCACCGTAAGAGAGGCGAATTAGGCCCTCTGTCTTCAGCCTACGAGAAAAATGGTACCAGTAGGCCTAGGCCTATCAATCATGTATGAAAGAAGGGCCGAAACAAGGACTAACTTCTCACTTAATGGCTGATATTCATAAAAACTAGCAAGTGCTTAGAAGCATCTGCTTGCTAGCATCTGCTGTCTCACCAAGAATTAAGCAGAAGCATGTGCTTATACTTAGTATCATATTCATAAAAAATAGCATTTGCTTGAGGTGCTTGACTTGCAAGTCTCAAGCAAATGCTCGACTCCTTCAGGACAATCAGGTTTTAAAGTGTTGCATAAGTTTGGTTATAAGTGATGGTAGGCTTGTAACAAGTTATNGTAGGAGCCTCGCTTTAAATTTTATGCTGATGTTGGTTCCCCGTCCTCACCTAATGTGTTTTGATTATCGACCACAACATTCCAGACATAAATCAACCTCACCTTCTTGACGAATATCTGCTGTTTCGGCGCTCTTCTTTTGTGTGCTGTCATTACTTGCTGTGCTACTCTCTGAAAAATTGTGTAGTATATTTATTTGTGATGCTGATATTGGTTTTCCCTTCCTCATCTAATGTGTTTTGATTATCGACCACAACATTCCAGACATAAATCAACACCTCACCTCATTGACGACTATTTGCTGTTTCAGCGGTCTTCTTTTGTGCGCTGCCATCACTTGCTGTAGTGACGTTACTCCATCCATTTGAGGTTTGGTGGTGTAGCAGGTGACAATTCTGTCGCACTCTGAGGTGGGGCATCCGATCCTTTTGCTAATTTATTCATCACATCGATCGAAAGCCTATCCGGGACTGGGTGAAGGTGGTCCCTCAGAGAGAATGGAGTGAGGGGTAGGTTAGAAACTTGAAAGACGTTCAAGAAATTCATCCCTTTGTTAGTGAGGCCCACTGATAAATCCGCGTAATTGGTTCTGATAGGGGATTTGGGACTCAATAGAAACTTTAATAAGCAAGCTATGCTGGCAACAATTCAGATATGTGTCAACAGAGATGTTGTGAACATCCCCTGAAAATTTCAGTCTTCTAGCTTGTCTCGTTATTAAGATATCGCATCTCAAAAATGGCTCCGAGGCCAATTTTTCACAAATTTTGAAATTTTCAAAGTCCAGTGTCTGTACCTGAAAGTGTAAAAATTGCCTAGAAACTTATATTTTTGGGCCTAAATCACTTATTTTATGTTCAAAATAACATTTAAATAGGAATTTTGATCAAAACCTTTTTTCCAATGACGCAGGGGTGAAAAAAGTGCCACGCCCACCTTGAAGCAGAGAAGCCCTGGAGCCATTTTTGGAGCCTGATATCTTAAGAACTGAAAAGTGGACATATCTGAATCTTATTTGATTGGAATAGTGTAGCCAATAGATCAAGAAAATACAGTTTTCATATTAATTGCTTTATTACTCCATGATATAAGAGCTTTCAAAAACCGGAAAATCTCAAAAAATTACAAAAATCCGACTTTTCTATCTTCATCGAAACTACTGAAATTATAGCTGAATTTGAGGTCATACATGCTGTTGATGAATATATAATGCATTAAAACATGTTTGAAAGAATTTTGGGTGAGAAAAATCTCAGGAAATTGATACGGGAAATTGAAATAGGCCACGCCTATTTTTGCAGAATACTGCCATGAAGCTCATTTTTAGATGGCAATTCTCACAAACCAAGCAAGGAGTGTAATTAAAACTTCCTAGAGTGTACCCTATAGATTACAGATTTTTAATAGATGATCCAAACGACATTATCGTAATACGATAATTTGAGTTTTCAAAAGTCAGAAAATCTCAAGTAGCAAAAATTGCACCATTTCTAATTTTGCCACCTCGACCACAGTTTCAAAAGTCTGTGGAATATTTTACATATACATACACATATGAAACATATATAAATGATCCAATAAAATACTCTGGTTTCGTGTTTTTAAGACACCTTTCAGATATTCAAGGCGGGCACTGAACGCGCCGCCCGCGCATTAGGTACACAAAAGGTCTTTCAGTTCATTCACCACGGATGACCAATCGCTGGGCCGCACGGTGTCTGCACCGCTCGAGACGTCTGAGCCTTTTTGGGCTATCTAGTACAGATGGTCAATTTCATTCAACTGCGGTCGGTTCATACAGGGCGTTCTGGAGTGTAGTTGTAGCAGCAGATATCATCGCTTGTGCCAGCATCGCCATCAGAATCTGAAAATACCATTAAAATATTAACTGCACAAGCCTTGTTATTATCATTAGCATGATATTCTATCCCACTAAGTCAACATTTAAGTTCAAAGATCGAGTTTAGGCTTACTGGTACTAGGCCTATACATTGTATGTATAGACAGATTGCCAAAGTCGGCCATGTTGGACCAAAAGGCAATAACAAACACTGAATGTACAGTGAATGTATACCATTGATGTACAGCATGTTTTAAAATGTGCAAAAACATAAAAGTTTGCCATAAAAATATCTCAGATAACATAACCATCAGTAATAATACATTAATATGCACTAAGCCTTGGCTTACTTTTGGTAAAATAGTAATTCAGAAAAGAAAAAACTGACTTTTGTTGCTTAACCAACCTTGGGTCCAGGTTTGTGAATCATCATGATTCCACACTGTAGGATAGGACCAACACACCTGGAGCTGAGGTTTGGCATAAAACAGACGTAATAAAAGTCTTTTAAAACTTTTTATGGGAAATATCTGCAAACATTTGGGCCTGGGCACGGTTCATAACACATGTAGCACTGCTGAGGAGGTGTTTATTTTGTAACTTTTCATGAAAGTTTTGTGTTAATTGCAGGTTTTAAAACATGCTGTATATCAATTGTGTACATTCACTGTACATTCAGTGTTTGTTATTGCCTTTTGGTCCAATATGGCCG